>CM067075.1:29753384-29968384 GCA_033980235.1 Diadema setosum | reverse complement strand
TACAAAAATCTTTGATTTTCATAATAAATGAAAAGTGGGCATTTTGATAGGAATGTTAAGAGTGCCATGAGGAGACGAACTCAGCATCCTGTCCATTTATATCACTTGTGTAGGCCTATGATATTCACCATTTTCTTAAATATCTGTATAAATCCTTCATATAGAATAGAATCCTGCTCTTCAAGAGGAAATCCAACCATAAGTAAATTAACTTCAAAAGGATCAAAGAGAAAATTATTCCCTACGCCATCAGACTGATTCAAAAATTACAAAAATCGGACAAGAAATAAGTAAGATATGACATTTTGAAATGCCATTTTTTCCGGATAACATTTCCTGACAAGTATCTATAAATATTCAAATCAGTAAGTTGATGAAATAGAATACCAAGACTATACGTATGACTATAGTTTTTAACCTGTTACATTAATCCCCACTTACAGAAGAAGCAACGGACATCACCAGCCATGGCCGACAACGCAAAGGGGTCAGACAGTTCCGATACCAACAATGTAAACCCTGGTGATAAATCAGCAGTGGAAAACACTACCGTGAGTTAGTCCCTTTCATCAAGTGCTTCCGTACTATGAACCACGTGATATCACTGTTTGGCGATACCAAATACGTCGAACGTAGAACTGCATGATTGCCATACTAGTAATGTAATCAGTATATTTGCTATCTTGAGACTTATCTATTTCAACAAGTTGATGTGTACCTTGACTCTCGAGATTCTGAGATTAAACCATAAAGCAAACTGTTATTGTTCTCCATCTTCAAGACTGAATGAAATTTGGATATAAACGGACAACTTAAACCATCCCTATTTCTGTGAAACTGTCTTTTGGTAATGATTTTCGCTTCTAATATTAGCTTTATTAGTTATGAAGTTAATAAGAGGCAAGACATTATATATAAAAAAAAAAGCTCCCCCCCCCAAAAAAAAAAAAATAAAATAAAATATATACATCATAGATAGGGCTTATATCCGAACCTACAGCTGCATTTCAATTTACCCCAATATGTGTATGTGGGTAAAATGAATTTTAAAATTATGAATTCGTAAAGTTTTGGTGGATAAAAGAGTACAACAAATCGTAATGTCCCTTGTAGGGCAACGATATAAAAAGTATGGAGAATTCCACAAGATTTCAAGTTTCTTGTTAATGAAGAGTAGGCCCTACACATTCCTCCAAACTGACATAATGTTAAGGGTAATGTTATTCCCTACCTTTTGAAAGAGATGTGCCGGGTGCTCTTTCATTATACACAAAAGTACGCATTATTGTAGAAAGAATGCAACACGTTCTGTTCATTTTCTAGCAAAATGAAAGAGCGTTTCAATGCCACATAAATTAATTTTTTCACGTTGTGCTCGAGTTTAATGTGTCTAGTTTTCACTTTCTTTGGCATCAAATCGAGAAAATACTATCAAAAATAATAATTTACTAGATCCTAAGAGATTCTGTTAGGATCTATGTGTCACAATTTTCGCTGTCCCTCTACCATGTTGCCAAAAAGAAAAAAAGAAACAAAAACAAAAAAGAAGAAAACGTGAACCTGATGTAATCGTTTAGGTTACATAATCACAAAAAAACCCCTCTTCCTTTCACCGTGTCCCCCGCCCTCTTTCTTCGAAGCGCTGTTCTGAAAAGCTGAATTAAGTTTGAATGTCTTCTCACTTCCATTGACGACTACAATGGAACCTACATTAATGTATTTACTGGCGCGGACTGAGGAACAGGCAGACGATCTCTTCTCAGACCTTTTTCATCAATACTGTATTTTACCCACTGCAGTCTGCTCTGCTGACGCCCTGTACAAATCGGTATGTCTTTGTCCAAGTGCTCAGCAGAACAAAACGTTTGCTTACGCCGCAATACAATTTTATAGTCGATGCATAAGAAGGACGCACTTATCGTGATTGAAACGCACTGTGATAGCTGGATCTGATCAATATCTTTATTGTCGCCCTTATCTCTCAAACGCAGTCACCCAAAGCAGTAGAATCTAAACCTACACTATATAAGAAAATAACAAAAATGAATGTAAACATCATAATAATAATGATGAGGTTTTTGGTACCCAGAGGTATCGAAGAAATCCGCCATTTTGTTGAAATGTTATTATTTTTCTTTTTAACACTGTACCCTGCGTTACCCCCCCCCCCCCCAAAAAAAAAAAGAAAGAAAGAATGGTTAAAGTAATTAATTGTTGTAATTGCTTCATGCATGAAAGACAATTCTGCCGCAACAATGACCTCTCAGTATAATTTTTAGCAGCGTCATGACATCAGCGCTCAACACTCACTAGGCCCTACTACATTGATCTCATTGTCAAATCAGAGAAATGGATTAATGATGGTTTAGGGGAAAATACAAATAGTTACGAATTGCAAAAGCATAGAGACAAAGACAAATTGGCGTCTCTGTGTGACCTTGAAATCATCAATTTTAATTTTTCTTCATGGAAAAGTATTCTTCATACGTTTGTCAGACCAGCGGTTTTCACGTAGTTAGAGTAATACGTTTTTGCGTGTCCTCGCCTCCAGTCAGGGAACACCTCAGTGATGTGTGCCCAATATTTTGCACCCCGACTGTCACGCTGCTATGGTCATTTTGAATTCTGGGATTACTGACTGTGGTGCCGGTTCTTTCATCAATATCATCACCAGTTTTCAAAGAATAGCTTCTGATAATCATAACGGCACTGTGGTTATAGGAATGTCAGTTTCAGGAATGTATTTGACCTTTCTCACCCACATTTTTTTGTACTCATTACGTTGTTTAACTCTCTATGTGCCATGGTGGAAACCCCCTCTGCGCCACTTTTAGTCCATGGGCCAGGCCAGATATTGGTACCACCTGAGGTGGCGAAACCTTTTTGGTGTCATTTTGTTTGTCGGGCATAGATATGCTTATCAAGCTATGATAGCAACTCCAAATGAGTAGCTTAGTCATAAAAGATGAATTTTTAACTAATTTGGTCTCGTTGTTATATCCCTATACTTCTGAATCGAGACTAACCGCTATACAAAGAAGAGCACTGTCTTCTGTATGTTCACAGGTGTTCTGTGTAAACGCGGTGCGCTTAGTCTTTATTCAAGCCAGCGAAGGGAATATCCAAAGATTATGATGTCAACAGCGCTTAGTCCTTATTCAAGACGGCGAAGGGAATATCCAAAGCTTATAATACAGTGTATATCCCTTTATCTAAAAACAACAACAACAACAACAACAACAACAACAACAACAAAGCAATTCCTCGTGAAATTTACCGCATTTTTCAATGATTTATCATTTTCCGGTGAAAACGCTAATACCACGGCAATGTCGCTTTATTTCCATCCAACAATGAAAGATAATGCAAAAACAATGTACCGGTACACTACAATACATCATAATAAATAATATTGTAAATGAACAGAGTGAATTTTGTTTAAAACTGATGTATTTGTTTAGAGGGTAGTATAAAACAGTATAGATAGTCCCTTTTATAAGGAACTTTAGATATGATAACGGTACATTGTTCTAGATAAAGACTAAGCGCACCGCGTGACAGCTGTGGACATCATAACCCTTTGGATATTCCCTTCGCTGCCTTGAATAAAGACTAAGCGCACCGCGTTTACAACAGAGCACCTGTGAACATACAGAAGACAGTGCTCTTCTGTGTATAGCGGTTAGTTTCGATTCAGAAGTATATGGATATAAAAACGAGACCAAATTGGTTAAAAATTGATTTATTATGACTAAGCTACTCATTTGGAAATGCTATCATAGCTTGATAAGCACATCTTTGTCCGACAAACAAAATTACACCAAAAAGGTTTTGCCACCTCAGGTGGTACCAATAACCCATTTTTCGGGTCTTGGCCCATGGACTATTTATTCTGAGACACCAACGCAGTCATGCTTTGAGAGGGTGCTGTTCGTTATTCCGAAGGTTCGATATTCCGAAGGTTCGTTATTCCGAAGGTTCGTTAATCCGAAACACGCAAATTCCCTATACCTAGAGGTTCGTTA
The DNA here is from genome assembly GCA_033980235.1 of Diadema setosum. Taxonomy (NCBI): domain Eukaryota; kingdom Metazoa; phylum Echinodermata; class Echinoidea; order Diadematoida; family Diadematidae; genus Diadema; species Diadema setosum. The sequence goes on along the minus strand of CM067075.1, from coordinate 29,964,359 downwards.
ATCCGAAAATGAAAAAGGGTTCGTTAATCCGAACATTTGTGGCGTTATTCCGAAGGTTCGTTATTCCGAAGATTTGTTCATCCGAAAATGAAATTCGGAAAAACGAACCTTCGGAATAAGGAATCTTCGGACTGAAGAGCTTTCGGAATAACGAACCTTCGGAATAACGAGCTGTAACCGCTTTGAGAAAACATTATTTTTCAAATCTATGTAACTTTTATACATTTTTGTTAAAACGTGGACATGTAGTGAGCAAAGGGGCAGAGAAAATGCCAAGCCTTGCTTTGACGTAAATTGTATGACAAATCTATATATGACAGTTTTTCTTTCAAATGACCAGTAGCTACATTACTGTAAATGCATGAATATGTTGCATGTAAAACAGTGACAGAAACTTAGAATTTACACGCAAATCCAGTAGGGACCACTGCTGGCTGGTCAATCATTACAAGATGCAAGATATACGTGAGAGGAACGAAATCGGTGACAAACGCTTTCATAGTACTGTGGCATTTGGCGGTTTATCTTTCGGTTTTGGCGGGTTTGTGCATTTGAGCAGAATATGCGAAGTTGGCACGCCACGCAGAATACCATCCTTTTAAGATATTAATCTGTTTGACGTGGTGCAAAGATGTGCAAAATATAGTGAGTGAGATGGATGTCTTTCCGTAGAAATATAATAGTTTTTTTTTTATTGTTTTAACATTGATCTTATATAGGATCGATATTACATTCGGGTTAAAAAGTTATTTCCGTAAGAGTCGATATTACGTTTATGATTAAAAGTTCAAAGTTAGTTTAGGATTAAAGGTTAGGGGCAAATGTTACATTCAAAATATTCAAAACAGGGGCCTTTGAACATGTAAAAGATAGGTGAGAATGTCTTGACACTAACACTTTCAGGTGACACATCCATATACAAATACACAAACACAGCGCACGCATTAATGCTAGCTCGCTGGCCCCATTTCTGAATGGGAGCTTAAACTAAAAGTTTATTTGATGTGTACAATGTCGAAGAGTCACCGGTCATATTTTTCTATTGACACGAAGAATTCCGCATCTATTGTTCGGTAAAACCGAGCTGGCACGTACGTTTTACTCAAACCGACACCGCCACAGCGGGTCAATACACATGTGGTGGTACCGTGATTGAACGATATGAATGGTGCGCTTGGATTAGACCGATGAGTAAATTCGAGATAAGAAAGCGGAAATGGAACCTGTTACAATGGCATCAGCCAATATTTATTCGGCTGATGCTGAGATCCCAACAGTTCAGACACAACGTGTATCGATCCTGATTTTGCAGTCAGGGTGTGTCTGTCATAACATTGCTTATCAGATTTACTAAGTTAATATATATTTTGACTGCACCGATTGTAAATCTCTTGTTCTAAATTTGAGAAGTCATCCTAGGAGATAAGTCACCCAGCCATTTTTTATTATTATCATCATTTCGCACAATATAGAAAATTGATATGAATATTTGGACTGGACTGAACATGCATACACTTTTTTTTTCTGCCGGAGCAGGACGCTGGGATACGCCCAAAGAAGATAAGACAGTTTACAGAACCGCACACAGTAGAATCCGACCGTGTAATAGATCACCAGCGTAAATCCATACCAGGGATGTGTTACATAGATGGAGTGGCAACTCTTCATAATTCATGCAAACACATGCTTCGGGTTCAAAACGTTGACAATAGGATGTCTAATATTCCACTACGTTTTTAAGTCATGCTCGGCACCGCTCTATAGTTGCAAGACGAAGTTTGGAGACAACGAATGCATTTCACTTTTTATTGAATTACGAGCTATATATCACCGTAAAATCAGAAATTTAGAGAGGTAGTGCACCCTTTGATTTAAAGTGTGCGGAGGAGAGCGTAAAATGAAATAGGAGGGGTGTCCCTATAGCTCCATTGCAGCATACGGGAGATTTTTTTTTTTTTTCATTTTCAGGCTTGAAATTCAGAGATATAGTGCACATCCTTGGTGAAATATTTGATTTTGCTACTGTTGAAAAAGTAATAAACACTTATATTCAGAGAAATGTGCGGGGTTAAGATGTGGAGGGAGAATAGGCCCCCATCCTACACGAGAGAAACATTGTTTATGAAGAACACGAGGGGGATTTTGTGTTACATTTTCAGACATGAAAATCAGAGGTCTGGTGCACCCTTTAGGTGAAATATTCGATTTTTGTTTGAATAAAAGAAAGCAAGACAAATCATATGTATTCATAAAAATGTGCGGGGGAGTATGTGGAAGGGGGATACCGATGGGAAAGATTGTTACCGTATTCTTGTGCCTTGGGATCAAAAGTTCAAAAGGTCAAAGGTCAAGTGAAAATGATGCTAAAATGTCACTTATGATACACCGTATCTTCATATCTCAGACACGACTGAAAGTTTCTTCATGAAATTTAGTACATACAGTGATGATTGTGATCGTGTATGATAATAACGGTAATGATTATGAAAATAATATTAATGATAATGATGATTAAAGTAGAACTTCTACTACTAGTAGTAGTAGCAGTAGTAATAGTGGTAGTAGTAGTAGTAGTAGTAGTAGTAGTAGTAGTAGTAATAGCAATAATAATAACAACAAAAACAATATTGATTTATTAAGCTCAGAAACTACATAATATTCTAGCATGCCCTCCATGCAAGAGCTATATGCCCAATAATGATGAAGAGTTAAATGAAAAATGAATAGTTTTTTTTTTTTAGGCTTTCAGGTCCAGTTTCAGTTTTTACTTTATTTGTCCACATGCACAAATGAAAACAAATGAATCAAATCAAAAACAATTTAATTACAACAATATCAGAGTTATCTTATCCAACTCATAACATAGACGCACAGCATGCACAGGTTCATGAAAGAAATTGCATATTTTGAGGTAGACGTGGAAAAGACTGTCATCATTAATCAGTGTTCTTGACTTTAATAGATGACAGCCTCGGAGTAACGTATATAAGAAAATCGAAGAAGGAGTTACGACAGAAAAAAATATATCAGCCTCTAGTACTGCTGCTGCTACTGTATTGCCATAGTCCTCGTACAACTGTTGTGTCTTTGCTCTTGCCATGTTTTTAAACGTTCTCATGCTACAACACATTTTGGATTTTGCAAATGATATCAGCTCCTCGAGAAGGAGGGATATGAAGGGATGCTTGAGTTAAAGATAAATGTATTTTCGCTCAAAGTATCGTATTGTCATTATCGATGCATAACCATTAAAGGAAACCTCCGGATGATTTTCAGATTTTTACATTTGAACAACTATAAATTATTTATGCTGAGGACAGAGTTTGAGAATTTGTGATAATTGTGATGAAGAATAAGAATATTTTCAAAATTTAGAACAAATTGCACTGAACAAGGATGATGACATGGCAGAGTCACCATAAGAACGCATGAGTTGGGGCTCAAGGAAGCAGAACAAAAGAAGAAGGCATGCATAGATTATACACAGGTGAACTCGCAAGCAAGCGTTATTGTAATGGATATACACTGCTACATTTCTGAAATATGTGAACCTCCTATGTCATGATCCTTGTTCAGTGTAATTTGTTTAAGGTTTTTCAAAGTATTGTTTCTCTGCTCAAGAACCACAATAATTTCCACAAATATATACATGGAGTTGTCGATTTACGTACTACATGATGTGAAATTATGAAAATCGTCTGGAATGTCCCTTTAACAGATATTAATCATTTGCAGGTAGTCGCATTCCATGGGATCAACGATCAAGAATTGAAGGCCAGGATAAAGTGTCAGGGTTGAAGACCAAATGCTACAATTCCTCATATCTGTAGAATTGCTCAAGGTTTTGGAAATGTTACACGTGTTTGACCAGCTAAGACTTCGCACCTGAAAATGTTCACATGATCGTGAGATCAAAATAGTACTATCATGAATTGTACCTTCACAATGCGCTGCAATTCCAATCACAAAATCTGTAAAAAATAAAAAAAGGCAAAAAGTTGTTCTCTGAAACAATTTTGCCATTCAGTAATTGAAACTCAGTATGAGTACGAGGAATGTATAACATCACTCAACACAACCTTTCTTTTTTCTTAATAGTTGATTAGGCATCATTCCACTATTATAGTTTCAAGCGACAGAAGGCATAAGCTTGCCCAACGTAACAATTTATGGAATTCATCAGTCATGTTCAAACAAAGGATGAACTTGCGTAGACCACGTGACCAGAATGATCCTCCCATTGGTATTTTGGAAACCATCAATTTCATTATTTTGCTTTGAATGTTAGGGCAATTCCATGGGAATGTGGACATGGCACTAAAATTTCAAGTTTATCCTATTGCAAAAGAATTACTCATTATGTATTACCCATATATTGAAGTTAAAGAAACTCGAAGAATTATATCCATCGGTCAAATATTTCCCGAGAAACAGATAAAAATGTTGAAGACAATTTTTCAGTCATCCAAATTGCTAAAAATGCATGCTTAACTTGATATACATTTTTTTAATATAAAAATTCTTCTAGCACTTTAATCAATTCATTTTAAAGAAGCAAATTGGTTCTACTTCAGTCTCCCATGAGGAAATTTCTATGCCACCTTCAAAAAATTTTAATCACCACGTGAAAGTTCAGCCCTTGAGCCATGTAACGCGAGTTACCGAAACGAGAAATATTTTTCATTCTGAAGGAAGCAGTGGAGGTAATTTGTTGGGAATCATAATTTTCTAAATTCATCACACCCTGATACTGTACACAGGATGTTGACTTGAATAAACACTGTCATCACATTAAAAAATGTCAATGAAAAGTGTAACGCGAGTTACCATGTAACGCGAGTTACCGGCATGTAACGCGAGTTACCGACTATAAACACAAAGTTCAAAGTTCAAATTTATTTCATATTTCCATTTCTCAATGATGACATTACAAAATTATTGACAACAAAACAAGAATACAAAATATATACAATCATGTCTTTTGATTGTAGAAGAAAAGAAAAAGAAAATATACTTGACACAAAATGTACAAGGTCATATTGTGTGAAAATGTCACTAGTAAGTATAAGAAATATGATGGGGCCTACATAAAAGCTTTAAAGCTTGTAAAACTGTAGGTTCCCGAGTTCATAGGCATATAATTTTACACGGAGAACGGATATGTTTGTCTTGACCAACTAAAATTACACAAGTACAAAAAATCGATGAGTAATAACTAATGAACCACGTAGATATCGCACAAACCAGACTGCATACAAATCTCGCAGTGTTTGAATAACAAAAATGCTATATTATTAAAAGATGTATCGGTACCATGAAATAACTTGAATGACTTGGTGCTGCGGACAAGGACAAAAGACTGGGAGCATAAAAGGGTTGCTAAAAACTTGGTAGTGTGTATCCACTAAGTAATAACTGCTTTAATTTCCGTTTGAAGGTGAATAAAAATAAGGAAGAAGTGATATCTAGAGGGAGATCATTCCAATATCTGGGTCCATTTATTGTTTTCAGTAAATACAAGTTTCCACCAACATAAGCAAATTTTAACACTTAACTGAGCTAGATTGTGGTGAAAACAATCAAATCCAGTGTTAAACACACTATGCTGGACTGAAACAAAGGAGGGTAGCCTAGTAAACTGTGATTGTATAATACATTGTACTAGCATCAAGGCCACTGATCACATGCCACATTGAAGAGTCTAGCCAGGCTTTCACTGCATGCATGGGCGTAAATCCCGGGGGGATGGGGGGATATATCCCCCCTCCCCCCTGAAATGGAGGAGGGGGGATGGCCTGTACAATCATCCCCCTGAATTTTGAAGAAAAAAAATGGAGGAAGCAGAAATGTAATTGTATCAATTTTGGCATATTGCATGACGTTTGTACGCTGGCCTTCGCTCGCTAGCATTTTATTGTTATACCATTCTCTTAATGTTGCTGTCAGTAATTGCCAGCAGTTTCACCCGGTGCCCCCCCCCCCTTAATTTCCAAAGCTAAAAATAAAGCTACAAACGGCAGTTTTGGGACTGTAATAAGTCAAAATTTTGAAGCTCGCTCGCTCCGCTCACTCGCTCAATCATTATGCCATTCTCCTGATGTTGCTGCCAGTAATTGCCAGCAGTTTTCGCCCGGTGTGCCTCCCCTTAATTTCCAAAGCGAAAAAATGCAGCTACAAACGACATTTTCTGGGATTGCAAAATGTCAAAATTTTAAGGCTCGCTTGCTCCGCTCGCTCGCATTTAATCGCTATGGAATTCTCCTGATGTTGCTGCCAGTGATTGACAGCAGTTGTGCCCGGTGCGTCCCCTTTAATTTCCAAAGCGAATAACATAACTACAAATGGCAGTTTTGGGGACTGTAAGATGTCAAAATTTTCAAGCTCGCTCGCTTCGCACACTCGCATTATTTTTAATCATTATGCCATTCTCATGATGTTGCTGCCAGTAATTGCCACCAGTTTTCGCCCGGTGCTCCCCCTTAATTTCCAAAGCTAAAAATAAAGCTACAAACGGCAGTTTTGAGACTCTAAAATGTCAAAATTTTCAAGCTCACTCGCTTCGCTCGCTCGTATTTAATCGTTATGCCATTCTCCTGATGTTGCTGCCAGTACGAACTACCAGCAGTTGCGCCCTACAAACGGCAGTTTTGGGACTGTAATAAGTCAAAATTTTGAAGCTCGCTCGCTCCGCTCACTCGCTCAATCATTATGCCATTCTCCTGATGTTGCTGCCAGTAATTGCCAGCAGTTTTCGCCCGGTGTGCCTCCCCTTAATTTCCAAAGCGAAAAAATGCAGCTACAAACGACATTTTCTGGGATTGCAAAATGTCAAAATTTTAAGGCTCGCTTGCTCCGCTCGCTCGCATTTAATCGCTATGGCATTCTCCTGATGTTGCTGCCAGTGATTGACAGCAGTTGTGCCCGGTGCGTCCCCTTTAATTTCCAAAGCGAATAACATAACTACAAATGGCAGTTTTGGGGACTGTAAGATGTCAAAATTTTCAAGCTCGCTCGCTTCGCACACTCGCATTATTTTTAATCATTATGCCATTCTCATGATGTTGCTGCCAGTAATTGCCACCAGTTTTCGCCCGGTGCTCCCCCTTAATTTCCAAAGCTAAGAATAAAGCTACAAACGGCAGTTTTGAGACTCTAAAATGTCAAAATTTTCAAGCTCACTCGCTTCGCTCGCTCGTATTTAATCGTTATGCCATTCTCCTGATGTTGCTGCCAGTACGAACTGCCAGCAGTTGCGCCCTGTGCGCCCCCCTTAATTTCCAAAGCGAAAAAATACAGCCCAAAACGGCAGTTTTTTTTTACTGTAAAATGTCAAAATTTTCAAGCTCGCTCGCTTCGCTCGCTCGCATTTCATTGTTATGCCATTCTCTTGATGTTGCTGCCAGTAATTGCCACCAGTTTTCGCCCGGTGCTCCCCCTTAATTTCCAAAGCTAAAAATAAAGCTACAAACGGCAGTTTTGGGACTCTAAAAATGTCAAAATTTTCAAGCTCACTCGCTTCGCTCGCTCGCATTTAATCGTTATGCCATTCTCCTGATGTTGCTGCCAGTACGAACTGCCAGCAGTTGCGCCCTGTGCGCCCCCCTTAATTTCCAAAGCGAAAAAATACAGCCCAAAACGGCAGTTTTTTTTACTGTAAAATGTCAAAATTTTCAAGCTCGCTCGCTTCGCTCGCTCGCATTTAATTGTTATGCCATTCTCTTGATGTTGCTGTCAGTAATTGCCGGCAGTTTCACCCGGTGCCCCCCCCCCCTTAATTTTCAAAGCGGACAAAATACAGTCACAAACTGCAGTTTTGGGACTGTAAAATGTCAAAATTTTCAAGCTCGCTTGTAACAGTTTGTCAGAAATATATCACTCTCCTCCCACTTTATATTTCATGCAAAAGAGTGAGACATCCGATCCCTGTAAAGTGTGTGTGTGTGTGTGTGTGGGGGGGGGGGGAGGTTACCAAGCTTCTCTCACCCCCCCCCCCCCCCCGTCCCCCTCGCCGGTTATGGGCTTGTAATCGTGGTGATGGTGACTATCGCCGATCATCCCCCCCCCCCCCCACTCCTCAGTATGGATTTACGCCGTTGACTGCATGTGTACATGTACATCCAGCAGTGAATGAGGTTAACCTAAAATTTATCTTCTGAATTTCTGGCATCAGTATTACAGAATTTTTATTACAGAATGCTATAAAGCAGCAAGTGTTGGTTCTAATCCTTATTCGTGGTCTAGTGAAGATGACGCCTGTCTGGAGATCAGGAGGTTGTGGGTTCGAATCCTGCTCACGTATGTACGCCCATGATTTTTTATCACGGCTACTAATAAAACACTGATCAATTCAGTGCTTATTTACATTGATATAGGGCAATTTGTCAATCAGTTGCAATAAAAACATCTCAACGGAAGAATTTCATGAATTTGAATAATTACGCAGTACCCGCTGCATGATATAAGGATTAGATAGTCCATGGGCCAGGCCAGATATTGGTACCATCTGAGGTGGCAATACCTTTTTGGTGTCATTTTGTTTGTCGGGCATAGATATGCTTATCAAGCTATGATAGCATTTCCAAATGAGTAGCTTAGTCATAGTAAATGAATTTTAAACCAATTTGGTCTCGTTGTTATATCCCTGTACTTCTGAACCGAGACCAACCGCTATACAAAGAAGAGCACTGTCTGTATGTTCACAGGTGTTCTGTTGTAAACGCGGTGCGCTTAGTCTTTATTCAAGGCAGCAAAGGGAATATCCAAAGGTTATGATGTCCACAGCGCTTAGTCTAATATTTAAGACTGCGAAGGGAATATTCAAAGCTTATAATACAGTGTATATCCCTTTATCTTAAAACAACAACAACAACAAAAAAGCAATTTCTAGTGAATTCTAGCGTATTTTTCAATTATTTATCATTTTCCGGTGAAAACGCTACGTACGGTGAAAACGCTAATACCACGCCAATGTCGCTTTATTTCCATCCAACAATGAAAGAGTATGCAAAAACAATGTACCGGTACACTACAATACATAATAATTAATAATGTTGTAAATGAACAGAGTGATTTTTGTTTAAAACTGATGTATTTGTTGAGAGGGTGGTATAAAAACAGTATAGATAATCCCTTTTACTAGGAACTTTAGATATGATTAACGGTACATTGTTCTGGATAAAGACTAAGCGCACCGCGTGACAGCTGTGGATATCAAACCCTTTGGATATTCCCTTCGCTGCCTTGAATAAAGACTAAGCGCACCGCCTTTACAACAGAACACCTGTGGACATGCAGAAGGCAGTGCTCGTATTTGTATAGCGGTTAGTTTCGATTCAGAAGTATAGGGATATAAAAACGAGACCAAACTGGTTAAAAATTCATTTATTATGACTAAGCTACTCATTTGGAAATGCTATCATAGCTTGATAATCATATCTATGTCCGACAAACAAAATGACACCAAAAAGGTTTTGCCACCTCGGATGGTACCAACAACCGATTTTTCGGCTCTTGGCCCATGGACTAAGAACCAACACTACTTCCTGTCGGGCGGAAGTTCGGTGGTCTAGTGGAGATGATGCCCGTCCGGAGATCAGGAGGTCTTAGGTTCGAATACTGCTCGAGTATGTACGCCCATGACTTTTTTATCATGGCTACTACTAAAACACTGATCAATTGAGTACTTATTTATGTTGATGTAGGTAATAAGCCAGTTCGTAATTACACTGTAGCTCATGTACACATTGGTACATATGACCTTTCTTTTTTCTCAGTTGGTCCGATACTTCGCTCGTTTTCAAAGCGGCATAATGCATAAGCTTGCCCGACAAAACAATTTATGGAATTCATGTTCAAAAAAAAAAAATGAACTTGCATCTAGATCAGGGGATCAGAATACTCCCATCAGTTTATAATTTAGCAGGCATCCATTTCATTGTTTTGTATTGAATGCAGTACCTAACAGCTTATTTCCTTTTATGTGTTGCGAGATACCATTCTTGCTGTCAGGTGGCTGTGCTGGCAAGCATCATTTAGATAAGGATCACATGAATAATCATCCCATCACAGATGCTTACCTCAGTGAATTTACAAACCAAAATGCCTGTTGGTACATAGGACCTTTTTTTGCTCATGCGCAAATTGGACTTACGAACTGGTCTATTTGTCAATCAGTTGCAAAGAAATGTACTAGTTTTCACTCCTCACAAAGACAGGATTTTAATTTTGAAAGATTGTAAGCTTTTTTGTAAACTTGTAGATAGGGTTTGATATTTTTTACGTTTTGTTTTGAAAAGACTTTCAACATTTTTCATCTTTACACTCTGAAAATTACACTGTACTTATACACCTAAATCATCTGGGTATATATTCAAACATATTCAGGGTCTCTATGAGGAGTGAAGCTCTTATTAGTCTTAAACATATTCGTCTCTATCAATTGGGTTTATTAGTAAAATATTTGTTTAACATTTATTCATTTTGTATCTACAAAAATAAGCATCTCTCAAAATATTCAACACAAGATTCAGTGCCATCAGAACAGTTGTATGTCATCAATTTGTGTCACCCTGTGTTAGTGGACATAATGTAACGCGAGTTACCGTAACGCGAGTTACCGATATAAAGGCTCCCTACATTTTACCAGATCATTGTTACTAAACTTTGATAGTGTTAATTCATGAGTACTAACCCACTATCAATTCAAGGTAGGAACATTTTTATCAAGGTTGTCTAGTATGAGGAGACTTTCCAAAAAGAGGCCTTTATAGAATTGATCATGTCCTTTTTGTGTAACGCGAGTTACCAAAATTAAATGAGTCAAGAATCCCAACATGTTTGTCCTTTATTTTTCTTTTTGGATTCATTTAGTTGGTGTATGTCTACTTAACCCATGATGAAAAAAAGTAACTTGTAGATTCTTCCAATTACAAAGATATTGGCACATTATCCCATAAATGTACCCATTATTTTTCACGCGAGTTACCGTGGAATTGCCCATTAATAATCTCTTTCTATTGATATTGTCAGATACCGCTTTTGCTCTCAGGTGGATGTGCTGGCAAGCACCACTTATATGGATCACTTGAATAATCATTACATCACAGAATGCTTATCCAGTCAGTCCGCAGCGTCGTATGCTAATGAGCAAATCCACCGAATTTATTCCACGCGCAGGAATTCTGCGCATGTGTCTGGCGACGAGGCTTTTCGTCGACGCAAAATGTATATCCCCAACATCGCTCGTTGTTACGTTGCCATGAACCTGTTTCTGGAGCCGTGACCAGGTAAGTCTTGCAGTCCAATAAAAGACGATTAATTCCATACCTTTTTTAGCCGAATTTGACACTTTTTGAGGGAGATACAATGGATATAAGAAGCTGCTTGCGATAGAATCTGATTTTGACATGCACTGATACATTGCTGGATCCTGACCCATCTACAACTCGTATGGTTATTTTAATCAGTTATTTGAATAGATGAGATTCTAGCGGAAATTTTGATACCAGCCTCATTTTGGCTCAAAAATAAACGAAGTGATCAAAATTGCACCCAAAGTCGAAGCAAATTTCCGAAAATATTGGTTTTGCGATGCCATCTGTATGCATGTAGGGTCACGTGACCTTCACGTTAACGAGAATTCCGGACTCGATTTTGTCTCTGCAGTGGCAAGTTTTGATCGCGCACGCACTGGCCGTAGTCCCGTATGTACAATTAGATGTCCTGTTCTGTAAAATGGTCGTCCACGGTATCGTATCACAGCTAGCGCTACTACTGGTTAGAACTAAAAGTACAGAGATCGATATAGATCATGACAGAGTACGATCTACTAGTAAAATGTACATGACATCAGTCAATTTCCCTTGTTGTATTTGGCATAGACCCTGCACTATTTTATTATCATTATTATCATTATTTTTAATAGAACCAACAGTTAAGTTCTACATTCTATAGTTTGATGAATTCAAAATACATTATAGTATGATGGTATGGGAATATGTACAATCATAATAATGTACCACCTCATACTAGTCATACTATCACAGTCGTAGCATTAGCATTTTGACAATTTGAATACAATGGGGTGATGTACCAATGTTTTTGTGACAAATGAAATATTATTTACTTCTGGTTCCACTGTGTTTTAATAGACTTGACAAATGCATGTTTCGTATATTACGTTCATGCCAAATGTCATTTTATTTTCATCTCAATTGTTGCTATTTCACTTTTTTCTTTTGCCTCTTTGTAAAATTTCTATAATGATCTTTGAACAATAGAAAGACAATGCTCTCCTTTATAAATGCCATTGGAATTGAACTGTATAAATTCCAGTTGTATACATTTTTGCAATTAGTTTCATTCCTGACAAATATTTAGAATAATTATAATTGTTGTGTAATTGAATTGTACTGTAGTCCTTCTCAAAGTATATATATTTTTTGAACTCTGAATTAACCTTTCAGCACCAACCCCTTGCGAGATGTGTGCCACAAAAGCAGCTTCTTGCCAAAGGTGTATGAAGACACCAACCAAACACCATCTCCTGCCCCAAGCCAACAATGCCCCACCAAGCCAGCCACTGCGGGGACACCAACCCAGTCAGCTCCTGCTCTACGCCAAGAGTGCTCAAGAGACAGAACATCCAAGCGTGTGACCCTCCCGCAGGAACTGGTAAATTGGATACAGGATTGCATCTGTAAATTATAATTCTTGCTCTTTTCAACTTGCACTCAAGTTCCTCAAACAGGGATTAATAAATTGAAATTTTAGTTGGTACAGTTGTATTGTAAATTTTTGTTAATGATTATTGAGCAATAGAAAAAGTGTAATGTTCTTATTTAAGATGCCACTGAACGTTAAGTCATGAAATTTAATTGTACACATTTTAAGAGTAGTCAAATGAATTATGGGCAGTAGCTTGAATGACTGTAATCCTTCTCTGGCTGTCATGTAATTGTAGTTCTTCTTGAAGAATATTTTTTAAACTCTGATTTGCCTTTCAGCACCAACCCCTTACCAGATATGTGCCACAAAAGCAGCTTCTTGCCAAAGGTGTATGAAGACACCAACCAAACACCATCTCCCCTGCCCCAAGCCAACAATGCCCCACCAAGCCAGCCACTGCATGGATACCAACCCAGTCACTGCAGGGATACCAACCCAGTCAGCTCTTGCTCAACGCCAAGAGTGCTCAAGAGAAGGAACATGCCGGAAATGCTCCATTACAGCTTGTTTGTATGACCCTCCCGCAGGAACTGGTAAATTGAATGCTGTACAGGATTGCATCTGTACATTGTTATTCTAGTTAAACCCATTTTGTTTGATCAGTATAACACTCAAGGTGTATCCCCAAGTCAGTAGAATGCTCATGAAGATCAACTGCTGCCCCCTCATTCTGCTCTTATGTTTCACAGGTTGTAATCATGCTGGGTGAGAACTGTCTGGGCAAATGCCCCAGACATGTCCCACTATTCATGTATCCAGACATCACTCAATATGGCTGCTTTTCAGTTATTCAGGAAAAACTCAGGACTTTTTTGGGATTTACAAGAGACATTGAACAAAGAAGAAATAATGTTGCATATTTAACAGACAATGTTGATGTAAGAAAAATAAGTGTGTGAATAAGCAGTGCAAATGTAAAAAACAGGGGCAAAATTGTGGTCCTGGTTGTACATGCAGGAATTTTACAAAATCTAGACACTGCAGATTTGTCTGAAAATGGTATAGCCTTGCTTGCATTGTGATCAAAGTTGCACAAACCAAGCATATGTGCATTTATACCTGTTTACAGAAACTTCTTTTTATTTCTTTTGTTTCAACAAAAAATTAAGGGGGGGGGGGTGTGCGCCGGTTGCGGTCCTCCCTGGATCCGCCACTGTGAAGATGTGTCAGTCAGTTTTGATAAGTTATTTTGTCTAATGCAGTGTGTGAAGAATGTGTGTGAATAATGAACATGTATTCATCTAAGAGCAATCCTACCTCTACATACTACTACTGATTCTTTGTTTTAGCTTTCTTGTTTAAAGCCTGTATTGTAGTTTATACATTTATGAATTATGTTATTTGCCCTAGGTTTGTGTGGCAAACTAAAGTTTTGATGGGCAGAATGTGACCAAATACCTACCCTCATCAAATTTGAAGTTCCACATACTGTAACAGTGAATATTTTTGCGCTTGGCCGGGTAAGAAGAGTTTCGCGTGATTTTAATTCCACGGAATCAAGACATCCCACACAGGAATATATGGCAAGCAAAAATATCCACATACTTTTATTTTCGCGCTAGTTTTTTGGTTGCGCGATATGCACGAAAATTTCAACAACGCGAAAATTTCCACTTTTACAGTAATCGTTCTCTTACAAAGCTTTTATATATGTGAAAATGAAAGTACAAATACAGGTGTATCACTGAAAGTAGCTGTGTATGACAAAGGAGGTACTAAGCCTCCTTGGTATGGTATTATATTGTATGTATAATAGATACCAGGCATGCAGCCAACATTTTTAAAGACACGTATAAGATTGGGAGAGAACTGGAATAACAAAATGTTGGACATCAGATACCTCAGTCTATGAAAATGTGAGTTATATACAGCTGAGTTATTACACTGAGAAATACGCGTGTTGTCACAATCATTCCTATGACTACCACTTATGTATGATACACTTACATGCGTTGATGATCTGATTGGTTAAGCATGTACAAATTCATGTGGTTGCTATCATTATTACATCATAATAATACAAATTGATCTTGACTGCAAGTCAGCATGCTCATAAGAAACGCACAATGCCTCTACTCAGATACCACACTCGGGCATTGCCATAAGCATTCCCCATGACTACCACTTTAAAGGAAATATTCATTTTGTTTATTTTCATAATTGTTATTGTGAACCCTGAGGAAGAGATTCATGTATTCTTCGAAAATTCAGCCTGAATAAATAGCGCTGTTTGACTGAAATGCATTACTACTCTACTTCGCCATCTTTCATATACTGTATAATAGTCCGTCGCTGGGGTGACAAGACCTTGTATCTGCAATTTTGGTGAAAATGACTTTTTTGGATTAATGGTCAAATAATGGGTTAAGTGATGTCCTGTCCAAATCCCAACTGTCTTACTCCAAAAATGAAGCCACCACGGCATGTCAAAGGAAAGGCTATCCCATTCGCTACAGTGCTTTGGCCGCCATATTTTTTGGCTCTCCTGAACCTTTGACATTTTGTAGATACGTGGCTTGTCGCCCCAGCGACAATATATATATATATATATATATATATATATATATATATATATATATATATATATATATATATATAGCATATATATATGCTGTTCTTGCCAAATACATGTAGTACTAGTGGTACATGTGCCTTAAAAGATGTAAACAACCAACCTTGCCAACAGAAATGTTTTTGTTTTGTTTGTTTTTTTGCATCACATCCTGTTTAACAAAGAGCAATAATGTTTACAATATTTTGTTAGTTTGTAATGAACTTTAGGGTAATCCGTATGATAATGAAAAGTTTTTTCCTGTCATCCTATACTGCCAAGTAGTTGAAAAGATAATGCAGAATAACTGAAGAGCGTTGTGGAAACTGGGTAGAGGAGAGAGAAAGAAAGAGAGAGAGATGTCCAGTTTAAGGAGGGGAAAACAAGCAAGAGTGTGAAAGTCGTGTCTTGTGGAATTTGAATGTGGATTTCAAATCAGTGTAAATTAATGAATGCTACACTGATGATTACTTTTTTCTGTTTTGATAAAAAGGCTCGAGTACACATACATGTACATCAATCTGTACAATCCATAGTAGATTTTTAGCTTTTTTTTTTCTCGTCTTGCTAGCAGCTTGCTTCCATCCACCAGAGACAAAAGATGAAATGTAAAAAATAATAATAATAATAATAATAAAATATGAAAGATATATATATCTAAGAACATATATACAGATCCGCAAGGAAGCCAGCTTGCTTTGACTATCGTCATTCTCCGAGTCCCATCAGTGATTAGTTACCACAGCCTATGTACCGTCTTGTCATCTGGACACTACAATGACCAATGCACCCATTCACACAAGTGCCCAGAGAAATACAAGTACACCTATGCTGGACTAGTACTACCACTGGCTGCTGCTGTTGCTGGCACTACTGGTATGGTATTACAAGTGTACTAGTACTACTAATGTACTAGTAGTCCACTACTACTATAGCTACTACAGTGTACTAGTACTACTATTAGTGCTACTGCTACTACTATAGCTACTTACTACAGTGTACTACTACTAGTTCATAACAATCATAGGCACGTATAAATACACGTAATACTTCTTACGGAAATACCTGCTTCTGTGATTCACCGCAGCGAGTGTTCGGTGCAGTTACCGTTTTTGCTGCAATCGCAACACTGCAAAACGAATACTTGGGACTACACTGACGGGTTCGTGTTTGCACTCTGTATATATTCACATTCTTCTGTCGATTCCTTCATTTATTTTGATCGATTGGACTCATCAAAAGACGAGATACATACTGAAATGTGATAATAAGTGTTCAAATCAACTTCAAAATGGTTTGATGTTAGTCTATAAACAGTTAGTTTTACGTCGGGCCCGCAAAAGCAGAAGCCGTAAGTGGAGATTCACTATGACGTCATTCATGGCAGCCTCTGCAGACGGTAATCGACCAATCACAGCACAAGGAAATCGGATTGTCTTCATTAGGGCTAGTTGACAGTGTAGTTGCTCTAGATTTTGCTGGATCCTGACCCATCTACACAAAATGACCCATAAAGAGTTACATTTTTCGATTGATTGATACATTTCCCCCCATTTCGTGATGCTTTTTTATTAACTCATTGCCTAGAAAAGTGAAATTTACCGGATGATTTTGAATTGAATTATTTTTTTTTCAACACGATTTTTGATGTGAAATTATAAAATGTTATCGCAGTCTTTTCTACTTGATATTATGATTTCTGAAAAATTCAGAATTTCGCTGATCATCTGCAAAAAAACCTGGTTTGATATCATGCACATGAAGTGAAATATCGCAGATTGAAAACCAGTCCTCGAACACGGCACGAGAGACCATTTCAAGGTCACACCGCTGCGCTGTAGAATGATTTAGACACATTTTCGCGACGCTGCCGGCTGGCTGTATCTCAGTGAATTTAAAAACCAACATGCTCTGCTGGTACAGATGACCTTTTTCTGCTCATGCTCAAAGTGGAACCCCGAACTGGCTTATATCTTGCAAATCATGCGAAACTGTCAACAGCATCAGTGTACATACAGGAACTTGTAGAGTTAAAACATCGTTTTAAACATTCTATCGTCTCCGATCAAACACTATTGAAATACTACCATGTATATACACGTGTGTATCCATCAGGGAAATCAAAATCTACTTTTGGTGACAGGGCGTTCTTGTATGCTGCACCAAAATTATGGAATAATCTCCCTTTGTTTGTAAGGCAAGCAGCTACAATAATAATGAGTTTAAGGTCAGGTTAAAAAGTCATCTTTTGAGGTAATGCATTCTATGTTTGAATTATGTATGTTCTGATTAATACTTTGCACTGCGCAGTAGAGTATAGTAGCTGGGCAATATAAATGTCCTGTATTATTATCTCACATCGTCTCATATTGCACAGATACTAATATTGTAGACCATTGGGAGGATGATGCGATATGGGAAGGTATAAGAATCACCTAGATTTTATCTTATTTATTGATTTATTTTTATCAAGGTGTTGTACCGAATTGGGCTGTAATTTAAGTCGTAAAAGCTTATTTTCCCATGCACAGAATCCAAACGGCACTCCCGATTCGAACGGATCCACAGATGCCATAGCAACCACCACAATCTCTGAGCCCGTAATCTTGTCCCCGGAGGAGCAAAGGGCTAAGGAGATCTTGGACGACTTGAAAGGGGATCTGAGCTACAGCATTGAAGAGATTCCAGCCTGGTACACTTCGATCTTGCTCGGATTCCAGGTACGCCGGCTTGCTTCTCGACCAAATTACGTATACCCCCCCCCCCCCCCGCCATGCATGGAAAAGTAGGCCTACTCGTGACCCTGTTTATCATTTCATAGAGGCAAGGATTCAGGAAGTTGCTGATTTCGAGGTTTAACACCATTGTCTGTCTGACAACCACTGATTACCTGGTCCTATACAAGGAAGCAGGGATAGAGCATTTTGGTTTGTAAATTCACTGAGATAAGCATATGTGATGCGATGATTATTCATGTGAACTTATCTAAATGGTGCTTGCCAGCACAACCACCTGACAGCAAGAATGGTATTTCGCAATATGAAAGGAAATAGGATGTTATTGCATTCAATACAAAACAATGAAATGGATGTTGTCAACTGATGGAGTATTCTGATCACCTGATCTCGACGCAAGTTCATTCTTTGTTTGAACATGAATGCCATAAATTGTTACGTCAGGCAAGCTTATGCATTATGCCGCTTTGAAAACGAGTGAGGTGCCTAACCAACTGAAAAAAAAGAAAGGTGATTTGTACTAATGTGTACGTGAGCTAATTACGAACTGGCTAATCGATGTGCTTCGTAATTCATGCACATAGCCAAGCGTCGAGTGTGCGGTTTGAGTCTGTTAGGTTGTAATGTCAGCTTTACAATAGTATGTACATTGGTGTATAATTGTATTCAATTGTCATTTCATGTTGTTATTTAGTTTACATTTCCAGCTGGTAGGGCGCAGGAATATTATTGATCGATGCCTTAAAGAAAAACTGTCGTTTTTTTCCTAAATACAGTTTGTATTTCAGGTAAGTTTTCCTTTATACGAGGGCTTTTGAGTTATGGAAGTACAAAAAAACAAAAAACAAAAACAAAAAAAAAAACCCCAACCCATAAAAACTGCACCGTACACCATGCCTGCCTTCAACTGTCATTGCATTAGTCAATGCTAAGTGATATTCAAGTTGCTGGTATTATCATATCTATTTGTACCTCCATGGTATAATGTAGGTTCTGTAGTTTCAGTCATGAAAGAATTAGTGCAGTCGTTATTTAGAATGAAATGCGATTTTTTTTTTTTTTTTTTTGGGGGGGGGGGGTCCTTTTGATCAGAAATGTGCGTGTTGGAAGTTGTAATATTATCTCCATAATTCTTTTCTTGTCCTTTTGATCAGAAATGTGCGTGTTCGAAGTTGTAATGATATCACCATGATTATTCGCCTATTAAATAAACATCTAATGAATTTTATTTTGTCTGCAGAAGGGAAAATTAAAGAAGACAGTACAAATTGTACTGAACAATTGCTACATACCATAACATGCGATAGGTCCTAGCAATGGTATCTCTGCCAGCATGTAATTCAGTTTTCGTTGTTCATATCTGCACATTACCAATGACGTGTGTATGTGCGTGTATATGGGTGACACGCCACTTGCTCCTGCGACAATTATTTCCTTCAATGACTGGGGTTAGGGTTAGGCTTGTGATCGGGTTGTCGGCGTAGTTAGATATGATGATTAGGATTAGAGTTGGATTACATTAAATTGTTGGTAGAATTTATGTTTGGCTTATGGGGAGTGCAGATATATTTCAATGAAGAGAATTGTCGCAGGAGCGAAAATGTCATGGAACCGCGGGTGTTTGACTTTATTATCCGCTTGTTTTCCAGCATTACCTGACGATGGTCGGGGCGACGGTTGCCATCCCCCTCATCATTGCTCCCGCTCTCTGCATCGCAGACGACTACGTGGCCACTGCCGAAATCATAGGAACCATCTTCTTCGTGTCTGGCATCGCGACGCTGCTCCAAAGCTTCTTCGGTGTCAGGTTAGGAAGAGCATGGACCTAATATACATGGACTGTTCACGGCAGTCTTTCTTTGATGTAATCATCGTCGCCGACACAATTATATTAATGATTATGTGCATCTTAATGAGTACATTCAGGCGTCTGGACATTAACAGTTGTGTGATCATGTATCGTCACTAACAAAAGAATCGTTTCCCTCATTTCAGTCTTGTTTCGCTGATGTGCCTTTTTAAGACGGAAATGTCTTTGAATGAATACAGATGATGAGGAGCAGCAAAACCTGAGAAAATGACAAATTTTGTGTGAAAAGATGGGTAATTGCTGATTTGCACATTTTTGCATACGCATAAGACCTTGCCGAACAAATGCCTAATGGAAAGACATACCTGTTCTCTACCATTACCGTCCCTTTTTGCTTTGGAATAAGCTGCGAAAAAGTGAAATATTGAGATCACAAATGACAATCATTCTGCCGAAATGTTAGCTTTCTTTTAAAAATTTCCTGCTTCTCCCAAGCGAAATTGTTTGAGGCATGATTTCCTCCCATACACCACAACTGCACATTCACTTTACTTGATTTTTGTGAGTTATTTTCTTCTGCGCATATTACTTACAGTTGCAGATTTCTCGAATCTCCGTCTTGTTCTTCTTCCGGCTTGCTGGCGGCGACGATGATGGGATCAAAGCAGTGAAGCATGCTAAAAATGTCTTTGTGGCGCTTTTGAGATGTACATGTGCATGGATTAATTAACGATACGATGAATGTCCTTGTATATTAGGTCCATGGGAAGAGGGAGAGTCTGCCACCCCCCCCCCCTCCCCCGTAGCCAAAGTCCCTACAACATGAAATCACCACAGCACCAGCCTTTTGCCAAGGCCCCTCTCACTGTATGGTGGTGAGAGAATTGGGGTGAACGAAGCGAGCCCAGATGAGTGTGACAGCGCTGTCGCGCTCGGCTGGGCTTGCTTCGCTCACCCGCTATTATAGCCATCATACAGCGAGAGGGCCTTGTCAAAAGGCTAATCCAGCAGTGGAGACAGAAACAAAATAGTAGTATAAAATTTTTAGGAGCAATTAGGCGTAAATATTCACATTTGAATGATACGCACCTTAACATTAGAATAATACAAATGTAGTAGTAGTAGTAGTAGTAGTAGTAGTAGTAGTAGTAGTAGTAGTAGTAGTAGTAGTAGTAGTAGTAGTAGAGTAGTAGTAGTAGTAGTAGTAGTAGTAATAATAATAATAATAATAATAATAATAATAATAATAATAATAATAATAATAATAATAATAACAACAACAGACTCTGCGAGTGCGAAGCCTTTTGCTTGTCCTATTCCTTCGCACGTCCAGGATCATACGCGGGGTGTAACGGGATCCCCCTTTTTCCTGTATATAGTTATTGATTTTCAGCTACAGTCTCCGTTGAATCATGTCTATGCTTTGCTCTTGGTTTTTTTTTTTTTTGTGTGTGTGTGTGTGTGTGTGTGCTTTTGGTTTGGCGATATAACATACTAAAGATAAATAAATGCAAACAAATCTCAAGTTGGTAGGTGTGGCAGTATTTAAGCAAAAACGCTTTGGAAAGAACATCAAGACAGAGTGTATGACTTACTTCCTTTTAATACCTGTGTAACTTTGAAGGTTCTCAGTTTCCGTGACGAAAGAGTACAAAAGGTATTTGTTAGAATGATACGGCTTCATGAGCATTTCGGGGTTGATCGGAGTGCAAAAATGTGGTGCAAGCCCCAATGTAAAAGCAGAAGCATTTGCAGTCCAAAGAAGGAGAGACTCCCTTTATTCGTACCACGAGGTGGGACGCCGATCATATTGACGGGTAAAGGCGGTATTATTTACCTACTCGTCATAATAGCGCCATCAGAAGTAGCATGCTTACACTTTGTTCATAGTTGTAGAGCTCTGCAACCAACTGACTCTTCTCTTGTTGCTAATCAGCAGAACAGTCGACCATTCTTACCCCATAGTCATGTCTGCCGTAGTCATGCTTGACTGAAGTTTGCAAGTTTATATAGGCCCCATCGAGTTCTTTTTTTCCTCTTTGTGGTCTTGTGGGCTTTTTAATGCAGTAGGAAGATGATAAACTGAAATATCTTTCTTCATTTTTTTTTCTTTTCAAACTGGACCTCATGGAGGACCAGTAAGATAGTGCAGCTGAATATGAGCTATCCAGCCATCTTCTCAGATCGAAATGAAACAAACAAACAAACAAACAAAATATCTCCCCTCCTTTCTCTCTTCCTCCCTGTCTGTCTGTCCGTCTGTCTGTTTGTCTGTCTGTCTGTCTGTCTCTGTCTCTGTCTCTCTCTTATCTATTCATGTGTGTGTTTGGGAGTTTAAAGAGTGGACATTACAGCCAAGGCAACGCAAAAGTCGGTGATGAATTTAACAACCTGAAATACTTTGCCGATTGACAAAAGTGTAATATCTTTAATTTCCCCGATCCAATTGCTATACTAAAGGGGCGTATAAAACCGTGCTCAACATATGGTCCGCACCAAGTCTGTGTCGGGTGCTTAGAAAAGACAATATCACGTCATTCAATAATTTGATAATATCCGAGTCATTCGGGGAGAGCGTTTGGCTTGCGTGATGACGGTTTACACTCACCCAAACACAAAGACTTTTTAATGGTATTCGTAATTTGAATTTCATTCAATACGAGCGTCACTTTAACAACGAAATGAGTATGAACAAATATAAGCGGAGCTATATTCTTTTCATTAATGCTGCTGAATCACAGCTTCTTCTTCTTCTTTTTTTAAAAGCAAAACGTAAAACAAAATATTTTATGTACATCATACCATGTCTCCGAAAGTGGTATAAAATTCTGCATAAATCTCATAATAAAAAACTGCTCTCTTGATCAACCTAATCAGAGTAATCAATATCTGCTTCATTGCACAAACTGCACACTTGAGAATACAGCATTTCACTGAAACCCGCAGTAAGATAAAATCTCATAATCAAATGAAGAGAACAAATTTCCTAATTTTTGAAGGATCATGCAATATCCCAATATATGAGTTTGTCATACAAAGCAAAATAATTTTATGTGTAATGCTATGCTTGCATCATCTACTAAAACAAACCGTATCCTTACTTATCAATCCTCAACGAACAAATCACTTACCCTATTCTTTACCGCCATAACTATACAGACTACCTAACACCACCCCATTAAGTCTTTGAAACATCAGCGTTAGACACATCAAACCTACCCCTGCTCACCTCCAACCACCAAACAAATTGCCCACTCCCAAAACAATCAAACAAACAAACTGACAAACAAACAAACAAACAAACAAACCACATAAAGACACACACTCTAGACAAGAGACACGCACCTGTACAAACACTCAACAACAATAACAGAAAACCCCACATGCACACATACACACAAACACACACATGCACGCACTCTCTCTCTCTCTTTCTCTCATTTTTCTCGCTTTCTCAAAATACCACAGGTATGATAAATTATGATAAAAGAAAGATTTATAAAAGATCATAAAGATGATAAGAGTTATTCTAAAGTCATCACCTTGGTCAGATGGAACCGACCGGTCAAAAATGATATAGGGTCCTAATTACATGTAGAATATAAAGTGGTAATACTGCGAATTTCCCAAAGGAAGTTGTACCAGTGAAAACACCCACACACAATCATCCGTCCATGGATCTGATCAGGATGTTATGAATTGCTTTTTTTAATGTACCTTTTTCTTTAGGCTCTGTGCGTAGAAAGGAAATAAACTTAGAGATATTTAAGTCCCCCCCCCACAAAAAGACCACCCCCCCAAAAAAAAAAAACAACAACAACAACAACAACAACAACAACAACAACAACAACAACAACAACAACAACAACAATAACAACAACAACAACAACAACAACAACAACAAACTGCATAGTCCAACATTTTTAAAAAGTATAGTGTACTTGCCTGGTAGTTTTATCAGTGTGATGGAATATGCAAATGGACACTATGCCCCAGGTCTCAAAGCTGCCCCCCCCCCCCCCCCCCCCCACACACACACACATTTCCAGTGTTCTCAGGACGTACGGTAAGAGACTGCAAGAAAATTCATGGAAGGTGAACTTGCGATACTCAGGTGAGCGCGAGATTCCCGGGTCTCTTGTTTTCTCTTTCTTATGAAAGTGATGAAATTTTTGTCGCGGATTTCTTCTTTAAAACAATGACCCACCTCAGAAGTATCATAATCAGACTAATTCTTAAAAGAAAAGGCATGTCCCTGAACTATTCTCAAACAACTGGTGCATGGGTGACTCGACACTTATAATACCCAAGCACTTACGCACCTAAAGGTAACCCACGATGACATTGGCAAAGGACCAGGGAATATCTGTATATAGATCGATCGGAAATGAACACAGTCATGACACCATAGTATGTTTGTATATATGAGAGCAAAGGCCGTGATATCAGTTTATAATTACACTTCTCGACTTTGATAAACAGGCCCCTCGGAACATATTTTTTTTTTCACTCTTTCACAGGGGTGCTTTTCAAAGCCCCTGAGCCTCCTTTGCCTGGTTCCCGCTGTCGTGAGATCCGCTACGCCATTAGTAGCTGCTGATCGTGGAGTTTTTGTTTTGTTAGGTGATCCGAGTATCCTCTCGGATCACCTATTGTATCTGTACGGATTCTTTCTTCTTCTTTATTTCTTTCTCCTCAAATCTTGTGTAGAGGTTAACTCAAAAAGTCCCCTACCTATCACTTTCAAACTTTCACCATATATGTATCATGTCATAAGGACGACAGATCTAGTGTATCAATGTGATCAGTTAACCGTGACGTCATTATGACGTCATTATCTGAAATCACGTTTACATCAATATCTCATTAATGGAACGGAATTTTCGAATGAAATTAACATATCATATAGTTCAAGTCAAGGTCTATTGATATATTTCATAAAATTTTGTCACGTTCATAGTAAACGAGCGCGTACGCGCGCGTTGAAATTTAAACATGCTCTAATTAACCTCAAAATTGTTTTGCACACGTTTCAGGTCATTTACAGCATTTCAAAAAAAAATCGACGGACGCGTACGCGCGCGCACATATACGCACGTACAGCTCATATTCAATAGAAATTTCCCGTTTCATTGCACGGATCGAATGTCTGAAATGTCAAGGAATACTTCTACCAAGTTTCAAGTCGATCCGACTCAATATGACGTCATACGGGCCCATCAAAGTTGAAATTCCGCGCGCGCGTCAATGGCGATATACAGTGCAACTATGCCAAAAAACCGCCAATTTTTAGTCCGATTTTACTCGTCAGGATGGACGGTGACCCCCCATTTTCTTTACATATTTTGAAAGCTGATGAGTTGTACATGTCATTTCATGGGGTGGCAATGCTGGCAAAATGATTAAAAGATATCTAATTTCTTAATAAAGTAAAAAAAGTAAATTTTCAAAATGACGTCATCAAATTTCAAGTTTACTCGAGCGTATCTCACTTATCCTTGGCCAATTTTCACCCAGATTTCAATATGTTGTAGCTTATTAAATGTTCTTTCATTAACATCTAACAGTATTTTGATTAGATGACAGCGTCACCTCGTAAAAATGGATTGAAAGTAATCTTGTCAAATTTGACCAGTTTACGTGTTATCTCTATGGGAGTGCAGTTTTTCTGGAAATGAAAATTGACATGACTATCTTTATCGAGCACTAGCTCACTTATGCTTCGGTGAATTTCTCCCAGATTTTAGTATGTTGTAGCTGAGACTTTGTGCTAAGTGTGCCCTTCATTTTTTCATATGATGTCTGCATCACGTCAAAAAACTTGGTTGAAATTGTAAAGCTTATCTTCGATGTATTGAGATATTTCTATGTTTCTGCAACTTTCTTTGCAATAACTCAAGAAAAAAAGCCCCTATCACCCCCATATTTTGCACATGTTTAGTGCATGTCACGTACATTATTTCATAAAATAACAACTACTTTATCGGACACCATCTTGGGTATGTAAATTAGGGTCAAAGGTCACAAATGTTTCATCCTGTATCTTGGTGAATACATGTCCTATCTTTCCCATATTTTGCACACGTATAGACGATGTCACAAGAATTATTTCACAAAATAACTACTTTTTCCTCAGATGCCATCTTGGGAGTGTAAATGTGGGTGAAAGGTCATATGTACTTGTTGCTGTATTTTCATTATAGTGTATACAGATTTGGTACCAAAGATGGCAGATATGACTCCCTTTTCTAAATGAGAATCCAAACATCACACGGCCAATGTCTCTCGATCAGGACTCGAATCCATGATAAAAAAAAAATCGGATCACCTTAATTTGTCAGTGATGACAAATTACAATCTCTAGTTTTGTTTTGGGTTTTTGGTGTGTGTGTGTGTGTGTGTGTGTGTGTGTGTGTGTGTGAACCGTATATCTGTAACATAGCGCCACGATTAAAATTGTGGTGTTGATCGAAGAGTAGTTGTGGTCTTATCATATCATGAGGTCAGTGGTGGCAATGGCGTTCATCGTAGACAAGTTTTGGACTGTTCAATTGTCTTACGATCAATGCGATTGCCACTGTGGTAAGATCACCCCCAGTGGGGATGCAACCGGCCCAGCCCCCCCCCCTTTATTTTTCGTAAAAAACAAAGAAATAAGATGAAAAAAAAATAAATGAAACCCGGAAGTGGCACCAGAAATGTTAGTTGCGCCCACTCCCCTTTACATAACTCCTGGATCTGCCCCTGACCCCTACTTGGCCAGTCGTGGCGTGCGTTGTGGCTCGCACGACAGTGGAAACCCAACATTAGGTTTCCGGACTGGAAGAACACGAAGAACACACATTATGGTCACCTACCGTGTAATGCATTCTCACATTGATGCTGGGAGTGCTTCCTACTCAAAAAAAAAAAAAAAAAAAAGTCGGTGGTGCTGCAGCACCCCATCCCCATGAACCCTTGCAAGGGCTTGTCAGTAATGAACGTGCCGATGAACCCGTACCCATCGACCTTTGATTAAGTGTCATACATGTTTTTGTGTTTTTTTTTTCTTTCTTTGTTTAACAGACTCCCTATCGTGCAAGGAGGTACCTTCTCTTTTCTGGTTCCCACCTTTGCCATCCTGGGTGTGAAAGGACCATGCCTTCCCTCCTTGACAGGTAGTGCCCAATATTTCAGCATTTCAATAAGCCAGTTCGGGGGTTCCAGTTTGCCCATGAGCAGAAAAAGGTCATTTGTACTGAGAGACAGGTTGGTTTGTCAATTAACTGAAATTAACTGAAATTAAGCTCAGAACTGTGATGCAATGTTTATTCAGATAATCCTTATAAGCAGTGCCTGCCAGTACGTCCACCTGACAAGCCTGCTATGTGGCAATGCTATTGAAACAGAAGAAGTTTGTTTATTCATTCAATATAGCACAATGAAATGAATACTTCCTAAAATGATGATTGACGAACCATTTTGGTCACTGGATCTACGCAGGTTCGTTCTCTGTTTGAATACGAGTTCCGCAAATTGTTACGTCGGGCAAGCTGATGCATTATGTCGCTTTGGATTGAGTGAAGTGCCTGATACCAACTTAGAAAGATAGAATTTCATTTGTAACCATGTGCACTTGAGCTATGTCCAAATTGGTTTATTCTGTTGTTGTTGTTTTTTAAAGCTCCTTCGTTTGATATTAAAATCGACTACTTCATAGAAAGGAGTCATCTACCCTCATACGTACTCTACTGTGATTGCATCAATTTTCAAACTATTTATTGCATAGTGGCTTTTTGTTGTTGTTTGTGTAAACCTGTATCAAAGTATTATGTCGTCATTATAAAAGTTCTTGGCCAACAAAGCAATGTGTCAAGACTTTTGTATCAGCTTTATATGGTTGCAATGTGATTGACAAATTGCCTTATACATCGACGTAAATAAGGACTGAATTGATCAGTTCTTTAGTAGTAGCCATGATAAATTCATTTTTTGTTCATGAATTTGAATAATTGCTCAGCTTCATATGGTTTTGCATGCATACATTCGGTTGTTGGTTTCACCTTGCGAAAACCTGCCAACACGTTATGTCCAATAGAGAACGAAAACGAAACAAGTAAGAAAAACTCGTGCATCAACTGAGAGCAGGAATTACATAAAATATCGTACCTTTCCTCTTCTGAAATTTGAGCTTCCAGTCACGGTAGGATGGAAGAGCGATTTGTTTTGGGCCACTGGCATTTTTTTTTTTTTTTTTTTTTGTAACCAAGACCTGCTTTTTCTTGGCTACAATCAACATAAAGCGTTCATTTTTATGCGCAGCGTGTGTCTCTTGTAGCTCCTGTTTACCGGAATTAGATAGAAACGTGATGTGTCCGCAGTGCCATCATGTTCGAGTACGGAAGTACATGTGACTGGTGTCTTTATCAGTACTATATTTACTATGTCGTACTTTGTTATCAATGCATAAACATAATTACAACGCATGTATGCATCCGGTGTGATAACTGATTACACCGAGGGAGTTCTGCCCTCTCCAAAACGTGTGTAACAATACTTATATGATGATAGATCGTATCTGTGATGTATCACGATGCATCCAGGGAGGTTTCTTCTCCTATACAGCCTGGTAACGAACCATTTCATTCACACGCTCCCTCCAATATGTATACGTGTCTATGGTAGGATTCATTCTGTTGTTGCTAGGTAGGTCAAGCCTCCAGCAAGCTTTGAAGTTGTTAAAGGACAACATTTGTGAACAAATCATGCATAGAAGTTAAATCATCACAGAAACGGTCTAATGCTGCTAGTTTTCTACTTCATAATGATGTACTCGATCTGATGTGGTAAGACTCACAGGAATTACAAAGGATAGGTGCAAGGAACTGTGTTTTTCAAAAACAACTCAATCAACTATAACAATCTCAATTTCAGATAACGCTACAGCGGAAGAGCGTGCTAATCATACGGAGTTTTGGCAAAGCCGCATGCGAGAGCTTCAGGGCGATATCATGGTAGCCTCTCTGTTCCAGGTACGTTCCCTATGACCAGATAACAAAAAAGAGGAAAGAAAGAAAAAAGAAAGAGCACCATCAATCATCTGTGAAAGAGCACCTGCCATGAAATCAAAAGGCGTTTTCATATCAGCCCGATAAAAATCCAAGCTCGAGATATTTTCCAATTTCCCAAGTCAGAAAATAGCGCGCTATTTCGAAACATCGGGCTGATGTGAAAACGCCTAAAGACTGTTATTCCAGGTTTCAGTTACATTTTGAATTTGGGACTCCCCGTTCGTGCTTTTTTATTTCTGTTACGAGACAATCGAATTCATTACAACGTCTCCGTTTCTGTCTATCAATTTATGATGTGTGTATAGGGTCCACATACGTACGCACACACACACACACACACACACTCACTCACACACACACACACACACACACACACACACTCACACACACACACACACACACACACACACACACACACAAATCGTCATACCCACAGCCAAATAGAGTATAATAGTCTATTAAAACGAAATTAGGGCAAGAAAGGTGACGGTGTCAGACTGGAGAATAACCTTTCCTTTTTTTGGGGGGGGGGGGGTGGGGCTAGAAGAACAAAAACATCACATGATTACCAAAGACTGACCTCCATAATTTAAAAGGAAAAAAAAAAAACATATTTAGGGTATGCTCTAGAAATGGAGTTTCGACTGGTGAAATGTGTGTTCCAGTTGTTCAGTGGCATGGAAACTCTAAATCTGTACAATGTGTATTGTATTTTTGATACTGTTGTAGACCCAGTTATTTGTCAAAATCATTGAAATTTGAATGCCATTGCCGCCCGGATGCCTTTGAGATTTGAGATTATTATATACCTCCTCCCCCCCCCCCCCCCATTATGGTGAAGTGACCATGCTCTTTATGCAAAGGACACTGGTGCACTGCAAAAAGTCCGGTATAATATGAAACACCGAGCTGGTGTTAAATTTTTGGTGCTTATTTATTGTGTTAGATTTTAAGAGTTTTTGAGTAGTTTCTTAGTTACTGTTCTTGTTGATTTTGAACTTCAACAAAACGATCAAGAATTTTCCAATAATGTACTAGATTTTTGAAAAAGAGGTGTGACCACATTTACACCACAGTAACACTCACTGGTGTGGTCTCCTATTGATGCTGGAAGGGTGTTATATCATTAACATTAACACCAGCAATATCAAATCAACACCATGCGGTGTCATTGTTGAATTAACACCAACGCAGTGTCAAAAATATCACCCGCTACAGCGTCAAATTGACACCACGAAGTGCCAGTTGAATACTTTTCGACACCATCACAACATACTTTCTACACCTGTGGGTGTGGTCCTCTATTGACACTTGATCGGTGTTAGATTTAACACCCATGGTTTTAAATCTGACACCGATGTTTTTGCAGTGTATTGCTTTGATATCATCGATTGATCAATCTTTACTTAACCATTCCCCCTTATGATATCTTTAACAGGTTGTGATAGGGTTTACAGGCACGATTGGACTTCTGCTGCGATTCATCGGACCGCTATCGATTGCACCGACAATTGCCCTAATCGGTATTTCGCTCTTCCCAGTCGCCTCCGATTTTGCCGGTTCCCACTGGGGTATCGCCGTTTTGTAAGTTTTCCTAATCAAAAGCATAATAATTATGGTTCATATTTTCTTTACATTATATCATTATACCATTGTTAGGCCAAATATATAATTGTTATGAGGCGCTTTCGTATTTAAGAAAAAAAGATTAATAATAATTAAATGTATGTAATTACACATAGTTTGTATCAATGAGCGTGTTTGCATACGTTAGTAGCCAGAAGAGTCTTTAACATCCACAATAGACAGGTTTGCGTGTGAATGAAAATGAATGTGGATCCAATCCAATTTATCATTCTCGATCATTATTTTGACAGGACCATCGGACTCATGGTGATCTTTTCTCAGTACCTGGCACGATTTTCTATTCCATGCCTGGGCTTCTCCAGGTCCAAGGGCTGCCATAAGACCGATCTTTTTCTCTTCAAACTCTTTCCCGTGAGTAACGTATCAAATAATTACGTTCAGACGGTGATACGTAAACTCGAGTATAGCCATACCTTCGAGGATGAACTTCGTCATGTGAACGCGCGTCGTAGTCAGGGGACCAGAGCTCATCTTCAAAGATAGGTATCCTCGAGATTATATGGATCACCGTCTGAACGCATCTTTGCTAACTTTTACGTTCAGACGAGGATAAGCTTTGCCCCCTTAGTACGACGAGCTTCACATGAGGAAACTTATCATCGAAAGTAGCTATCGAGGATAGACTAACTGCTCCCTGTAACTACGTTATCTACAACTTACAAATCAACAAAGCCTGTACACACGATTCTTAACTACGAGCGGGGACTCCCTGCGGCTCGTTGATATAGAGCGCTATTAACCCGGAGATATCTCGTAAATAGCTACCTTCGAGTTAACTTCAAGTTAGTTATACAAAGAGGGCATCTGCACGATGCTTTTTAACTACGAGCTTATCTTCGAAGATAACTGTACCCTCCAGGTGTAGGATTACTGTCCGAATGTAAATATTCTTTCCCAACCCGAATAGTTATAAGCCATGTTCAGAAGTATTTCTAGTCGGAGTAAAATTTATGGCACGGCAATTAAAATTCAAATTAATGCATATCTCACCACGACCCTTGTGTACACACGACGGTCGTGGGAAGAAACTCCGACCAATTTATGTGCGAGGGTCGGTGTAACTTCCGGAAGTGGCAGCGCCGCGCTCGTCGAGTAGCACTCGACCATGCGATTGTTTTTTACCAGTGGCATTTGTCTTCTCCATTCTTGTTGATGGAAATTTCTGCATATAAAAGCGCTAGCTTCTTCGTCGCGATCGACTAGGTTAGAATTGCACTACACGCGCACGTGTAGTCGCAAAATGTCAACATTGCGATTTGACCCAGGAAGTTTTACCTAGGTCGTAAGGCATGTAAGTTCATAAATATTCCGAGGGCTTGTCCGCACTTGCAATTGACTCCGACCGGCTAGTCGTGGTAGCGAGATACTCCTGAGAAAACTCAGGAGTAGCTCGTTCGGAGGAAGAGGTCGTGGTAAGTTCCTCCGATCGGAGGAACTTACGACCTATCCTCCGAAGTTACTCCTACCAAGCTTCCTCCGACCCTTCCTCCGAAGTTACTCCGACCAAAACCGCCTCGGTCTGAACACAGCTATAGGGCTCACACGGGTAAATAATTCCCCATAGAGACGTGTGTTAAAATTCAAATATCAAAAAAATTCTGTAAAATAGCTGGGAGAAATGAGGTGTTTCATCTTCACTAACCTGAATAAGTGAGATATAACCTTTCATCCATCAGATTGCCAGGGTGGGTTGTTCTGCCCTAATTCTGTCCAGGGGTCCGCAAAGCCAGACTACGAGTTTCTTGTCACTCAAAAAAATCACCTATTTTCCGTACACGTACCCAATGAAATATAGTCCCCTCAAATTCCATCAGAAAAGCTTTCATCTTCCAACCAAAATGCTGTTTGTAGAGGAATTCATACTCAATATCTACAGCTATTCAGTTTTTTTTTGCCAAACTACATCACTGATTTTTAATTAATTTTTTTCTTCATTTATTTTGGTATCTTTGGTACGAATTTGTGAAGGGGTCTAGGACAGTCCATTTTATTTACAGGTGTGAGCCCTATAATGACAAAGACATTATCACCAGAATGCCGCGCGGCTGCTATATGTAGTTCAGTGGATGAACTCTGTTTACTCTTGGCCGCAAGAGGGCGATACATGCGAGAAGAGCGATATCCACGATTGAGCGGGCAGAAGAAAGACAGAAATGGCAACGGGACAGGTCCCTGACTACTGCTTTTGCACCTCGTCGGACTGCAATCCCCTCCTCCCCCTCCCCCTTCCTTGTCCGCTTACATGACTGGAACCTGTATTTTAACCTCATTAATACTCGACCCCATGTCCATTATTTTTAGTCCATTGTCCCATATTGATACTGGAAAATGATTATTACCGTACCGCGTTCTTTTTTCCCCCCACATATAGGCCAAATATCAATTCGGTTTTATTGCTGTCATAAACTGATGATTTAAACTGTGACAAAAGCTTGGACATTAACTCGTGATCGTCAAAGTTAACAAAACACAGGAATGTATAGTGCCTTATCTCTTTCTATCTGTTGTTTTTCCTCATGCAAAATATTTTTAGGAATCCCGTAGGTTCTCACCGTGAGTTGAAATTTAATTATTATCAGCTGCGGTGACCTAGGATGATAAGTCTACTTGGGAAGTCCGCTCATGAAACCGGAACTGACTATTTACTAGTACATAATTTACGTCAGACAAACAAAACAATGTTAACTATAGGTAAAATTATTGGCGTAATGGGGCCAAAGTTACAGTAGTGAAAATAATTTAGGATACCATGTATAATTTGTATTACTACCAGCATCTACAGGTAACATGAGTACCAAGTCTGATGTTCTTTCACGTGAGCTTGCTTAATGTTCAAAGTCATTTTACATATAGAATAATGTAAGTGGCACGTTGATTAAAAAAAAAACAAAAAACAGTCACGAAGCCTGGGGGTTGGGTGCAAGTAAAATAGCAACTTACTTACAGCAGTATAGATTGAGTTGAATTTGTGAACAACTCTTACCAAAAAGAATGAAATTAAAAGTGATTTTATGTTTTGTTTCTTTCTCCTCCTGTGTTCCCTTTTTCGCTCACAGGTTATTATGGCCATTCTACTCTCGTGGCTTTTTGCTTTCATTTTGACGGAAACCAACGTCTTTCCGACGGACCCTGATAGCTATGGCTACAATGCGCGCACTGATCTGAGGGTTCAGGTCTTGAATGAGGCGGCTTGGTTTAGGATTCCATATCCAGGCGAGTTGCTCTTGAGATTTTGTTGTTAAAATTGTCTAAATAGTTCATGCTTTTGTTTGAATTTCATGATTCTTTGCTGTGTCCATAGTAAGTCACAACTTTGGAAGTCAAAATGATGATGATGATGATGATAATGCATGGTGATGATGATGATTGCGATTATTATCATGCTAGTGATGATAACAATACAGGTTGTAATAGTAGTTCTACTACTACTACTACTACTAACTATTATTATTATTATTACTACTACTACTACTACTACTGCTACTACTACTACTACTACTAGTACTACTACTACTACTACTACTACTACTACTACTACTACTACTACTACTACTACTACTACTACTACTACTACAACTACGTAAAACTACTACAACTCCACGACCTCCTACTCCTACTCCTACTGCAACTGATACTACTCCTACTACTACTAATATACTCAGAATAATGATAATGAAATGATAACGATGATGATGATGTCAGTGATGATCTCAATAATGATGACAGTGATAATAATTATGCCACATTGCTGGGAAATCAATCATTATGGGCCACTGAGGCATAGTGCGAAAAGACACTTGGCTTCCAGTCCCAGGCCCCGAGTTCGAATCCAGCTGAGTGTTAGCCTTTTGCCAAGGCCCTTTCACTATGGTGGTTAGCGAATGGGGGGGGGGGGGGGGGGGGAGGGGGGAGGGGGGCAAACGATGAGAGCTCGGCTGAGTTGGATAGCGTTGACGCTCTCGGCTGGTCTCGCTTCGCTTGCCCGCTATAGTCACTATACAGCGAATGGGCCTTGACAAAAGGTTTCTTTTTTTTTATATTTCTATTTCCACCATGACCCTCTCGACCGAGGTACATGTATAAGAATGGGTATCACCTGGCAAATTTAGGGTAGAAATAATGGCAGAGCCCTTTGGTAGAGCAGCAGCAATACTGAAGAGGCTGCTCTGAATTTATACAGTAGACCTTAAATCACATCCCTGACACTGATCTCCTAAAGGACACCGGAAATGTTTCCTCAGCGTTGTCTCACAACCCGCGACACCCGGGCCAAGCTGCATAAGGTGGGCGAAACATTACTGAAGTGCCATGAATGAAACTGTTAGAAATGTGCATTTGTACAAAGTGGGTGTGGCTTGTTGGGCCCACGTTGGGAAAGAAAATGAATGGAGACTATATTAATGGCGCGTGAGGCGATGGAAGAATAAAGTTTTCTTGTTGGTCTGGTTATCATGGTGGTGGTGATTTGTTTCGTCGTCAGAATGTGTGACATGTTGTTGTGCCATCAGTATTTCCCTCTCTTCCGTAATAGAATGTTAGATTTTCTGTCGAAGAGTTCAGATTTTACCCACTGAACTACAGTACCGCAAATAAGTAATAAGCTTTTAGTTACCATAATCATTCTCTACAACACTTTTGCCATACGAATGACAGGTCAGTGGGGTTTGCCAACGGTCTCTGTCGCCGGAGTTTTCGGCATGCTGGCGGGTGTCCTCGCTTCCATGATCGAATCCGTGGGCGACTATTACGCGTGCGCGAGACTGTCAGGGGCCCCGCCCCCTCCGTCGCACGCTGTGAGCCGCGGCATTGGTATGGAGGGAATAGGCTGTGTGATCGCCGGTGCGATCGGCTCGGGAAACGGCACCACATCGTACAGTGAGAACATTGGTGCCATTGGCATTACGAAGGTGACTTCAGACCTGTCCCTTTTCAACTATTTGTTTGCTTGCTTGTTTTTGCTTCACTATAAAATGACTTTAATTGTGTCGTCATGATTGACATGATCATAATCTCAATTGTTCGTTGTATAACGTCACTTTTATTTTGTTACCGTCGACAAGATGTCATTCACAAGTGTATACCGCAAATATGTTTGATTAATTCTAGAACAGTGCAATGAAAATTCGCCTCTGTGATATGAAATTGCCAATTTTAAATGTTGTTCTTGTGTCACTAGAAATACTGGATTCCGGTAAACAAAATGTATCAACAGTATGAGTTTTAAAGTGATATACATTGCAAGTCACCGATCACGATGATTTTGGTGTTTGTTTAAAAAAAAAATAGTAGACAAACCAATAATGACCTGAAAATCTCGACGTATGACATATAATGCCACTGCACAGGTAACCTGTGTACAAACGATATAAGATCAGTCTCATTTTGAGATAATGAGAGAGACAGTGGGGAGGGGATGGGGGGGGGGGGAGGGAAAGAGAAATGAGAGACATGGGTTATACGACTACGGCATTTGAGTCACCGTCCCAAATTGCTTGAAGGATATCACATTTTGTTGACCTTTCTCGAGAGCTATCGTCTATCTATCTCTTGTCCCTTCACCCCAACCCCCACCTCACTTTCATTTCATGAACTCGCTTTCATTGATCAAAGGTTGGCAGCAGACGAGTGATTCAAATGGGCGGACTTCTCATGATCATTCTCGGATGCTTGTCCAAGTTTGGCGCCCTCTTTGTCATGATTCCCGATCCTATTGTCGGTGGAATGTTCTTCGTCATGTTCGGTAAGGGCGCAGCAGGCAACGTACGGTGATATACACATGTATACAGACCAATTCGTTAAAAAAAGATAAAAAAATATCCTATTTGCGCATGATCACAAAAAGGTCAATGTACCAACAGATATTTCGATTTGTTAATTCACTGAGATAAGCATCTATGATGTGATGATTATTTATGTAAACCTTATCTGAATTGGGCTTGCAAGCGCATCCACCTGACAGCAAGCATGGTACATGTATTTGGCAATATCAAAAGAAAAAGGTTATTGCATTCAATAAAAAAAACAACAACAATGAAATGGATGCCTACCTAAATGTCAGCTGACGGACTGTTCTAGTCACGTGGTCAAAACGCGAGTAATGTATATACCATAACAGATATATGGCGCTATACAAATGCTGTTCATCATCATAATTATCATCATCATTCTTTGTTTGAACGCGAATTCCATATTGTTATGTCGAGCAAGCTTTTGCATTATGTCGAGCAAGTTTTTGCATCATGCCGCTTTGAAAACGAGTGAAGTGCCTAACCAATTGAGAGAGAGAAAAAAAAGAAAGGTCATTATGTACCAATGTGTACATGAGCTAATTATAACTCATAACGTGCACCGGCTATTGCTATGTCATCAGTATAACTTGTACAGGTATTCTAAAACAAGAATGGCGAAGTAATGACAAAATACATGTGTATCGCCAAAACTATAACTGATAGCATGGAAGCTATGACATGCACAAGTAGCGTATACTCTTGTAGACTGTTCATTTCCTGTTGTACATGTACGTAAAGTGAATGCATTACAGTATTCCATTTGATGCTGTCACGTGACCTTTTATTAGCTCGTATTCAGGCAATATCTGAAGTCTTGTCTTGCGTTGATGGAAATTACAACGTCATAATCCGACCATTGCTTTTAGGAATTGATAGCAGAAAGTTCATAGTTATGAACGAAATAGCGAAAATTATTATAATTTATGTAAAAAGAATCCTTTGCTTTCTACATTACCAACTTCTGCAGGTATGGTTGCTGCAGTTGGCTTGTCGAATCTGAAGTTTGTTGACCTCACCTCGACCAGGAACCTGTTCATCTTAGGTTTCTCCATACTCGCTGGTCTTTGCATTCCCTACTACATACAAAGCAACCCAGACTTCATCCAAACTGGTAGGAATCCCCCCCCCCCCTCATTCTTACTCCCTTGCTGTTTGCTATTGCAGAAACACATCATTAGAATGTTTATTTTATACAATGCCCCGTCGGTCTTTTACTATATAGATACACAATGTAATTTCATGATTTAACTTCAGATTGTCGAACAGTTACATTTTATACATCCAATGGAAATAAAGAAAAAGAAGAAGAAGAATCAAAGAGTCAAGTACATGGCAAATGGTAGCGTACCCTTGGCAAGCAAAGCACTCAATACAACCTTAAAGAGATAAAGAGGAGAAAAGAAATAAAAAGAAACGAAAACAAGTAACGCCGAAACCACATCTCTCATATTGTGCTACCTTGTTTCTGTTATCGAAAACACGTGTTTAAGCTATCCTGCTCTCTTCCTCTCCCTCTCTCTGTTATACATACACAATGTGCATGTATGTATGTATGTATGTATGTATGTGATATATATATATATATATATATATATATATATATATATATATATATATATATATATGCAAAATAAAGGAAACTCCGTGAAAGACGAATTTTCGCCCATTGCTCAGGAATGACGTCTTTCAGGGAGTTTCCACAATTACTACTGTTGTAAACCAATGTCTTCTTAGACTCCGAGCAGGAACCCTTAACAGTTAAATAAATATAGCTGAATAATCATATACATCTATATCTATATATATCTATACCTTATGTAATTGAGAGAGAGAGAGAG
Source organism: Diadema setosum (assembly GCA_033980235.1). Classification (NCBI taxonomy): domain Eukaryota; kingdom Metazoa; phylum Echinodermata; class Echinoidea; order Diadematoida; family Diadematidae; genus Diadema; species Diadema setosum. Next base: position 29,926,213 of record CM067075.1, on the reverse strand, counting down.
AGAGAGAGAGAGAAAGAAAGAAAGAAAGAAAGAAAGAAACAAACAAAGATTTACGTGTGCATAGATGCATAGAACATGAAATATTATACAAGAGAGAGAGAGAGAGAGAGAGAGAGAGACTGATGAAACGCGAAAGCTTCAGTCAATGCTATAAATCCCAACTTTGTGAGTTATTGTGTCGTTCTTCAACTCCAATCGGATTATTTTTCTTTAATTAATCAAATGATTTGAGTATTATACAACTTTCATTAATTTGCCTATAGGTGTGGCTGAGTTAGATCAAATCATCGAAGTTCTGTTGTCTACCAGTATGTTCGTCGGCGGTTTCTTTGGGTTCTTCTTCGATAACACTATACCAGGTAAGCACAGAAATACTTAAAGAGGCATTCCGGACGATTTTCATAACTGCACATCATGTAGTACATAAATCGACAGCTCCATGTATAGATTTGTGCAATTTATTGTGGTCCTTGAGCAGAGAAACAATACTCTGAAAAATCATAGATAAATTACACTAAACAGTGTTGATGACATAGGAGCCTCGTATTTCAGAAATGTAGCAGTGTAATTCCATTACATACCATTTGCTTAACAAGTTCACCTGTGTAGAATGTATGTATGCCATCTTCTTTTCTTCTACTCCCTTGAGCCCCAACTCATGCATCTAATGGTGAGGCTGCCATGTCATCATCCTTGTTCATGGCAATTTGTTGTAAAATTTGAAAACATTCTCATTCCACAACCCAATCACTATAAATTCTGAAACTCTGTACTTGGTATACTTGTTCAAATGTAAAAATGTGAAAATCATCTGGAGGTGTCCTTTTGGTGACAATCGCGTATTTCCGGCATAGAAAAATTATGTGAACTCTGTCCGTCAACGCAAATGCTTTGACGGAACGCATGCAGTTGAACATCCAAACCATTGATATCAAACTTTGCTCTACTTTATATCATTTTCATGGTAGTGAACAACAACAACCAAAATGAAAAAAAAATATATATAGAGAGAGAGAGAATGGGGGTAGTCCGGTTCAACATTTTCTCCTCACACATTCATGACTGTGAAATCTGACCTCGTTGTTATTTCTCTCTCTCTCTGTCCCTCTCTCCCTCTCTCTCTCTCTCTCTCCCTCTCTCTCTCATTGATGCTTTCTGAGCTTGGCACTGGTATAGTAGCGTTCTGTGCCACCTTTCCTTACGAAGAATATCACAATTAGCCTAATTCGAAGTAATTTAACCTCTTCTTCAGTTGAAATGAATGCACTTATTAGCTATGACACGTCGTCTGTCGCTGTTAGATTGGTCCATTTTATTAAACTTCGGTCAAAACTTCGCCGAATGTTGTTTTTAATTCTTTTATTCCCGCAGACATCATATACATGAATTTTCCGTTTGCTCTTGTTGCATTCCCGTTGTTGAACCCCGTGTTTGTTGTATGATCCGCGAAAGTCTTACATTTTGCCATTTCCAAGACTCTAGCATATAAACACAGCATATAATTATTTTGTGCCAAGTTGCAATTTTTGTCGAATTTCCACTTTCAGGTACCGCTGAAGAACGTGGGATCCGCAAATGGCAAGAAGTGGCCGGAAATGACGCAGACGGTCAAAATGCCAAGGTTAACGAACTCGTCAACAGTTGTTATGAGTTCCCCTTTGGTATGAGTTACATCAGAAAGGTCAGTTGCTTCGCCGAGGTGCCATTCTGCCCAACATTTAGAGGTTGGACCTGCTCCTGCAAAAAGAAACGAGGTATGTTTGTTTCTCATTTATAAGTTTGAATGTTAATGGTTTGCAGAGTAAACTAGGTATTGGAATTTTGGACTTACATTTGCAAGCATATGATGTAATCTGTCTTTTAGAGACAATAACAGACACACCAAATCTGTCTCAAACTCATATTTGCGGTTTTCAGTGTTATAGTATGCCAAAATATTCCAATAAACAAAAGTTTGGTGGGTTTCACGGTATTTGTATTCTGATGAAGAATCATATTTTTAATTGTTCCGGCGAAAGAATTCATGCAACAGTTTCTGAATCAATTTTATGGGTCAAGGTAGATAGTAAAATTTTAGGTTTTGAGTTTATTTTTGGTGCAGTGTACTTGCCATGTGAGGGATCAGTTCACCATTCTAATGAAGTTTTTGACAACGTGGTGCAGGATGTTATTGCTATCAAAAGTAGATATGATGCACCCTTTTGTTTGCTGGGTGATTTCAATGCCAGGACAGGTGTGCTTGATGATTTTTTAGATGTAGAGGATGTGTTGACAGATCAGTTCACAGATCAGACTGAATTAGGCTTTTGTCATGATGTCTCTGATATGCATGTAACTACTGATGGCCTACATATTCCAACTGCTTGTTATAATACTGATGTAAATATTAAATGTAAATGATAATGGAAAGTCTGTTATTGATGTGTGCCAAAGTTTTGATTTCAGGATTGTTAATGGAAGAATAGGGGAAGATCAGTCTGTCGGAAAATACACATGCTTCAACAAAAATGGTGGTTGTAGCACTATTGATTATGTTATTGTAACTCGCCAGTTATTTTCTACTATTACACATTTCAGTATTGATGTATTTGATAAATGTTTGTCAGATGTTCATTGTCCTGTCAGTGTGACCTTGCATTCCCAAAATTCTAAATATGTTGTGAATGTCGACACTGTTTATAACAATTCTTAAAACACTGCAGTAGACAACGCCATTTTAGATTTACAGCCTAATGAAAGTCAAAGTTATTTAATATTCCAGTGGAACAGTGATAGCGCTGCAATATTTAAACAGAAAATCAAGGACTCGGCTGAGCTAATGTGTGAAAATGTGGAATGTTTAGATGGGAATGCAAATCAAAATAGTATTGATTTTTGTTACTCACAATTTATGCGATATGTTCGTCAGTGTTGCACAAGATGTTGGCATTTGTAAGTGAATACAATCTCGACATAATGTAAACACAAATGAGACTGTCAATAAGGATCAAAACAACCATCAGCCTTGGTTTGATGCAGAATGCAGAGCTGCCCGTCACGAGTATTTGAATGTTAAAAATCGATTAAAGAGGAAGCTTAAATTTCTGGGCAGTTCAGGGGCTACTTGTCTATTGAATCATTATGAGTCTACAGGAAAGCTTTATAAGAATTTAATAAGACATAAAAGAAGGACATTTCATAGAGATTTGAATGAATCTCTCCGTTCATTACAGGCATCCAATCCGAAAGAATATTGGCAATTACTCAACAGTAATAATGAACGCAAAGTAATGAAAACAGGAAATGTTTCATTAAGGGATTTTGTTAATCATTTTAGTCGTTTAGGTAATAACAAAGATGACCAGCCCACAAGCCTGGAAGATAGTACTTCAGAAATTGTTGAGGCAGATGGTCCCTTGGATGCCCCAGTCACTTTGGAAGAAGTGGCACTGATGATTAAGAAACTTAAAAATTCAAAAGCCTGTGGAAAAGATTTCATAAGAAATGAATTCCTTAACAATTGTCCCGTAGAGATGCTTCATGTGTTGGTAAAGTTCTTTAATGTGGTACTGGACAGTGCTATTGTTCCAACTGAATGGTGCATAGGGATTATCATTCCTATTTTTAAGAATAAGGGTATAGACACAAATCCTGATAATCTTTATCAGCAAAATAAAAAACGCTTAAACTGTGCATTTATTGATTAAAAGAAAGCGTTTGATCTAATTGATAGATCATCTTTATGGTACAAAATGTTGAAGATGGGACTTAGGGGTAAACTGTTTACTGTCATTAAGAATATTTATGACAGTGCTAAATCATGTGTGGCCGTTGGGGGGGGGGAGATGTCAGAGTTTTTTACTTGTAATACTGGTGTACGACAGGGTGAAAACCTTTCTCCGCTTTTATTTGCCATTTATCTGAATGATTTTCAAGAATACATTAGAAATTCATATGGTGGACTTAAATATTTGCAGAAGCGGATCTAGAGGGGTGGGGGTGGGGGTTGCAACCCCCCCCCCCCAAAAAAAAAAAAAAAAAAAAAAATCCGGGGACCATTTTTTGGCAATGACCTCTATACCAAAAATAGTGGTGTTTTAGATGCAAGAAAACGCCATTTTCACACACAGATTTTCAAAAATTCTCCCTACTGTGGCAGGGGGGACACCCCCTCCCACACCCTCCCCCCTCGCTCGCTCCGCTCGCTCAGGCTCGGTCGCTACGTTCCCTCGCATACCGCCCCAACCCCCCCCCCTTTATAAAAAGCTAGATCCGCCCCTGATTTGGAAAGTGAGATGTCTTTACCACCTGGATTCTGATAATGTCAAAAAAGCCTTAAATCTTTCTTGTTTACTTTATGCAGATGACACAATAATTTTAGCAGAAACTCCGGAGGAGTTGCAAAAAGCTCTTGATGCTGTAGATTGTTATTGTCAGACATGGCGCTTGACTGTAAATGCAAGCAAGACTAAAATTTTTATTTTCTCCCGTTGGAAGGTTAGAAGAATTCCTGAATTCGTTTATGCTGGTGATCCACTTGAGCTTGTAGATGACTTTGTGTACCTTGGAATTAAATTCAATTATAATGGTAGATTTAAAAAGGCAATTTCTAAACAAGTCACACAAGCTAGAAAAGCACTTTATATCATGTTGGTCAAGGCTAAAAATTTACAGCTTTCTGTGGACACACAGTGCCATCTGTTTGATCATCTTGTTTTACCTGTTTCACTCTATGGTTGTGAAGTCTGGGGTTATGAGTGCATAGACCAAATTGAAATTTTCCATAGGAAATTCTTAAGAAAAATTTTGCTTGTGAACAAAATGTACTCCTGATTGTATGGTTTATGGTGAAACTGGACGTGGAGTAATTTTGAACCATACTAAATGTCGAATGATTGGATTCTGGTTGACATTAATCAAGGGAAAAGAAACCAAACACTCATGTACAACTTTCAAATTTCTTCTGCATTTACAAGGAGACATACACTCTAAATATCACAATGGTTATCATTTATCGCAAATATTTTTTTCTTTTTTTTTATTATGCAGGGCTAGGGGATGTGTGGTTAACACAAGGGGGTGGATTTAGTGCTGCATGGATTTCACACACCTCAAAAGTTAGACTTTTTGATATGTTTATTCAGGAGTGGAGAGCAGCAACATGTTCAAATAGAATCTGTACGAATTATAGAATGTTTAAGGATAATTTGATGTTAGAGAAGTATTTAGAGGTCTTGTGTAAGAAAGATTATATTACATTAAGTAAATTCAGATGTCGATCTAATGGATTACCCGTTAATAAGGGCAGGTTTAATGCAAGCCTGACAAATGAATTGCATTGTACTATATGTTCATCCGAAGATATAGGGGATGAATTTCATTACATTTTTGTTTATCCCTTTTTCAACAAAGAGAAACTATTGTATTTACCAAGTATAGCTTGACGGCCAGTAGACCAAGGGCATTACATACAGCCAAATTATTCAATTCAACTAATGCTTGCCATTTGAAAAAAATAGCCAAATTTGTCAGAATGATTATGTTTCAGTTCTCTTCAATACCAAAGAAGAAAGACAGTAGTTTTGTAGAAAGTAAAGTAGATGTGAATGTTTATACACGTAGTGGTAGAGTAGTTAAACGTCCTTTACGCCTTGTTTTGTAAACATATTTATTTATATCTGTTATTTTAACATGTACATGTACATCATCACTTACATTTTTGTATTCATATATTGTAAATATGTTTGTACTCTCATACCCCGAGAGGGGGTCGATAGAGTCAATAAAATCTTGCAAATCTTACAAATCTTACAAATGATGGTCCCCCAATTAGGATAGGAACTTGGCAAAAATAGTTGTCAGTCAGTGCAGTCAAAGGGATCGTATAGTTTTGGTTGAGACCTAATTTCAGGTTTCTAACACTTTTTGGTGAGATAATGAAAAACCTCTTATGAAATATGAAAGAGCATGTAATTCTATGAGGAATTCATCGTTTGATGAAAATTGGTTAATGTGTGGGACCCACACTTTATTACGATTGCTTTGTTTTACTGTGTTTTTGGATGTTTCAGTCATTCCAAACCCAATTTTCATCAAATAAACTTTGAATTCCTCTTAAAATGGTATGTTCTGTACTATATGATATCATAAGTGTTTTCTTGGTATCTCGCAAAAAGTTAAAAGCCCAATTCTCATCTCCACCAATACTGTACCATCCCTTTAATATGAGTCCAATCCGATGCATTTTTCTTCTTAATCATACAGTGATAACATGTTTTTTTTTTTTTCCAATACTCATGTGTTACTCAGGAATGTTTGTTGCACTGCGGTTTCACACTGCACAATAGACCTGCAAGTATCACTGTTGTTCTTTAATCGTCACGGGTATGGCGTAGGTTTACATCTTCCCCTCGAGTCCTATTAGAGCTTTAACAGCGAGACAATGGACGAGGCAAGAGAACAGTCTGTCACAAAGCCTTGACTCCTATGTTAACCCTTATTTTCTCTTCCATTTCTCTACCGAAAGGGTAAACGCCAGTCAGCAAAAATTATTGCTCAATCAACCTACATTCAGTAAGCCAGTTCGGAGTTAGTTCATGGTCACGTTGGTACAAATAACCATTTTTTTTTTCTCAGTCGGCTAGGAGCACTGCACTCGCTTTCAGAGCGACATAATGCATAAGCTTTACGTACTAATTGAGGGCATTCATCAATCCTCTTCAAACAAAGATAGAACTCGCGTAGAATAGAAGACCAAGACAGTCGGTCAAGGGGAAGCATCCATTTCATTATTTTGCATTGAATGCATTAACAATCTCTTTCTATTGAAATTTCCAAATATCACTTTTGCTGTCAGGTAGGTGTGCTGGCAAGCAGTATATATAAGGATTACATGAATAATCATTACATCACAGATGCTTATCCCAGTGAATTTAAAAACCAAATTGCCTGTTGGTAAGAATGACCTTTTTCAATTTTTTTTTTCTGCTCATGAGCAAAGTTGAACTGAGAATTGGCTTATTCACTCGGTGCTCAACGGGCACAGCACCCGCCAGTCATCCACCTTGAAACTGGAAGAGTGTTACTTTTACTAGTATACGGCGACTATAAGCCAGTCCATTTTTACAAAATCAGCATCAGTGCATCTGCAGACCTTTTCTTGAAACTGACATGTTAGACGTAACCGAAGTAATTGACAAGCTGGATACTAGGTCTTCATCAAACAACGTTATGAATATTTCTAATGTACAAACTATAGGTGCCAATTTTGATAATGTGCTGTTAAATGTGTACTGAAATGGAGGAAGACGGGAAAGTATTAGACAGTTTCTATTTTCATTTCGTGTATTTCATTTTCAACAACAAAAAAATGCAATTGCAAGAAATCATTCAAGAACATGTACACATTATGACATACAATGAACACAACAGTGTGATCAAGGAAAATATCATGAACTGAAATAAAGTTACACTGCACATTTCACACTGTAAAGGAAACTACCAGCCGCACTACCATTCTCGTCATCTTGACTTCTTGCACAACTGCAGTGGTAAATAAAAATATTTATTTTCACGGCACATACGCACATTACTACCAGTAACAGTCCGTTTCTTTAATTACCCTATCAAGCAATGAATCTGTCACTTTTTTTTTCGTTTGTTTTGTACATTTTAAATTTCTTAGACCCCGAGGAAGGAGAGGAAATGGATATAGCTGGAACTTATTCATCGAATTCAGCGTTTTCCACCAAGTTGTGAGCGATCTGCGACTAGAAGGGGAACTCCAGGCGATTTTCATAATTTCACATCATGTAGTGCACAAATCGACAGCTCCGTATTCAGATTTGTGGAAATAAACGGGTTCCTTCAGCAGAAAAGTCAAAATTACACTGAACAAGGTAGCAGCTCCAACCATGAGAATGCGTGGGGGCTCACCATAAGAATGCATGAGTACGAGGCTCACATATTATTATTTCAGAAATGTGGCAATGCAAACCATTCTGTATCAATGTCACTGCATGTGTAGAATTTATACATGCTTTCTTCTTTAGTTCTACTTCCTTGAGCCCCCACTCATGCATTATTACGGTGAAGCTGTTATGTCATCATCCTTGTTCACTATGATTTCCTATAAATGTTTAAAACATTCCTTTTCATTATCCCAATTGCAGTTAATTCTTAAACGTTGTACCCAGTATAACCAATAACAGTCGTTCAAATGTAAAAATCTTAAAATCAGCCGAAATTCTCCTTTTAAAGCCTCCCGAGTAAAAAAAAAAAAAAAAAAAAAAAAAAAAAAGAGGGGACAAAATGCATCTACGGTATCCACGTCTTCGTATACCCTGACTTAGAAGGCATCGTCAGGGCGCGTCTCTGGAAGATGAAAACTTCATTTTCATGACAATAATTATTAATGAATGGCATTTGAAGTGTAGAGAGGAATGTCATGATAAAATGGTGCACAGTGAGGGATGCTATATCGGGCGTTGGTGTCTCCATGAAAGCACCACGGAATTGGCCGCAATGGAAGAAAAGGATAGGATATCTTTAAAGTACGTGTGCGTGCGTGTGGGCGCGTGTTTTTTTTTTTTTTTTTTTTTTGATCACCGCTCACAGCTGATGCCATAAAGACTGCCTGCTTTCATAGAAAGAGAAATAAACAGTTTGGAAGAAAAAGCAGATAAACGCCATTTTCAAAGTTTATATATATATATATATATATATATGCATAAGTGAGATCATCGTCGAATGCAACGAAAAAAAATATTTCCGATGATATTGCGCTCATTACATAACAAAAGATATAAAAATGCAGGGAAATCAAATTTTTCCGTTGATAAGCGGTCATTATATAACAAGAAATACAAATAAGTCACTAAATGTTATAAAATGGGATACCATGACCTTGATTTTGACATGATAATTTTGAAATTATTGGTTATAGTGTTGTATTATTATGAGATTGCTCACTTTGAGTGAATTGACAGTAGTTATAGAGTGTTATGGTTGGAACCTGTTTTAATCACGATAATTGAATAGCAAGATTTACTATGATGTGATTGTTCATACTGTAATGTGTGTAGGTATACAGAATCAGTAGATGCTGTAGGTTCTTTTCCTTTCTTTTCTCGTATCTCCGGTGATGTCAACTTCTTATCAGTGCCTCTTTTTTTTTTTTTTTCATCGTTATGTTGATAGGGTGTCGATATTATTTGAATCGAACTTTGTTCGAAATTTCGTCCGATGTTCTCTCTTTTTGCACCGTGTCCCATTAGTGTTGGGAAGAAATGCTCAACAATATAAGTGTATACGTCCGGTTCAGGTTTATTTATTTAAAGCTTCCATAGAATAAATAACTGCCTTTGTTTTCCATGAAAAAAAAAAAACTTTCTTTAAATAAATACACCGTAACTGCATTTTTTAATCATTATGTGAATAGGGTGTCGATATTATTTGAATCGAACTTTGTTCAAAATATTGTCCGATGATCTCTCTTTTCGCACCGTGTCCCATTAGTGGTAGGAAGAATTGCACAACAATATAAGTGTATACTTCCAGTTCAGGTTTATTTATTCAAAACTTCCATAAAATAAATAACTGCCTTTGTTTTTCACGAAAAAAAAAAAAAACTTCCATTAAAGAAATACACCGTAAGTGCCTTTTTTATTCATTGTATTGATAGGGTGTCGATATCATTTGAACCTAACTTTGTTTAAATTATTGTCCGATGTTCCCTCTTTTCGCACCGTGTCCCACTAGTGTTAGGAAGGAGTGCTCAACAATATAAGTGTATACATCCGATTCAGGTTTATTTATTTACAACTTCCATAAAACAAATAACTGCCTTTGTTTTTCATGAAAAAAAAAACCCAAAACTTCCCTTTTTGTCATCATTATAATGTTGATAGGGTGTCGATATTATTTGAATCGAACTCTGTTCGAAATGTTGTCCGATGTTCACTCTTTTCGCAATGTGTCCCATTAGTGTTAGGAAGAAGTGCTTGAAAATATAAGTGTTTACTTCAGGTTCAGGTTTATTTATTGTAACCCTAAAAGGGTCGGGGAGGGGGGGTTGAATCGCCCCCCCCCCTCCCCGTGACCATTCTGCCTCGCGATTTTTTTTTGACCGCACCGCTCGCTGTTTTTGCTTTCAAGTCTCGCACATCTTATGACACCATTTTCGCGAAAATCGGACTTACCGTTACGACGCTGCATGACCTTTTATAAATGCTTGTCAGACCGAAAATGGCTCAAAAACGTGATTTTGTGTACAAAGTCTATGCAAATAGAGTTTTCTCACCTTATTCAAAAAGATAATTATGATTATCTTTATTTTCAATGGCTGAAATCAAGTTTAATTTTCGCATAATTATGCTTAAAATAGGTTCTGTAATAAATTTTGTGGAAAAAAACGAAAAAAAGTCGAAAAACAGAGAAATACATAAGAAATTCATAAAACAATAGAATGCATACGAAAACCAATTTTGATACCAGCTTTTTTTTTTAAGTACGTTGTTAGGAATGCTACAAGGAATAATGTCACCAAAAATTAGGATGCCATTAGCTTCATTTTCTGGATAAGAGCAAAATTTATAATTTCACGCATATTAATGAATATAAATATAACTAGAGATTGTAATTTGTCATCACTGACAAATTAAGGTGATCCGATTTTTTTTTTTCTTTTAATCAATGATTCAAGTCCTGATCGCAATAGGCATGACCATGCAGGTTTCATCTGTGGTCAGAGACATTGGCCGTGTGATGTTTGGATTCTCATTTAGAAAAGGGAGTCATATCTGCTATCTTTAGTACCAAATCTGTATACACTATAACGAAGATACAACAACAAGTACATATGACCTTTGACCCCCACTTTGCACAACCTAGATGGCATCTGAGCAAAAAGTGGTTATTTTGTGAAATGATTCTTGTAACATGATATTTGCGTGTGCAAAATATGGGAAAGATAAGACATGTATTCACCAAGATACAGGATTAAACATTTGTGACCTTTGACCCTAATTTACATACCCAAGATGTTGTCCGATCAAGGAATTGTTATTTTATGAAATAATGTACGTGACATGAACTAAACATGTGCAAAATATGGGAGTGATAGGGGCTGGTTTTTTTTTTTTTTAGTTATTGCAAAGAAAGTTGCAGAAACATAGAAATATCTCAATACATCGAAGATAAGCTTTAATTTCAACCAAGTGTTTTTAACATGATTCGGACATTGTATGAAGAAAAATAGGCTCACATTCGATAGCGCACAGTCTCAGCTACAACATATTAAAATCGAGGAGAAATTCGCCAAAGGGTAAGTGAGCTAGTGCTCGATAAAGACAATCATGTCAATTTTCACATTAAAAAAGATTCCCTCCCATAGAGATACCACGTCATAACGAAGATAAAGAAAGAAGTACATATGACCTTTGACCCAACTTTGCATAGACAAGATGGCATCTGAGCAAGAAGTAGTAATTTTGTGAAATGATCCTTGTAACATGGTCTTTACGTGTGCAAAATATGGGAAAGATAGGACATGTATTCACCAAGATACAGGATGAAATATTTATGACCTTTGACCCTAATTTACATACCCAAGATGGCGTCTGATCAAGTAGTTGTTATTTTATGAAATAATGTTCGTGACATGAACTAAACATGTGCAAAATATGGTGGTGATAGGGTATGTTTTTCTTGAGTTATTGCACATAAAGTTGCAAAAATAAAGAAATATTTCAATACATCGAAGATAATCTTTAATTTCAACCAAATTTTTTGACGTGATCCCGACATCGTATGAAAAAACGAAGGGCACACTTACGATAGCCCAAAGTCTCAGCTACAACATATCAAAATCTTGGAGAAATTCACTGAAGCATAAGTGAGCTAGTGCTCGATAAAGATAGTCATTTCAATTTTCATTTCCAGAAAAACTGCACTGCCATAGAGATTACACGTAAACTGGTCAAATTTGACAAGGTTACTTTCAATCCATTTTTACGAGGTGATACCGTCATCCAATCAAAATATTGTTATTTTATGTTTCAAAGAACATTAAATAAACTACAACATACTGAAATCTGGGTGAAAATTGACAAAGGATTAGTCAGATACGCTTGAATAAACTTGAAATTTGATGACGTCATTTTGAAAATTTACTTTTTTTACTTTATTAAGAAATTTGATATCTTTTAATCACTTTGATAGCATTGCCAACCCATGAAATGACATGTACAACTCATCAGCTTTCAAAATATGTAAAGAAAAGGGGGGGTCACCATCCATCCTGACGAGTAAAATCGGATTTAAAATTGGCAGTTTTTTTGGCATAGTTGCACTGTATATCGCCATTGACGCGCGCGCGGAATTTCAACTTTGACGGGCCCGTATGACGTCATGTAGAGCCGGATTGACTTGAAACTTGGTAGAAATATTCCGTGACATTTAAGGCATCCGGTCAAAGTAAAAAACCGGGAAATTTCTATTGCATATGAGCTGTGTGTGTGTATATGCGCGCGCGCGTACGCGTCCGTCCGATTTTTTCAATTTTTCCAAAAATGCTCTAAATGGTCTGAAACGTGTGCAAAAAAAATTTGAGCTCGATTTGAGTATACAAATATTTCAATGCGCGCGTACGTGCACTTCTTAGGAGGAAATATTTATTTTAAGAATATGAGTAGAATGCGCATAACTTGAAATATATGTGACGTAAATTTCATTGAAAAATTCCATTCCATTAATGAGATATGATTGAGAATGTGTTTTCATATAATGACGTCATAGTGACGTCACGGTCGACTGATCACAATGATACATTAGATTTGTCGTCTTTGGGACATGATGCATACATGGTATAAGTTTGAACTTGATAGGCATAGCACTTTCTGAGCTAACCTCTGCACAAATTTTGGGGAGAAATAAAGAAAAAAAAAGAAGAAAGAATCCGTACAGATACAGAAGGTGATCCGAGAGGATACTCGGATCACCTAACAAAGAATCCGTACAGATACAGAAGGTGATCCGAGAGGATACTCGGATCACCTAATGAAGCTAAGCTTTGATTACTTAAGCCGAGTTTTTCGACGTGCTTTTGACGTCGTATGAAAAAACGGAGGACGTATTACGATAGCGCAAAGTCTCAGCTACAACATATTAAAATCTGGGAGAAATTCATCGAAGGGTGAGTGAGCTGGTGCTCGATAAAGACAATCATGTCAATTTTCACATCTAGAAAAATTCCCTCCCATAGAGATAACACGTCATAATGACGATAAAGAAAGAAGTACATATGACCTTTGACCCCACTTTGCACAGACAAGATGTCATCTGAGCAAAAAGTGGTTATTTTGTGATATGATCCTTGTAACATGGTCTTTACGTGTGCAAAATATGGGAAAGATAGAACATGTATTCACCAAGATACAGGATGAAACATTTATGACCTTTGACCCTAATTTACATACTCAAGATGGCATCTGATCAAGTAGTTGTTATTTTATGAAATAATGAACGTGACATGAACTAAGCATGTGCAAAATATGGTGTTGATAGGGTATGTTTTTCTTGAGTTATTGCAAAGAAAGTTGCAGAAAGAAAGAAATATTTCAATACAACGAATATAAGCTTTAATTTCAACCAAGTTTATTGACGTGATCCCGACATCGTATGAAAAAACGAAAGGCACATTAACGATAGCCCAAAGTCTCAGCTACAACATATTAAAATCTGGGAGAAATTCACCGAAGCATAAGTGAGCTACTGCTCGAAAAGGACAGTCATGTCAATTTTCATTCCAGAAAAACTGCACTCCCATAGAGATAACACGTAAACTGGTCAAATTCGACAAGGTTACTTTCAATCCATTTTTACGAGGTTATGCTGTCATTCAATCAAAATTGTGTTATTACATAACTGATAGAGCATTAAATTAGCTACAGCATACTGAAATCTGGGTGAAAATTGGCCAAGGATAAGTGAGATACGCTCGAGTAAACTTGAAATTTGATGACGTCATTTTGAAATTTTACTCTTTTTGATTTATTAAGAAATTTGATACCTTTTCATCTTTTTTTCAGCATTGCCAACCCATGAAATGACATGTTCAACTCATCAGTTTTCAAAATATGTCAAGAAAATGGGGGGTCACCGTCTATCCTGGCGAGTAAACTCGGATTTAAAATTGGCGGTTTTTTGGCATTGTTGCACTGTATATCGCCATTAACGCGCGCGCGGATTTTCAACTTCGACGGGCCCGTATGACGTCATATTGAGTCGGATTGACTTGAAACTTGGCAGAAATATTCCTTGACATCCGATCTGTGTAAAAAAAATTGGAAATTTCTATTGCATATAAGCTATACGTGCGTATATGCGCGCGCGCGTACGCGTCCGTCCAATTTTTTCAATTTTTCAAAAAATGCTCCAAATGGTCTGAAACGTGTGCCAAAAAAATTTGAGCTCGATTTGAGCATACAAATATTTCGACGCGCGCGTACGCGCGCGTTTTAAGAGAAAATATGAATTTTGAGAATATGAGTAGAATGCGCATAACTTGAAATATATGTGACGTAAATTTCATTGAAAAATTCTATTCCATTAATGAGATATGATTGAGAATGTGTTTTCATATAATGACGTCATAGTGACGTCACGGTCGACTGATCAGTATTATACATTAGATCTGTCGTCTTTGGGACATGATACATATATGGTATAATTTTGAAATTGATAGGACGAGGACTTTCTGAGCTAACCTCTACACAAATTTTGTCCAGAAATAAAGAAGAAGAAGAAGAAGAACCAACAAAGAATCCGTACAGATACAGAAGGTGATCCGAGAGGATACTCGGATCACCTAAAAAATGACAAATTCATTTTTTTTTTTTTTTGGTTTTATAGTTTGGTAGATTACGCAGCAAGTAATGTATGTGCCAATTTCCAGGGCGATTGCGCAATCGACGGCCGAGATCTCGGGGAGGGGGGGGGGGGGGGGGGGCAGAGGTGGGTTGAATCAACCCTCCCCCGGCCACAGGACAGGCCAAAAAGTCCGGCCTGGTTAGGGTTAAAACTTTCATAAGAAAAATAACTGCCTTTGTTTTTTTATAAGATAAAAGAAAAAAAAAATTTCTCATCATTATGTTGATAGGATGTCGATATTATTTGAACCGACTTTGTTCGAAATGTTGTTCGATGTTCTCTCTTTTCGTACCGTGACCCATTAGTGTTAGAAAGAAGTGCTCAACAATACAAGTGTATACTTCAGGTTCATATTTATTTTTAATTTAAAACTTCCGTAAAATAAATAACTGCCTTTGTTTGTTTTTTTCATAAGATAAAAAAGAAAAATTCCATAGAATAGATAACAGTCTTTTTTCATCATTTTGTTGATAGGATGTCGATATTTGAACCGACTTTGTTCGAAATGTTGTTCGATGTTCTCTCTTTTCGCACCGTGTCCATAAGTGTTAGAAAGAAGTGCTCAACAATATAAGTGTATACTTCATGTGTGTGTGTGTGTGTGTGTGTGTGTGTGTGTGTATGCGCGTGTGTGTGTAATGGTGTACACATTTGATATGATGTGACAAACTTTCGTGAACGAGTAGCAATCCAGCCGATTACCTGGATACTATAGACCGTTTCAATTTCGATGGCCTATTCACCTACCGCCGCTAGCGGCGCTATAACGGTCGCCATAACTGGGGGCCAACGGGGGCTTCCAGCGAGCTAGCTACCCAGCGAGTTGCACTTGCAGCTCAGCAGCCTAGCGTACCCATCGCGCATAGTTAGCCGGGCGCGGCCGCTGCGCCGCGGCCAGCGACCGCCGGCGCCGCGCTAATATTGTGATTGTTCACTCACTGTTGAAAAGTAATTCAGCGGCTTTTAATGCCTTTCTTTTGGACAAATTGAGTGATTCAGACATATTGATCTACTTTGAAAGCTTCAAAGGAAGGATCAGGAAAACACATTGTGCAGTTGTTGGGTGCACAAATAACAGGAAAAAATGGAAATGGAAGCTTCACGGCAGTGTGTGAAATTCAGACACCGCTGACGCATGATAAAATAAGGCAACATTAAAGACAATTAAGTGAAATACAACAGTATGAAAATGCACAGATTTCGAAAAAAAAAATAGATTGTCTACTAGATTCTCTATTCAATTAGGTTATCACTGCATATTCGGAAAATACAGGTATGTTGTTCATCTTAGAAGACAAGTTTAGATCAAAGAATTTGATAATTCACTGATTTTTTTTTTTTTTATCCTTGGTGTCCTACTTGCCAAAGTTTACACTTCCTCGCTAGACTTTATTATTATGACAAACATATTTTACAGCATACACTACAGCTAAATAAAATGTTTCAAGATGCGTTAAATTCTTACCATTGTTTTCACTTCTTCAATGTTCAGCACTGAGTTGACCACGGGCCTCTTCAATTTTGGCCTGGAACTCTGAATTTGACTTTTGATAAAGTGATACTTATTAAATATTAAACCATGGATGGTGGCAAACATCCGTTTCATAATCATAATTAACAAAGTATGATTTGAAAATCACTTTTGTAGATCATAATAGGCGTTTAGCGTGATGTTACGCAAGGTTACTTAGACTTAAAATAGTACAGAGTAGTTTTGGTTGTTGACATCAGGCAACGTAAATTAAGTTTATACGGCTTAGAAACGCCTAGATTTGTATTCTTTTTGGTTTACTTACAATTAGGCTTGCCTGGTGCGACAACCGAAAATGATATAGGATGTAGGGCTCTAGAAGTCAATAGGTCTAGATCTAGTCTGGACTCTTGCCTAGATTTCTAGACAAGATCTAATGTTAGACGGATTTTACCCTGCTGGCCCGACACTCCCGAGTAAAGGCAAAAGCCTGCCCTAAAAAGGTTACGTTAACTGATAGCTTGCATTGCGCCATATCTAGCTCAAGATTCTTATTCATTATTTGTATTTAATTATATCAGTTAACTTGTCAACAGCCTATAGACTTATTAGCAAGACGTCTGCCTGTGCCTAGCACTAATTCTCCCCAGCGGTTTTATTCTCTTACACAAATGTAAATATACGGGGCTTACACGCGAGTACCCAAGTCATCGCCAAAGAAATAGAGTCCACAAACATTCACGGATCGTACCGATATTTACCTTGAAGTTCAAGTTTTGGCTACAGCCATATACGCCATCTACCCATTCGCTCATAGTCGGTATAAGTTGTTTAATTTTATTAATTAGCTAAAGAAAAAAAAAAGTAGACTCTATAGTTGTCACAAATCCAGATGCGTCGATCGCTGCCAGCGCCAGAGATAGCTAGCTGGCCGGCTGGCGCCGGGTGGTAAAAGCACTGGCTTCCGCTGGCAACCTTGCCACGCACGCAGGGCGCTTGCCGACCCGGCCTGTTTGGCCCCCAGTTATGGCGTCGCCTTAAGAGGGCGCACTTCCATGAACAGTTGCTTGAATCGGTCTATAGGCAAGGTCATTACTATATAGATCGTTTCATGAAAAAAGTGAACCATTCACTTTCAATCTAATCCAACTACAGATTGCATGAGAACAACGGATAACTTAACACTGATTAAGTATTGTTTTATTCAAAATTATATATATATATATATATATATATTATATTATGTATAAATATATATATATATATATATATATATATATATATATATATATTTATTTTTATTTATTTTTATTTTTTTTTACAACAGTCAAGATACACGTAGTATGAAGTGACGAAGCGTTTCCTTCCAGCTTTTTATTAGTATTACGGACTTTCTAATCTTGATTATTGCCCAATATTTGTATTTGTATTTTACATATTTCATTCTTCCATAGTTGTTTCTATAATCAATCCATTTTACATACGTTTCATCTTCTTTTTTTTGTTTGTTTCTTTGATTTATTTGCTTTCCAACATATTTTACATAAATCAAAATTGTTTCAGTAATATGACAGTAAATATCAATATACAGATTACAATAAGTATACATGATTCGAAGAAAGAATGTGTAAAGTAATTCAATTAACAATTCCATAAATGTAGAATATTAAAGTGTGTAGATAAATCCAATTTTGAGACTGAAAGTTGTCAACAAAATATCGTTTTATTGCCACATATATGTTTGTACATGCGTTTACGAATAAAAGGGAAAATGAATGGAAACTTAGCTTCTTTGAGATTTTGTGTTTGTCTGTAGTGATTGTTACCATCTGTTCAAATGACTTGATCTTTACTTTTGCTTTCGATGAATAGAGGGCTACACAAGATTATATGATGGATATTAGGCATGCGCTGTGATCACGGTTATGCGGTATCAGTTGTGTCGTGCATTCCACAGCAATTCGAGTGGCTCTTTATAAAGCCGTCTGTACTGGACCTTTCGTCCATGTATAAGAAACCAAACTTCAGACAGAATATTAACCATTTAGCCAACGTATTATTTTCATATAAACACTATTGGTGAATTATACAATGTGCGACCTTTACCCTGTTATCCGCCGTCTTCTCATCTTCAATATGTTGTGTGTGTGTGTGTGTGTTTTGGGCTTTTGTTTTGGGATGCATTCATTCACAAATACCAGCGAAATATGAAAATGCACGCCATCTACATCTGTCTAATCCTATATCATACAGTTTATTGAGTAAGTATCCAATAGATGATCGTACACAAAACAGCAAAACAGCAACGTAGGAAAGGACTATAAGCCCTTTAAATAAAACATGTAATTTATTTTGCATCATTCCTGGAAAGATTTGTAGGCGTCTGCTTTTAGCTCACCTGAGCCGAAGGCTCAAGTCAGCTATTGCGATCGCTCTTGAATGAACATGAATAGGCCCCTTGTGAGAAAGTAAAATAGTACTTGTTGCAAGTAAGATACACAGTGTATAATGAAGATCTTGCTTTAACCTATAGGGCCGGGGGGGGGGGAACCCCCCCCCCCCCACCCACCCTCGGCGCTTCGCGCTATAATTCTATCACGCGAGAAGGCCATGAAATGACATTTGGACATTTTTAGCTCACCTGAGCCGAAGGCTCAAGTGAGCTATTGCGATCGCTTTTCGTCCGGGGTCCGTCGTCCGTCGTCCGTCGTCCGTCGTGCGTAATTTTTTTACATTTTCATCTTCTTCTTCAAAACCCCCAAGACCGATTTTCACCAAACTTGCCAGGTAGCATCCCTAGGGGGTTAAGATCTCAATTTGTGAAAATGGGCACCATGCCCCACCCAGGGGGCCCTGAACACCCCCCCCCCCCATTAAGGAATCTTTAAAAAATCTTCTTCTCTAGAACCAGAAGTGATAGAGCTACTATACAGATATTGACTGGTATGGGGTGGAATATAACATTCTTTGGACCGCCAGGGAGTTATATTTTCCCAAGGGAATATATTTTTCCGAAGCGCGCACCGCTGAGGGAAAATATAACTCCCTGGCGTTCCAAAGATTGTGACATTCCACCCCCTACCAGTCGATATCTGTTATATTAGATAGCCTTGCCCTTGATTTACGCTTTACAGAAGAGCCTACACTAACGACGCATAACCGTTTATACGCTCATGTTACTAGTAGCCCGACCAGACGCTGTGTGCGCGCTGTAGTCATGATTTTGTACAGCGGCGACTGGACAAAACTGTGTAGTTAGGCTCATGTCCTACATGTAGGCCCTACAGTAGGCCCTACTAACGTTATGCTCAAGTCCAGTAACGACGCTATAACTTACAGTTAAATTAGGCTCAGGTCCAAAAGATCAGCAGAGGTTCTAGGGTCTACTCACAAAACAATTCTAACTTTACTCTTAGGCCTAACTTTATGGCCTACTGGGCAATTTTCATCATTTGACATTTGTTTCGTAGTACAGGTACAAACCTAGGCCTAGATACTAGTAACTAGATCAAGTTTCTAATGTTAGGCCTAATGGTTAACTAGATCTAGAATCCACACGGTCTAACGTTACGAAAGTCTAGTGTCTATTAGGTCTAGTTTCTACATCACATGCGTCCAAATTGGCTCCCCAGTGCATCACCTTTTTCTACTCTGTGATTTTTAACGTTAGTCAATTTGTCTTGTGCCAGGTAAGGTATAGAAAACACTAACAATTTAGACCGACAAGTACCTTCTGTCATGAGGAATCTGCAGCAGTTTCAAAATTTCTTCTTTTTTCTCTGTTGCAGAGATGAACATTGTAGAAAACATTCACAAACACAGTATTTGCAAACCAGTCTGCTCGGTGTCGTAGTCCTCCACTTGTTCGATGTTACGTTAGATCTAACAGTTAGTCTAAGTTACGTCAGTGTACAATGAAGATGAATGAATTGCCCTCGTTCTAAGAATTGAACTGAACAAAATGTCTCTGGACTATTAACTCGCTTGTTTTAGGACATGTTTAACTAGTTAGTGGAGTTAGAATCCTTATCCTCCAAAATCTTATCGAGCTCGTCGTCGTTTATTATAGACAAAACGGGGTTCCATTTTGAAGTGTGAATCCAAACTTCGCGGGCCGAATGATGCGTGCATACGTAAACGGTAGGCCTACATTGGGTACGGTACCTACGTTATTAAACTGTAACGTTTAGCTTCCCGAATTCCACCCAGGCGCTAGGCAGGCCTAGCGCATGGCGCTACTCCGCGCCGCGCCGTGCCGTCACAGTACTCTCTCACGTATCGTGGGGGTGGGAACAGATTATATCGATCCAGACTGCAGTTATCAATAGTAATCGTTTGCTCGTCCCAGTTACTGACGTGGTCCCACACCCTTATTGGTGTAATATTGTTCGTATTTCAACCGTAAGAGGGCGACACACATGGAAAAAATATATTCATTTGACCAGTTGGTCAAATATAACGAGCTACTAGGAAAATATAACATTTGCGATCTTCGCAAACAGTATCATGTGACGAGCTCTCGACCAATCACATACCAGAAACTGTCTAAGCCATCTAATATTATGAGTTAGTACATTAATGACTGTAGTTCCAAGTTTGTTCATGGCAGATCCAGGGGTGCCCCCTTGGGGGGGGGGGGGGGGGAGGGGTGGGGAGGTCCAAATTGGGGCCTAAATTATACATTTTCATCTTCTTCTTGAAAACCTCATGATGGATGTTCACCAAACTTGGCAGGTAGCATCCCTAGTTATGATATACAATTGTTGAATATGTAAAAAAAAAAAAAAACAAGATATAAAACCCCAAAGTAGACTCTCGATGCTTTTAATAAGGCTTAAATAAGATCTTGGGCCTTATTTGCATTTCATTCCATTTCCTACGATAGTATACAATATGACAATTGCATATAAACAAAGTAAAGTACAAAGTAACTTTTGCATATTCAAATGAGATTTAAATGCACGTCATTTTGTTCACAATTAGACAAAACATACTTTCGATGAAGAAATGCCTGGACAAACTGAATCGTAACAAAGAAAAAGTCGGAAATCGAGGGGACTGCTAAAAACCAAGAGTGCAGAATGCAGTCCCCTCGTGAGTAGTAAATTATAGTGATAATCAAACAAGATGATTAGACATATTCCTCGGGAAGCAGAACATAACAAATACGCACACAAACGCACAGACGTCAGACATAAACAAATCAGCTGTTTTACGTACGTGTGGATAATCAATTGATTAAAATTAAAAATTGATAATTTCAAAAAATCTGAAGACACAATCTTGTAGATTTTGACGTGGGTGTCACGCATGCCTAATTTCATCGTGATCGCACCACTGATTGCCGGGGTCCCTCAGTTTTAGCATAGCAAAAAAAAAAAAAAACAACAACAACAACAACAAGCAAACAAACAAACAAAAACACACAAACAAACAAACAAACAAAACAAAACAAAACAAAACAAAACGCAAAACAAAAAATGAGCCCGGTCTTATTAGGGTTAAGACCTCGATGAGATCTCTTGCAATGTGTGCATCCTGGATTTTAACCCTTTCTGTTCCAGGGTCTTTTGAGATTGTGTATACGATGCCATTGTATGTTCTGTGCCATTCGGTACTCACGGCACACAGAGTACAAACAAATCCCACTCCGTTACATTTAATGATAAGAGTGGGATTTCTCATCCCATTAAAAATTCAGGAATTGTTTTATTTTACAAGAGAGGAAACACGGTGTACCAGCATTGACCAGCGTACAACAGCAAGATAAGTTTCAATCAATACATTCCATACCTAAGCTTCTCATAGACTCTATCCTCAAACATTTTCCGTCCATCAATGTCTATGATAACTGAAAGCTTCTGAGATTTTGTCTTGTGACACCCGTCTTGCTATCGTGAGGCAAGGTATGGTGCGTACAAACATAAAACTGAAGTATTCAGAATGTCTATCTGAACAGATACACATTGCATTGTGATGGTCCTTTGAACCGACTCGGCTGTTAATTTCAAGGTCAAATTCAATAATAATCCAAAGCAATGACAATTTCAGTTTCGATCACATCATGAAAGGCAAAGACGATATTTTCCAGGGGGTTGAACCGACTGCATGGATGCAAACTAAAGATGAGAAGATAAAACATTAGAATTCAGTGCAGTGTAGTACATTTACTTTTTCTTGTGAGATACATTCTACACGACCGTCAGGATACTTAGAATTGCCTTCGCTTACATTGCTGCCATGGTCTCAATAAGCTGAAAACTGCACAAGGCATACGAAACAACATCTTCGTTTATTTGTACATGTACTTTGACTTTTGAAATTTATCCCATTCATTCTGTAACACATTGGGATAAGAATATATCTAGTCCTTTTTCAGGATGAGATTTCAGGGATGCGGTGGTGCTGTCCGGTAATATTATGTACATGCTATTTTCTTTCTATTCTTGGTTTCCTTTACTTACTTTTAGTCCTAATGCCTTATGCATGGCATTCACTTGTGTATTATATAATATGGACATGCATAAGGAATATTGAATACCAATGCCAATACGACATGAGCTCCAAAATCCAAAATGTGAGCCAGAACGAAAAATGTGGTTGTCAGCTGAATATACAAATAATATTTAAAATAAAATGACATTTCCGACCTCCTTCCCCATAAAGAAAAACCTCCGTCAATTGAAAAAAAGTTACAAATGTAATTACGCTTTACGACAAATGTTACGACAGTTCTCCTGTCCAGCGAAAGTCAGAACTGAATTATTCTAGTCAGAACTAAATTATTCTTGTGGGAAACGAATAGGTAATAGATCAATTTCGATTCAACAGAATCCGTGGAGTTTCCAGTAACCATCCGATCCGTAGCCAGTAAATATGCCAATGGAGTCGACCGATACAGGGTTCGGGTCAGTCATTTCCAGGATAGGTGTTTCTTCTCCGTAGTGGCCAAACCTGATGACTCCACAAGCGAAACTGAACCAGAAGCGGTCGTAGTGAGGTATTCCAGAGAGCGACAAGTCATCAGCGGCGAATTGGTAATTGCCGCACAAGGAAAGCGGAAACACACATCGCCGCATCGCTGCGGCAACATTGTATCGTCCTCTGACACCTCCCCCGAGTACTACGAAGAAGATAATATATTTGAAATATGTCTCTGATCCAATTCTTTTGGCGGTTTTGTTGATTTTTTTTCAATGACGTCATTGTCTTGGAAGTTTAATTTTTGGCTATTCACTTGTTCTTCCAGTAATAATAATAATAAAAAAATAATCCGAACTGATATACGACCTGGATTCATTTGAATAGTTAACCAAAGAACCTTCTCTCGCATGTACATTAGCTACTGTATTTTGAATTTAAATTTGATCTTTTAGATAAGCTAATGCTGCCACTTTGGATATGTTTCTTAGGAAGAAAAAAAAAACCGCACCTGTACAGTGGAATAGGTTTTCAAAGTAGATTCTCATGTAACTTATAATTTAGTGAAAAAGAAAGATCTTAATATCCAAATCATCTAATCGCTTGGCCTTGAATAATTATATAAATCAATGTCCATCCGTTGTAGTATGTAGCTACAACTGTGTTTGTCGCAGATTCAGTGGATAATTAGGATTTCGGGTTATTTTTTGGAGGTATTGAAAATAAGGCGAATAAAGAAAAAAGATTAGTGTTACAGGTATTGAAATACGTGCATGTATAGATATGTGTGATATAGTTTATCATTTGTGTGTATGTGTGTGTGGGTGTGTGTGTGTATGTGTGTGTGCCTGTGTTTATCTGTGTGAGTTCGAAAGGAAAGAAGAGCGGTGCGATCAATTATTGTATAAGTAGGACAACTGTAGGATGGAGACAATAACTTATTATAACAAGAAAGGAGAAGTAATGACATTACCACTTACCAAATTCATACATCACTCCTCCATTACTACTGAACAAACCGACGTGGGCATCTTTATTCGCACTAACCTCCAGGTCGACTGACGTCATACTGCGTGATATGTTCCATCCACCAAACGTGTAGGCCCTTGAACCGCCTACATCAGGCGTATGGATAACTGGACAGGCTGCAGAATGTGATACGAATATTAATGGCGAAAAAGTGCTATGAGAGAAAAATCGAGACTGATCAAAATGGTCCCTTATAATATATCAACATTGCGACCCATATTTGTGTTATTGATAGCAAATTATCATTATTTTATTCGACATTGTTATACATACACACACACACACACACACACACACACACACACATGTGGAGGTAGGCCCATATCACTTCATATGTAAGTACTATATAGCCTACATGGTAAAGACCCGGCCATAGAAAACAAAAACAGAAGAAAATAAAAAAAAATATGAAACCAAAAGTGAAGGGTACACAGATAATTGAACGCAACTAAACAATGGCACTACTATGCACATCATAAAGCAACATAATGCATTAGATATAGAGGAAGATAATTACACAGGAACTAACTTTCTTGGGCAAAAGATTTCTAGAATTTTACATTTTGATTTGAGAACCTTCATTAAATTCCCATTTTTGTATTTTTGGGGTTCAAAGCCTACCTGTTAATCCATCAGGGCAATAATTCATGGTGAAAACAGCGAACACACAGACATTAAACATACACATGAACATTTGTGAATGCAGACAGTAAACCCCTCATGAGTATTGTTTGCTTGTTTGTTTTTATTGTTCCATATTCCACGTTTGAACAAGTAAACCACAAACATAAAAAGCCACTTAATAAATGAGTGAATCGTCGAATACACCAAATAAAACAAATACCATATCAAACAAAAATATATAAGTGTATGTTAAATACGATTAAATACCAGTTGAACAAAGTTTGTGTGTGTGTGTGTTTTTTTTTTTTTATAATAACAAGATTGCAATTCCCAACTCACCCGTCTGGTAGGTCGACCCGTTATACCCCGGTAAGCACAGACATGAAAACATATTGACTGCGTCCTGGCACGTTTCTCCGTTCAGACACGGATTGCTGGCACACTCATCAATATCTGTACAGTAAAGGAATAATTAAATAAAATAGATTGAAATAAAGGCTAGAAAAAGTGACAGGATAGAAAAAGATGCAAAAACAGGCGGGGTTGAGGGTATGTTTGAAAATGGGACGTGTAAAGACTTCCTAATTCTAATGGTATAAATCCATACACATGCAGTAGATTGAATGTTCATAAACAATTAATTATAAAGAAAACAAACATGTTCAAAACTTCAAACTTGATTTATCTTTCCTTATTATCTTCGTTTTTACTGCTAAAATAGCATTGGCATATTAAACTGTGCGATTTTATGTACACCCTATAGCACACCTGTCTGGCAGTTAGACCCGTTATAGCCCGGTGAACAAAGGCAAGAGTACATGTTGACTGCGTCCTGACACGTTCCTCCGTTCTGACACGGATTGCTGTCACACTCATCAATATCTGTAGAGGTGTGATAACATAGAATATATTGAATGCAAACTAGAAACGAAATAACAAACAGGATGTAAGGAAATATCTCACTATTAAAGGAATAATTTGTACCAGATGAAGGATATGTAAAATTTTCATTGGGTATCTATATACATACATAATTTTGTGCTATTCAACATTACATTCAACATTGCATTTTATTACTTTGGCAATCCCAACTTCCCTGCCTGGCAGTTCGACCCATTAAAACCCGGTGAACAAAGGCATGAGTACATGTTGACTGCATCCTGACACATTCCTCCGTTAAGACACGGATTGCTGTCACACTCATCGATATCTGTAAAGTAAAGGAATAATGACATGAGGTAAATTGATATCAGAAAGTATTAGGAAACACTAGCAAAGGTACGCAAAAACTTACAAATTTGTGGCTTCCTCGTATAGCGCCATAGAAAAATTTGATATTTTACTTTTTTGAATTAAAAATAATTTGTTCCAATTGAATTCAGCACGATCTTTCTTTTTTGTTTTCTAAGGCTACGGTCACAACCCCCAAAATCAGCCTGCTTGGCGACCGGTCGGCGAGTTTTTAGCCAATTTCGGTCGGACAACGACCAGTGACCGACCAGTGACCGACCAGGCACCACTGATTCTTAGGGCCTTGGTCGGTCGCCGCTAAAGTTTTAACGCGGAGTAAAAATTTCAGCGGCGACCGACCAGTTTTCACTCGCTGCCCAAAATACGCTCGGTATCCGAGCGGCAACCACCCAGGCACTGACCTAATCGAGCAGTCGTCGCCGAGCGATTTAGAGAACAAAAATGACAGAGACAAAAATGACAAAAGAACAGAAGAAATCCAAGGGAATAGATCAAGCGGTCGCCGTCGAGCGATTTAGGGATTGAAAATTATTATAAAGATAAAAATGACAGAAGCACTGATGGAAACCAAGGACTGGATGGGGAAAAAGAAGCCAGGGCAATGTGGAAGAAGCAAGGAGAGGGATAGAGGCAAGGAAACTTCACCAAAATCTCAGCATCTCGGCAACCAACATGAGGGACATGGAAGACAGGGACAACCACTTTGGGGCAAAAGAGATGAAAGCTAAAAGCTAGTGTCGATATGTAGACTTAGTAATATACGGTTTGGTAACCTTATCATTAATTTTATTAAAGGCCTATTGAATGAAGAAGTCATGAATGACAAGAGATGGGGAGATGAAAATATGAAATTAAATAGGAATAGACAAATACTATTAAATAAAGAAGCAAAAAAGATATTTTGGAAAATTCTAATCTATTCTGGTCTTTGTTCCATCTTGGGTTTTCCTCCCTTTTGTTTGATATCCTAATTTCTAGTTATCTGTGGTTTCACATAATTATTAACTGAGGTTTGGTAGTTCGTGTTTTAACTCTTAAATCTTTATCCTCGAGTTTTATCTTAATTAATTGATTGATTATCACGTCACAAATCACATATAGGTACGTGTACATGAATAAACCCAGGTAGCTCGTAAGAAATTTCCGGCAGAGACCGGCGGGCGGCCGCTGGTACGCTTACAGGACACCGGTAGATGACCTATCGATTACCCGTCGGTCGCTGAGCGTTTTCGTTAAAATCGGCCGATGGCCGGTGGGTGATAGCCAAGTTGCCAATGGGGCATCGCTCGATGACTACTCAGCCTCTGCGCTGAGAAGATCCCCATATTTCGCAATTTTTTAAAAACCTGACATCGACCGGTGACCGACGGGAAATCGACAGGGCATCGCTCAGTCACCTCTTTGGTATTACAGTCTGCTTAGTCCATGGGCCAAGATCCGATAAATGGGTTATTGGTACCACCTGAGGTGGCAAAACCTTTTTGGTGTCAGTTTGTTTGTCGGGCATAGATATGCTTATCAAGCTATGATAGCATTTCCAAATGAGTAGCTTAGTCATAATAAATGAATTTTTAACCAATTTGGTCTCGTTGTTATATCCCTATACTTCTGAATCGAAACTAACCGCTACACAAAGAAGAGCACTGTCTTCCGTATGTCCACAGGTGTTCTGTTGTAAAGCCCCAGTCACGTAATGCTCTGCGTCTGGCGTTACGTCCAAAAAAGTCATTTTTTCCGCGGACCACCGCGGATCCTTTGCCGTCACCAGAAATTTGTACAAAACATGCGGGCAAAAAAATGCGGGCGATACGGACAGATACGACCAGATGCGAATACTTTCGTCCACTTGCGGATATTCTTACGAATTGGCACATAATAGTTCTGGACACTTGCGGAGAGTTGTGCATTTTTCGGATAGTTACGGATAGTTACAGATTGCTATGAATAATTATGGACAATTTGGTTTTCTCTTACGATCCCTGCTAAGTCAGTGTATTATGACAGCAAGGTTATCACATTTTGGACTGTCTTACATTGTACACTGGGGAAAACTGAAATTGAATGACGTACAAGTTGTGAAAAAAATCGTAATCCTTTAATTTACTTTACAATAATAAAAGATATATCCAATTTTGAACTTGAAGTCTGAATTTTGTTTGTGCAACTCAGATATGAATACACGTCATAAATGTAAAGAATGTATGTGACCGTGCATCACAAAACGAACAAAAAGTAGCACACACTGATTTTGTGGGAGGACTGAAAATAGGTGAAATGGGTCAACCGTGCCGATCTTGACTTGGCTACCCTGGGTAAATAAGGCCTTATCATTATTAATATTATTATTATTATTATTATTATTATTATTATTATTACTATCATTATCATTATTGTTAATGATATTATCATTATTGTCATTATTAGTAATATTATTATTATTATTAATATTATAATTATTATTATTATTATTATTATTATTATTATTATTATTATTATTATTATTATTATTATTATTATTATTATTATTCATTTCAGCTTAGTCTGATAATCCCCTCATTGTTGTTACTCCGGTGGTTTCCATCCTGTTTTTTGTCCCATTCATCGCATAACCAGCACGGCTTGATAAAGATTAAGCGCTTGAATAGACACTTTACTTCAGAGCCTCTTTTCTCAGTTCACACTTTTTCTGAGTGTGTGCATTCTTTCCAATATTTAGATAGGTTAGGAGAGTCCATTTGATTTGAGTAATACATCATTTTAAAGATTAAAGTCTGCTCTTTCAGAATATGCTCTCAAATAAAATTTCATGTATGGCGACTTTTTGTGTGTTTTGTGGTGCAGGGTCACATATAACATCACTATACCACAAATAAAATACAATATAGATCGAAAAGTTAAACATTAGAGTAAGAAAATATTACTTGCAGTCATGGAATAGACAAACTGTGGTTACGCTGTCGCTGTTCAGCGATATTCATGACTTACTGGGTTATGTTAAGAAGATATTTATGATAAAGCAATGCTTATAAGATTTACAGAAAAAAAAAGACATCAAATTAACATTCAAACACCTCTCCACACCCAAGTACAATATCAAGTCATCTCTTGAAGTAATGTATTTTCTGTTTGAATTTCTTGTATGCATGTCATTTTGTAATGCGCAGTAGAGTATATTATTATAGTACCTGCGCAATATAATATTATAAATGTCCTTATTATTATTATTAGTAGTAGTAGTAGTAGCAGTAGAAGTAGTAGTAGTATAAAAAAAAAATGTAATACACATTCGATGGAGCGTAAAGTGCATGGGTAAGACTATAGAGAAATACTAAATTCGTTCTCATTTTATATTTTAAAGAGGCTCACGAGACCGACACTAGGTAAAGAAGGCCCACGAGATCGACAGGATGAACAGCGCCACCTATAGACCAACTAATTGTATAGGGTGTCCAGATAATTGCATAAGGAAGATATGAGAGATGGAAAAGGAGAGTTGCTAGGGGAGTACCCCGTCAATTGCCCTCCCTCGCCCTCTGAACTGTTCAAGATTTTTAATTGTGTTTGCACGTGTGAGTGTTTGTGAAAAAATAAACAAAATTCAGTAAAAAAAACCAAAATGCCAAAACACCCTCGTTTCCCTTTCCGCAAAGCATTTATACCGGTATACACCTGCCCAAAAATAAGATAAAATAAAGTGATGTCGACATTCAGATCAACCAACTAAAATAATACCCAGGTGTGAAATGAACTTTAAAAGCATAAATTTCACAAAATGGTCAATGTTGCAGTGCACCCTTGTTTACATGATATGGAAGGGGAGTAGTCATCTGCAAAGGTGCTGATTTAGTGTGAATTCACAGAAAATGATGTAATCGTCTATTAAAGTAGCTTTAAGGATTCGGTAAAAGAAGATGCATCCATGAAAAGAGCTATTCTATTTTATGAAAAATGTACCGTTTTGAGGAGAATAATTTTACAAATACAAGCCACAAATCGAGGTGAATCGCTGCGATATAAAACGTTTTCATACTTTGAAATGTCATGCATTATAGCTACAGAAAAAAAAAATACAAATTGAATCTAAGCAGGCGGGTTTAAGCAGGAGGATAGGATATCTATTAAGGAATACTTAACTAGTGAAGCGAGAAAGAAGAAGGCAAAAAAAAAAATACACCCTGTCCACCGTCTATCTACAAAATTGGAAAAGCCTATTAAAAATAGCACGATGGCATCTAAAATCAAATCATACATTGTTCTTGTCCTCATACTTTTTTTTTTCGGGGGAGGGGTCCCCATGAATTGGACAATTCTATTTAAAAAAAAAGAGATAAATTGGTAACATTTTTTGTCTAAAAAAAGAGATGAATTGGTAAATTTTTTTTATTTAAAAAAGAAATACATTGGTAACAATGTCGCTCCCCGTAGCGTGACAGAACTGTCATCTAAAAGCCACACGTGTAGAAATACATAGTTACTTCATGTCGTTGATAATTATTATGTAGATACAATCTCTCGCTCGATAGCATGACGAAATTACACCCGCCAGTATGTAATTTTTCACTTCATGGAACACCCTGTGTCACAGGTAATTGACATGTAGATGGCGCTGTTAATCCCGTCGGTCTCGTGAGCCTTCTTTGCCTAGTGTCGGTCTCGTGGGTTTTCTTTGCCTGGTGTCGGTCTCGTGAGCCTTCTTTGCCTAGTGGCGGTCTCATGAGCCTTCTTTGTCTAGTGTCGGTCGCGTGAGCCTCTTTTGCGTACTGTCGGTCTCGTGAGCCTTTATTGTGTCGTGACGGTCTCGTGGGCTTTCTTTGCTTAGTGTCGGTCTCGTGAGCCTTCTTTGTCTAGTGTCGGTCTCGTGAGCCTCTTCTGTGTACTGTCGGTCTCGTAAGCCTTTATTGTGTACTGTCGGTCTCTTGGGCTTTCTTTGCTTACTGTCAGTCTCGTGAGCCTTCTTTGCCTAGTGTCGGTCTCGTGGGTTTTCTTTGCCTAGTGTCGGTCTCGTGAGCCTTCTTTGCCTAGTGTCGGTCTCATGAGCCTTCTTTGTCTATAGTGTCGGTCGCGTGAGCCTCTGTTGTGTACTGTCGGTCTCGAGAGCCTTTATTGTGTACTGTCGGTCTCGAGGGCTTTCTCTGCTTAGTGTTGGTCTCCTGAGCCTTTTGTGCGTATTGTCGAACTCATGGGCTGTATGATTCATGGATCTATTTTTGATGTCGGTCTCGTGGACCGTATGACTCGTGGGTGTCGGTCTCATGGGATGACCCCCTTCAGAGCCTCTTTTTATCAGTTCACACTTTTCTAGAGTGTGTGTTTTCTTTCCAGTATTTTGATAGGTTAGGGGAGTCGATTTGAACTGAGTTATACATCATTTTAAAGCTTAGAGTGTGCTCTTTCAGAATTTGCCCTTAGCTAAAAATCCATATCTGGCGACTTTTTGTTGGTTTTGTGATGCAGGGTCACTTATGCTTTCTTTCAAAATCTGTTATAATCTTCACCCAGCCACATAATGCAAATGAGATTTTACAGTCTTCTAAAGATTGTTTGATATTGATTTTATAGTCATGCAGACAAAGATCCAAGTGGAAAGAGTACCAAAAGTTTGCTGGCAGAATAACTCTACCAAGACTTATATAAAAAAAAACAACAACAACAACCCATGATTAGATGTCAAACAATGTCAGATAATGTCAAAACCCTGGGATATCTTTTCTAACTCACCCTGTACTAGTATTTCTCGAGTGTGAGTGAAAGAAATATGCTTAAAATATGCTTAAAAATACGTATTTTCTGCATAACAGGATTGAAAATCAGTTGAACAAGTGTTTGTTTTCTTTATCAAACTTCTCAAATATCTTAATTTGCTTCTTTCCGTATCCGCGACTCACCCGTCTGGCATTCCGACCCATGATAACCCGGAGAACACATACACGAGTACCTCCTCAATGCGTCTTGACACGTTCCTCCGGTTTGACACGGATTACTATCACATTCATCAATATCATCTGTAAAATGAAAAAAAAAATAGATAAATTAAGCTTGACTAAATTAGTAATTAAACTAAAACCACATGATGTAAAGTAATGCATATACTAAGGCGCAAAAGCAGGCAGCTTTGAACCAAAGCGAAATACAGTTATTGCATTAGCTCTTAATTTCAGGGCCCTGCATAAAAGATACATAACCCGACCTAGAACCGAATGGACACAATAATGATCCATAGACATATCAAATATTGATAACTGAGAGTGTAACACATGTTAAGTAATATATCTTGCTAAGTGCAAACCACGTTAATGAAGTAGTATCGATGAATCATCCTACTAATGAAAGAAAATAATAACATTATCATTGGTCAGACAATGTGGTAGTCTCCCTCTCTCTCTCTATTTATATTATACTATCCACAATGAGGGACCTCGAACGTTTCTGGCAGGAACGATCTCTCGCACACTATGATATATTATATTATGTATAATATTCATAGTCAGAATCGTTAGTAGCACTGGTTCATGTGTATATAGAGAGATATTGCTCTTGCATAGCATTTGCACATTAAACCAAAAATCAAAGGCAACAAATTTAAGACCGGTTAAAGATAGTAAAGCGTTTATCCCAACCAATGCTTTTAGAGCGCGGTTTTATTAATTGACAGTCAAGAAATGATAAATGACCCCCCCCCCCTTATATGAGAACGTGCATCAAAAAACGAACAAAAAGTCGCACCCCTTGATATTACTTGAGGACTCCAAGAAGGTGAAATGGGTCAACCAAGTCAATCTTGACTTGTCCATATTTTCTGAAAGAGCTTTCCTTCTTCTACATCATTTGTGACCCTGCACCTCAAAACAAACAAAAAGTCGCCAGACATGAATTTTTAGTTAAGACCATATTCTGAAAGAGCAGACTTTAAGCTTTAAAATGATGTATAACTCAAATCAAATGGACTCTCCTAGCCTATCTAAATATTGGAAAGAAAGCACAAAGTCAGGAAAAGTGTGAACTGAGAAAAGAGGCTCTGAAGTACAGTGTCTATTCAAGCGCTTAATCTTTACCAAACCGTGCTGGGTGCGCGATGAATGGGACAAAAAACAGGAAGTAAACCACCAGAGTAACAACAATGAAGGGATTATCAGATTAATCTGAAATTAAGCATGCCTCATTAACACATTCTGTCCATAATTAATGCCAACTTTCAAAGCAGTAGCACTATCCTTTCAAAACTTATTAGAGTTTAAAGTGAAGAGTGTGGACAAGGTTTTTCAGAAATGAAAAAGGGATTCTAAAGACACACCTAATCACACTATTCTACCAAAAATGTTCTAGATAAACTGCTAACAAAAACCGCACTTTCCTGCCTGTTTTATGATACCACATTCTAGCATAATGTAAAAGAAGACTCGCTCTTTCGAAAAATATGAAAAAGTCAAGTTCGGCTAGGTTGACCCATTTCACTTATTTTCAGTCCTCACGCAAAATCAGTGTGTGCGACTTATGTTCGTTTTGAGATGCACGGTCACATTTGTAAGTTTGGGATCATAACATGAATGGAAAAGTGTGTTTTCAGCAGTTTTTCTACAACCCATTTTCGGGGGAGAATAGAATGATCAGATAGGTCTTAGAGTCCCCTTTTCATTTCCTTAAATCCTTTACACACTCTTCACTTTCATGTCCAAAAACTTTTGACAGAGTAACTTTTAATACTGATTTGAAAGTTGGCATTGATCATGGACAGAATGTGTTGATAGAACATGTTTAATTTTAGCTTAATCTGATAATCCCTTCATTGTTGTTTCTTCAGTGGTTAATATCCTGTGTTTCGTCCCTTTCATTGCACAGCTAGCATGGCTTGGTAAAGATTAAGCGCTTGAACAGAATAGACCCTGTACTTCGGAGCCTCTTTTCTCAGTTCACATTTTTCCAGAGTGTGTGCTTTCTTTCTAGTATTTAGATAGGTTAGGAGAGTCCATTTGAGTTGAGCTATACATCATTTTAAAGCTTAGAGTCTGCTCTTTAAGAATCTGCTCTCAACTAAAAATCCATATCTGGCGACTTTTTGTTGGTTTTGTGATGCAGGGTCACATATAGAGAGAACAGCATTGCATATCGGGGGCTCTGTGCAAGCATGAACCTACTACACATGGACAGTCATAAGTATCACCAAAATATTTTAAGCATTCTTCCCTGCTTTGATCGTATGATCTCCGCCGCCGGCAAGCCGGGGCAAAACACAACGCAGCTTTTACAAATCTGTAAACCAAATGCGCATAAGATAAGAATTGTTTTAAATCGAGGAAAATGCAATAACTAATGTGCAGTTGTGGAATATGTATTCGTATATCATTGTTCAGACATTTTCATTAGCGAAATACAAGTACTTTGAAAGAGGAAAATAACTTTTTAGTTAATCGATTATGATTTGTAGCATCATTTCCTACCTTTTCCGCATATTTTTCCAGAGTAAAAACAGATAGAAAGGGAAGAAGATATGTATGTCTTACTATTCGGCAAGGTCTTTAATGTGTGAGCGATTGCGAGCGAATCGGTAATTTCCAGTCCAATGACACGAAATTAGTCATGTTCTGAAGTCTGCATGCTGCTCATCATCGGCGTTTATTCAAAGACGTTTCCGATTGAAATTGCGCATTACCCAAATAAGACGGGAATTAGAAACACAATTCTTTTTTCATTGACAATGCATGATTATGCAATCATCATTTTCGAAACATCTGTATGTACACATTAAGATGCGCATGGTCAGGTGGCGGATGATTTCTTACTTCAAAGTGGTTCTATGGGTTCGCGGCTAATGCTTTATACAACTGGTTATCCTAGGCTGCGTTTATCAATTTTCCCCTGTTTAAACGGCTTTCAAAAGCCGTTTCCAAAGCCCTTTAGAAACGGCTTCCAAAATTGTTGCGTTTATCAACTCTTCGCGAACACGATAACTGGCCTGTCACTGCACAGCTCCTGCATTGTGCAATTCGACCCGAGGAGAAGAGGTCATGTAAGGTGTGCATTGTTCGTAACTGCAGTAGAATACTACAAAGCAGTTTCAAAACATCTTTGCGTTTATCAACTTCAAAAGGCTTTTACAAAAGGTTTCTGAAAACCTGTTTAGGAAACCTGTTTGGAAAGCCACAAATTTGCGGCTTTCGAAAAGGCTTTCCAAAAGGGCTTTCAATACAGCTTTGCGTTTATCAACTCGTAAAAATTCCTTGAAAGCTGTTTGGAAAACCTGTTTCTGCCAAGAAAAAGAGATGATAAATGCACCCCTAGATGTCAATACATTTCGAATTAGAAAATTAAGACATTTTAATTTTCATCTCGTACCAGTAAAATCTGCGGGAAAGCATGCGACATGTCTCTGAATGCCGGGAACTTCGACGGGTGGAGTAATCTCATATTGAAAGGTTTCTATGACCTCTCCGTTCTTTCCGATGATATTCCGACAAGGGTTCTTGATGCCTTTCTCTAGGACGTCTGATATCGGGACTAGGTTCTCCTGGCGAGGCCGTGCAGTAGCTGATGAACTTCCCAAAATCATGTCTGTTGTTGGCAATCACAAGGATTTCAAGGTTTAGTTGAAGAAGTAAGAAATGGAGTAAGGATAAATGAGACACTGCCAAAAGACATGCAAAGGAAAAGAAGTCTCCATAGACTTTTTTTAACGCCACTGGTAACAAAAAGCATTATTGTAAATTGTAAAAACAACTTTTCCCACAACATGATTTTGTAGCCAAATAATAGGTTCTTAGACCTTGTGCAAAGCAAGTGTGCACAAGTTAACGCACTGAGACCAGTGGGTTTACAAAACTGAATCTTGGGGAGAAAATCATCTAGAGGCTACATGCATAGACACACACTTTCACAGTTGTCATCGCATAATTCACCTTGAACTTAACGGGTGATTTATTGTTACATGTGTTTGTATAATTACATGCAACACTTACATGTGCCTCAAAAAATTTTTAATTGTGCATCAAATCATGCCAGATTATTATTTGAACGATTATTGATATCAATACCATAAGCACAACCACCTATTTAGGCGATATGGGACCAACAAACGTGAAGTCGTGTATGGATTTTGATATTAGAAAAGTGATAATCAACATAGATTCAGGCATAAACAGTCTATATCCACTGTGAGAAAAAAAAAGGATTTTCTTGCCTGTCAATATCAACAGTGCGATGATCGTCTTCACCGTACCGAAGCAAAACGGATAAAGATGGGGCCTCGTCTGTGGAAAGTGAACATCTTTGAAATAGAATTCACGACTTTGTTTATTCTAAAAGACTGTGGATGAGATAAAGCAATCCTGATTGTTGTACAAGATATACTTGATATCTAGTTGGCCTAAGTTAATCAAGAACGAACAGACGAAAACAATACGAGTTGTCCTGATGAAGAGAAATACGATGATGCTGATTACAATAATAATAGTTGATTCGAGTGAACTTATCATTCTAGATGAAGATCGAAACTGGGCAGCAGAAAGAGCGACCATGAGTAGAGAAGTAAACTACTGACGGACGGTAACATCACCCAAAATATGGTTAAATCATTATTCATACTAAACTGAGTTATACGGACAGGGTAAAGAAAGTAGGGAAATATATTAGGTAAAACTAGAAAGCCATTGCCTTTGAGACAACATAATTATCGGTATACAATGTTTTATTTCGATAGGGGTTTTGCTCGATATGTAACAGATTTGCTAAAAAAAAAGAAGCTTCATCCCATTTTGCCTTACGTTGTGTTTAACATTTTAATTTTATGTATCTGTCACTGAAATACATCTGCCCATTCTGCTAGACTTTCTGGGGTCTCCAAAAGGACTACTCTTGGAAGAAGGTGACTTTGGGAGAAACATCCTCACAACTGTATGTACCTCACAGCCATTTGACTGATTCCTATTTGTTTTGTTTTGTTTTAAAGCAAGTTTGACAAACAAAGCAGAAAATCCACATAAATGATATTTCAAGCCAGAATTCATTACTCCACCACTTTAGGTTTTTGTTGAGACGGGCTGAATGCATTCAACATGACAGATACATGAATGAATGAACTATAACAATAACAAAACCAGAAAGAAAGAAAAAAAGGTAATGTCATTGAAGGTTTTATGTACACACACACACACACACGCACACACACACATACACACATGCACGCACACACACACGAACACACACACACACACACAAACACACACACACACACATAATAAAATGAAGCCTATAATCGCTTTCGTAATGCACAGTTCCTTCACCTGGAATTTCAACGAATATGCACACACGTTAAAATCTCCCCTAAGTTCTTACAAATATACATACGCCAAAATATATCAACTGATGATAGTGCTTTAACTATTTTGCAGATAGAAAAACATAGTTGTCATGAGTACTTACGTTTTATGACTTTCGGTCTTCTTTTGGCCTGCATTCTGTCATTCCTTGTGGCTAAGGGTAAAGAGCAATATCCCTATTCTTCTTAGTTATCGCATTGTCTCTCGAACTCGAAAATCACGTCTGAACTTATAGACTCAAACAACTCATATATGTCCAATTCAAATGTGGATGATGTTTACAATGCCTTTTTAGATGCAACGTTAGACAGCGTTGAAGCTGACTGGATAACGCTAAAATAATATGCACTGGGAAAGACAAGCCACATGCAATGAATTAGATACACGAGCTTAGTAAAAGATCCAGTAGGGGCGACGGAATCAAATTCGTTGCTACTAGTGCCTTATGAGTCTTTGGAATGTGCATCAGTGATATAGCTTGCAGGCTATGTCATTGAGCTACAAGGTGTACCAGAGTGGATATGGCACTCTCATTACTACTGCCGGAATATCGTTGTGTTATAATCGCCTTGTATGTTTCATTGATTTCTTAATGGTAATAGCTATCATCCGCGCTGTCATGCATCGATGAAATACAAATTAATTGCAAAGAAAAGTAGAATCAGCATACTTTGAAATACAATTGAATACAAAATACAGGTTCATTTGGAACGAAGGTATAGGAT
The DNA here is from genome assembly GCA_033980235.1 of Diadema setosum. Lineage (NCBI taxonomy): Eukaryota > Metazoa > Echinodermata > Echinoidea > Diadematoida > Diadematidae > Diadema > Diadema setosum. The sequence continues at coordinate 29,887,976 of CM067075.1, read as the reverse complement.
CAGCACACTTGAAAATATAAGAGATTGCGACATATTATTTTAGTATGGTAAATACGTATACTTCTTGGAATATGTCGAGTGATGAAACTGTCAAATGATCTAAATATATTTGATGAGTCTGCTACTAAAAAAAAAAATATAGCATCAGAATACATGTCGGCTACATCAGTTCGTTATTCTAGAGATCTCTTATTCCGAAGGCTCGGAAATCCGAAAAAATGAAACAAGGTTCATCTCGGGTCCGAAGGTTCTTTGATCCGAAAATCAAATAAGGTTTGTTACTCTGACTGGTTTCTTATTTCGAAAATGAACAATACATTGTTATTCCGCAGGTTCGTTAATCCGAAAATGAAATGAGGATCGTTATCTAGAAGGTTCGTTAATCCGAAAATGTTTTCATTACATTCACACTGTCACTGTCATCTGGTGATGGTCAGAAGTTGTTGCCATCCTGTCTACCCCATCTCCTCTTTCTGCCCCTGCTTTCCGGTTGTTCTGTGTCAAATTTCACATACCCTTGATCTTTTCTGGATGGATATTAAGCCATAGACTTTCCTTGGTCGTTGCCAATTAGGATTACGAATTGTAATAGCTAGCAAGACATAAACATGCTTACCACATTCTAATACTAAACATTAACATAAACATGATAAAGAGGCCAAAGAGATGAGAGAAATATCAATATGGAGTAAATCTCGATAGACGATTAAACAGCTACAATTTAAGTACATTATACCTGTATGTAGGTATGTTCATATATATATATATATATATATATATATATATATATATATATTATATGTATATATATATATATATATATATATATATATATATATATTATATGTATATATATATATATATATATATATATATATATATATATATATATATGTGTGTGTGTGTGTGTGTGTGTGATATAGATATATACATATAGGGTTATATATAAGGTTATGATAGGGTTATGTTTTTCCGATGTACTGTTGGTTGCAGAGTGTACAGGTAGAGATGAATGACCCGTGATCATTGCCAGGAATCAAGCCAATTAGTCATAATGGCATCGAATATCCTGAACTGAATCTCTTTCCATAATTATGTCATGTATGTCACAGTGTTAATTTTGTGAACCCTCTTCAGTGCCACTTTCATTTTTTTTTGGGGGGGGGGGGGTGGCATGGGGGAATGGGGCAGTTGAAACGTAGGGGAATGTTCTATTTGTCATCGCATCCGACGAATACAAAGCAGCAAACTAGCATCTGAGTTCATCCCATTTTATTTCACCAACTACTTAGTATTCAGGTAATGCAATGATATGTATGTGGTGCTCTTGTATGATTAAATTCATTTCATTATTATGGGTACCAGACCCATTTTATGAGGATTATGAATAGAATTCGCTTTTACTTTGTTGAAAAGAACAATGTGCCTTATTGCAAGCTCGATTTCACATGTAGGCTACTATTTTTTTCCATTGAGGATGAGTATAATTGCAATTGCTTCATTGCAATTGTGAACGATCCATTTGTGCTGATGAAACGGTTTGAATAATTAATTTCTTTGCAAAGCGTCCTTTAATGAGAAATGAAATGCTGACGCATTCTGCTTTTACGTGAGTGAAGGTCATTTTTTCTCCACCCTCCACACTACCCCCACCCCATGATATGGATATTCGTTGTAAGATATTGGCACTTATTTCGTTTTGTCTGTTAACATTTCAAATTTGTAACCCATTTCCATAATATGTTATCATCATTCATCTGGCGTCACTCTAGCATTCACGCATTTTGCCATCGCCATCTCGCTCTCGAGGAGCGTACAAATCAGCCCGAGTTTTCATCAAAGCAGAAAACTAGCGAAATTGAAAGTCAATAAACACCCTTTTACTTTTAATAGTACGACCAATAACTGTTCGCCACCATGACCCCACCCCACCAATCTGTCTCTCCCTCTCTCTCTCTCTCTCTATATATATATATATATATGTGACCGTGCACCTCAAAACGAACATAAAGTCGCACACACTGATTTTGCGTGAGGACTGAAAATAAGTAAAATGGGTCAACCTAGCTGAACTTGACTTTTTCATATTTTCTGAAAGAGTGGGTCTTCTTTTACATTATGCCAAAATTTGGTATCATAAAACGGGCAGGAAAGTGTGTTTTTTTAGCAGTTTATATCGAACATTTTTGATAGAATAGTGTGATTAGGTGTGTCTTTAGAATTCCTTTTTCATTTCTGAAAAACCTCGTCCACACTCTTCACTTTCAACTCTAATAACTTTTGAAAGAATGGCACTACTGCTTTGAAAGTTGGCATTAATTATGGACAGAATGTGTTAATGAGGCATGCTTAATTTCAGTTTAATCTGATAATTCCTTCATTGTTGTTACTCTGGTTGTTTACTTCATGTTTTTTGTCCCATTCATCACACAGCCAGCACGGTTTGGTAAAGATTAAGCCCTTGAATAGACACTGTACTTCAGAGCCTCTTTTCTTAGTTCACACTTTTCCTGAGTTTGTGTTTTCTTTCCAATATTTAGATAGGTTAGGAGAGTCCATTTGATTTGAGTTATACATCATTTTAAAGCTTAAAGTCTGCTCTTTCAGAATATGATCTTCACTAAAAATTCATGTCTGGCGACTTTTTGTTTGTTTTGAGGTGCAGGGTCACATATATATATATATATATATATATATAATATATATATATATATATATATATATATATATATATATATATATATATAATTATTATTATATATATTATAACATGACCTTTAAAAAACTTTCTTGTGTTTGTGTACATCGATACATAGAAACACTGAGGTCCAGTTCACGTGTCTGTTATATGTATCCATTTACACATCAAAACAAGGAAAGATTTTTTTTTTTTCCGAAGTAGGCTTAGACATGTGCGAGGTAGCACAACTAGGTAGCTATTTTCTGACGAAATACGCCCTATTATAAACCCTCTCACACATGTCATATCCAAACACAATGGCTAAAAGCGTGCGCATCACACAGTGTATCATAAACGTGTTAAAGAAGCGGCGCGCTTCGATAACAATAATTATTGTCTGCCACTGAGGTGTACGGAGGTGCCGTAAAAAAAAAAAACAGAAACAAAAACAAAAAACACCTTACACAATCATTCCACGGCAGTCTGTACAATAAAATTACACCTTCAAATAAACGCTTGTGTATGTAACATTGCTAAAATGTAATATCAGCAATAGAAATGATAATTTCTTACCAAAGTGTATAATATCGACCAAAAATGTAATCACATTTCAATAACCCTATTAGGTGAAATATTAACCCTTATGAAATCTTTACCTTTAAATTATCATTCTCTCATGAACATTTTGAAAACATTTTCCACCCACCAACGACTATCAGATTTGAAAGCTTCCGAGATGTTCTATGACACCCGACTCGCTATCGAGAGTTTGTGCATTAGCCAAGGTATAGTACATATTCGGCATGGTGACAGTTATGTGAGTTAGCACTGCGAGCGATAACATCACGCAAGGCAAGATCTTTTTTTCTTTTTGCTTTAGTTGGGAGGAGGGTGGGGGTAAAACTTTGTTTTAGCAAAACAAAAGGATAAGAGAATTCTCCTATAATAAGAAAAATATTGTTGTGCATTTTCTTTTCCTCCGTTTCTTTTTTGTTTTTTGTTTGTTTTGTTTTTGTTTTGTTTTGTTTTTTCTTAACAAGCAGTTCCTCAACCTGTGAATTATTGTAGATCAATTCAAACCAGCAGAAGTCAACGTAAAATTGGGCGTCTGGGAGCCTTTTACGTTGCACACTGTATCAACCGTCTAGCATTATCAGACAAAATAAAAGATACATGTCTTTTTATAGGTCCTTCGTCATTTTTTCCTCAAGTACATTATATCATCGCGTCTAAATAAAAGCCCAATCTATGCTTTGATAGAGACTAAATTGTACACCGCAGTCAGGATACCTGCCTTGGCATATATACCTAGAAACAATTCAATGCCATGGTCTCAAATAGATGAATTAGTCAAGGCGCTAATTCCTGCAAGGGGCTTAATTAAGGAGTTCGTTAAACCCACCCCGCAGAAAATGTTTGACCAGACAGGGTGGTAGATGGGACCTCCATGAACATCCCCAGGTAGTATATGATTCAAAATTGTGGTATCAGTAGAATTTTACAGGCCACTTTTTATCATTATTTGTTGGAACAAACGTGAAAGAGTCTGCGCACTTCAAGACTATTACACGTACCACTAGCACTGATACAGGCAACAGTGCCATTGGTGCGTGAAGTAGTCCTAGCGCACGCGGACTTTTTCTTCGACAAACAAGGGTTTTTGCCTGCAAACTAACTTTTCACGCCAAGCTGGGGTCGGTATTAATGTAGTGTAGTTTCTAACCGTTTTTATTTCGTCTTTATTTCTCCGAGTTGAAGCAAGCCAAGTGAGAGCGCATACACAGTGATTGTCCGAACCGTTTTTTTTTTTTCGCAATCACTGGGTATGTGCCCTCACTCGGCTTAGCGCAATACAGCGGGCTTCTGCACAATACACAAGCTGCAACTCAGAGAAATAAAGACGAAATAAAAACGGCTAGAAACTACGTTACAAACTAGGGTCGGTGACGCTTGTCGCTATTGGGGCACTGAAAATGATAAAATTATCACAGTTTTTGCATTTATTTCATGAAGAATTCATCAAAACGCCATAAAACTATATATGTACATGTTGCTAGAGATGTCAGCAACACACTGGGATATATTGTAAGGTAAAATGTTGTGCATGGTTACCATGGTAACCGGATGCCTCCTACTGCTGCAAACTTTGATTTTTTTATTTTATAGATGCAATGAAAAACATTTTTATTGATTATCGTTAAAAAAGTTTTCTCCTGTTGCCATTGCTACCGTTATTATCCAATCAGGATTCAGCTGTCAATAACTAAAGCCCATAATTTCAAAAAGCTCAATAAGCATGTCCTTCCTTCTGCATAAGTGTACCACTATGTGAAGAATGATTTATATTGAAGCATTCTCAAGTTACAGCAAAATTTGTAAACAAAGGCATAATAAACGGCCATTGAAAGAAAGATATAATTTTTGAATAGTAAAATGCATGAAAAAGTTGCATCCGTCGTACTTTCAACACAAATTTGATTTCAAAGTATAGGCATATATATATTTTTTTAGTAATGCATAATGGACACAAATTTCCCATAAAAATATAGGTGAATACAGAGAGCAAAGCCAATTACATTCTAATGTTAGCTCTTTTGAGTATTTACAGAGCGATGGCTATTCGAAACAATCCTGGAATAGGAAAAAAGCAGAGGAAAGCAATTGATTGTTCATGTTCTTATAGGAAGTTTATTCAAGAATGCAGATAAATTCCTTTCTAAAGAAGGAATATATACGTACGCCGTATTATCCATCAAAGAATTAAGCGTACTTTTGTGTTCGTTAGCTATTGTAAAAAAAAAATATATATATTAAATAAAATGAAAAATCATGACATGTAAACTTGTATCAAAACGTGCAGTAATGAATTAATGCTAAGGACGGAATGTGGGATAAATCTTGGGCGTCCTTTCCCTTTTATCCAGGCTAATTTTACAGTGTTGAGGAGGTACTTTAAGATCCGATCTACAATGGGTAGTGTGCACGAAAGGCAAAAGAAACAAACCTGTCTAGATTCCAGACATTTTTTTTTTTTTTTTGGGGGGGGGGGGGGTGCGGGTTACCAATCACCTGTAGGCATCCGGTTACCATGGTAACCATGCACAATATTATACCTTACAGTGTATCCCATTGCATGGCTGACATCTCTAGCAACATGTACATATAGTTTTATGGCGTTTTGATGAATTCTTCATGAAATAAATGCAAATACTGTGATAATTTTATCATTTTCAGTGCCCCAATAGCGACAAGCCTAATTTCTAGTCGTTTTTATTTCGCCTTTATATCTCTGACTTGCAGCTTGTGTATTGTGCAGAAGCCCGCTGTATTGCGCTAAGCGGAGTGAGGGCGCATACCCAGTGATTGCGACAAAAAACGGTTCGGGCATCACAATCACTGGGTATGCGCTCCCACTCGGTTTGCTGCAACTCGGAGAAATAAAGACGAAATAAAAACGGATAGAAACTACACTACACCGACCCTAGCCTTTAAACAAGGCGACTCGCTCTGCGTGCCCCCGTATAGCGCGTTTACCCCACAAACCTGTTGGCCGGCGAGTGGAGCGAGCCGCCTTTATCCACTCGTTCAGGGATGTGTACTTCTGTCGTTGTTGTTGCTTTATATTCTTTGACAAATTTGCGTACAAATTTGACGCAGAAAATAAACACGGCACCAAGGCAAGCCGCGAGCGCTTGCTAACAAATTTGTACGCAAATTTGTCAAAGAATATAAATTTGTTAGCAACCAAGCGCGGCTTGCCTTGGTGCCGTGTGTATTTTCTGCGTCAAATTTGTACGCAAATTTGTCAAAGAATATAAAGCAACAACAACGACAAAAGTACACATCCCTGAACGAGTGGATAAAGGCGGCTCGCTCCACTCGCCGGCCAACAGGTTTGTGGGGTAAACGCGCTTATACGGGGGCACGCAGAGCGAGTCGCCTTGTTTAAAGGCTACACCGACCCCAGCTTGGCATGAAAATTTAGTTTGCAGGCAAAAACTCTTGTTTGTCGAAGAAATAGTCTGCGTGCGCTAAGACTATTACACGCACCGCTGGCACTGGCGCCTGTAGCAATGCTAGTGGTGCGTGTAGTAGTCTTAGCGCGCGCAGACTCTTTTTCAAAGAATAAGGTCTTGTCTGTGGCCTGTAAAATTTTATTGATACCACAATTTGGAATCACATACTACCTAGGGGTGTTCAAGAGGGTCCAACCGACCACCCCAAGTAGTCAAACCTTTTCTGCGTGGTGGGTTGAACGAAGTCACTTTTTCTGGGTCCCTGAGCCTTGACTAAATAATTACATTAGGCTTCTATGAATAAAAAGACAAACACTCAATTGAAAATCATTTCCCGAACCATATTACTTCAATAACACATTGCGATAAGACCATCTCATCCCTTTCCGGTCAATTATTATTCTAAATTCTCCAATAATACGTGCTGTCCTGCATCCAGTATCATAACTCATGTAAGGGGTGAATTTTTTTCTTCAATTCTAGGTTCCCTGTGTGCATACAAATGTATGTCTCTCGATTGCCTTACTGCATGTCATTCAATTTCATATTAAATGTACAAGTAATATTAATAAAAACAAAGTCACTCGACATCAGTTTCAAAGTTCAATTTTTTACCAGAAGAAAATGGATTGTTGTCATCTGAACCAGCAAATAAAATGAAATGAGATGTCTAAGCTCTTTACCTTTGAAAGAACCTCCATCAAGTGAAATATTGAGCACATACACTTTACAACGAACAATACATTGTTTGATTAAAAAAAAAAAAATCCCTCAGGCAGCGAAAGTTAGAACTGAATCATTTTTGTGCGATACGAACAAATATCGGCCAATGTCGACTCAACAAAATCCATGTAGTTTCCAGTAGCCTTCAGATCCGTAGCCAGTGAATATGCCAATGAAGTCGACCGATACAGGGTTCGGGTCAGTCATTTCCAGGATGGGTGTTTCTTCTCCGTAGTGGCCAAACTTGATAACACCGCCAGCGAAACTGAACCAAAAGCGGTCGTAGTGAGGTATTCCGGAGAGCGACAAGTCATCAGCGCCGAATTCGAAATTGTCGCACTGGGAAGGTGGAGACACACATCGCCGCATCGCTCCGGCAACATTGACTCGTCCGTTCTTTGCTCCTCCTAGTGCTGGGGACATGAAATGTTATGCTGAACGTGTTTGAAACATGCATATTATGATCGAATTATTCTTTCCGCGTGTCCGTTGTTGTTGTTCTTGTTTCTGTCAAGACTGTCATTGTTAATGACTCGCTCTTTTATTGAGTAGAAAAGGAAGTGAAGAACTGAATTGCGAGGTGAGACTAATTTCAGTTATTCTTTATACCACCTAACTAAGATTGTTACGCGCGTATGAGACGATTGTACTTCAGATTCCAGTGTGACTTTTTAGTTGAGTTAAGGGTTTTTACTTTGAATATTATTCCTTATAAAAGGAAAATGAAAGGTGCATCTTAAAAGCTGAAATGTTTTCAAAACGGTATCCGGGCACTTACCCCCTGGGCAACCACCCTCCGGATAACTACCACCCGGATAATTACCCACCAGGTCTATTCCCCCCTAGGACAACTACCACCCGGTCATCTACCCTCCTAGGGCAACTACCCCCAATGGCAATTACCCCTAGGACATCTACCCCCCAGATAATTACCCCCTTGGTAATTACCCCCTGGATGACTACCCCCCCCCCCCCCTCGGATAACTACCCCCCAGATAACTACCACCCGGATAGCTACCCCCTGGATAACTACCCCCGGATAACTACCCCCTGGATAACTACCCCCCGGATAACTACCCCCTGGGTAACTACCCCCCGGAAAACTACCCCTGGATAACTACCCCCCGGATAACTACCCCCTGGGTAACTACCCCCCGGATAACTACCCCCTGGATAACTACCACCCGGATAACAACTCCCCGGATAACTACCCCCCGGATAACTACCCCCCGGATAACTACCCCCCGGATAACTACCACCCGGATAATTACTCCCCGGATAACTACCCTCAGGATAACTACCACCCGGATTACTACCCCCCCCCCCCTTAACCATACCCCGAACCCCCCCCCCCCCCGCCCCCGAAAGTTACCACCCGTTGTAATTTTTCCATAAGTTCATAACACCATATCAGAAGATACACCTTTCTCTTACACTGTCATCATTTTACTCTTTTGGCTTGTCATTTTCTACCGTTATAACACATTAGACGATAAACATAAGAAAAGGAGAGTTGATTGCACTCCATTTCATATTCCCTTAACATTAGCGAGGGACCCTTCGATTAAAGCCATAATTTCTGATAGGATCCGGGCACGGTTTTATAAAAGTTATCAGTCCTGATAAGCTGTCAGTTCCACACAATTACCAATCGTTGTAGGTCGATCAAAGCAGGTCCATGGTAACAAGTCAGTGACTCGAGCTTATCAATCAAGCAGAACCCATGGTATTATTGAAATTATTAGAGACTAACAAGATGTCATAACTGGCAACTTTTATCAAACGGTGCCCTAATCTGTCATAAGAGTAAAATTACAGCTTGTTTTACATACAAGTAGAATTGTGCTAGTTTTCAAATTAAATGTTCTCGACACTGAAATCAAGTTCAAATATAAGTTAGTCTGATTAGAAAGAAGTCTTTTGTCCTGCACCCTCTTTTTGAATAGATCTATATAGAGTTGTAGTTGACAGAATCCTTTTTGCATTATAGGGCTGCTCTGTTTTATCCCGGCCATTTCAAGAGTATTTTTTTTTTCACAAAAATTTGAAACCTTCTTGGAATAACATGCTCTTTAATATTTCGTAAGGGGTTTCTAATTATCTCACCCAAAAGATGTTTAAAACCTGAAGTTAGGTCTCGACTAAAACCAGACGATATGAAAAAATGTTTTTTTTTTTCCAATTCAAATAGCAAACGTTGTTCGAAAATAAAAATGAGAGACGTAATTTTCTTGGGGAGAGTTACTGTAAGAGGGGTGATTGGTTGGAGCCTAATTTAAATAAGGAGTAATTGTCAAGGGAGGTAATGCTCCGCGGTGATCATACCAAGGAGGTGACAATCTCTTCCCACATCCTTGATATATAAGTACTAGTTGTTAATGCCCAATGATGCAGTAGGGCAATATTCTGAAATGAGCGTTAACGGTATACCAGTAAAATAGTTACAAAATTGATGAAACAATGCAAAGAAAGCAAATTAAGCCAGAGACGAAGTACACAAATAAAGATACAGTGAACTTCCGTTACAACGAACACGGTTATAACGAAATTTCGTTAGAACGAAGCAAAACTTCTGGTCCCAAAATTATCGCCATTAAAGTCTATGGTACAAAATTCGCTTATAACGAAGACGGTTATAACAAAATTTTCGTTACCACGCAGTCTTTTCTGAGCGCCACTGACAAAGAAAAACAAAAGAAATGTGCTCCTTTACAACGAAATGCGGATCGCATTCGAAAATGCGTAGCGGAACAAGCATTTTTATAGCGTCTCTGCATGCATGAGCGAACGCTTCACATCATTGTATGTTCACTTCGTGTATCACGCACAGTTTCCGAGGGGAACTTGCGTTATTGTAATACAATAATCTGAATTCAGATAAGGTTTGTTTCATTGTTCCGAAGTCCTTTGATACAAAACACACAGATTTTGATACAGCTAAATGTCCGTAATAGTTCGGAAATGAAGTTTTAAGCACATTTTGGCGTTATTCCAAAGGTTCGTTAATCCCATGATAAAATGTGGTTCTTATTCTTATTCTTATACGGTTCGTTAGTCCGAAAATGATAGGAATTCAAAACATTAAAAAAAGAATCGTTAATCCATGTTGGAAAAAGGTGAGTACACTAACAAAACTTAAGAATTGCAATCCTTATAATCGTCTTAAGATAAATAAATCTTCGAAATAACTAACCTGTCTATTTTTTTTTTTCATTAACAAACTTTCTTCGGAATAACGAACCTTATTTCATTTCGGATGAAAAAGCCTTCGGAACAACGAACTTTCTGAATAGTGAACCTTTCTCATTTTTTGTTTTTTTTTTGATTTATAGTTAACTTTCAGAATGACGAACCTCATTTCATTTTCAGATCAACGAACCTTCGCAAAATGAACAATATATTATTTTAACTTAAATTATGAACTTTCGGAATAATGATTCTTCGGAAATGCGAACCTTCAGATAAACAAACCATCGGAATCCCGGGAATGGCAAAACTTCGGAATAAGGAGCCTTCGGAGTAACGTAGTTAAGTAAAAAAAAAATAATAATAACCTTTGGAATATCGAACTGTAACCAAATCCTACACCGTCATTTTCTACACAATAAATCATGTGTGACAACACAAACAACTTTATGCTCTTTTTAAAATGTAATATTTAAACGAAATTAAAAAGGTACTCTCCCATTTCACATAGCTTTCCAGCGTATGATGAGGATTCCACAAACAGAAATTTATTTTTATGCGTGGTTTCCTTCTTGTCGTTATACATTGCATATTATTACAACGATATTTCGCTAAAACGAAAAACATACAAACAAACAAACAAACAACTGTCGGTCCTGGGCATTTCGTCCTAACGGGAGTGCACTGCACATGAACACACACGAGATAAATCCCTTGTAATGAGAGAAAGAGGAAAGGTGAGTAATGAATGACAGGAATAGACTACCTTCACGGTACATGGACAGAGAAAAGCGAGAGGGAAGAGGAAGATGATGGGTCAAAACCAGGGCACGTGAGGCATGAGGTATAAGCTCCTCAAAATAAAGAAGTGTTACATGGAGTTGTGGTAAACGATAGACGATTGTGGTTAAAAAAATGCTAAAAGTGAAGTGTAACATTTCTTCAAAATGTCTTTAGTTCAATGGTAAAGGCATTCAAACTTAAAACTTCTTTTATACTACTATCAAAGAGAAATCCGAAATTTCGGAACAGTAAAAGAAAAATACAGATTTAGCGAAAATAGTTTTGGTTAAAGGCATTGACATTTACTGGATTACCGGGTAGGATATGCAGGGACAGTTTCGCTTTCGATGAACATAGAGTCAAATTACAGAAGAGAGGAATTAAGCTTGTACATAAATCGTCCTAAATGCAAACGATACATATCGTAAATCCTCAAGATGTTGTTTTCATAAGATGAAGTATCAGTATGGCATCTCCGTGATTCCTAGCAAATGATACAAAGAACTTCGTTTCCTGTAGTAATAATATTCCTTTTATTAAAAGTAAAAGTTGGGGGGGGGGGGCAATGACCCGAGAGGTAGTTATCCAGGGGGTAATTGATTGGTGCACTGTCCTGGGGGTAATTTTCCTTTTGATAGTTATATAGGGGAGGGGGAGTTATAGGCCTACTTATCCGGGGTAATCATCCACGGGAAGTTATCGGAGGGGGTAGTTATCGGGTGGAAGTTATATGGGGTCTAGTTATCGGAGGAAAGGGTAGTTAACCTGGGGATAATTATACTGGTGGTAATCATCTGGGGGTAGTTATCCGGAGGGTAATTACCCGGGAGGTAATTATCCGGGGGGTAGTTATCCGGGGGGTAGTTATCCGGGGGGTAGTTACCCAGGGGGTAGTTTTACGGGGGGTAGTTACCCAGGGGGTAGTACTCCGGGGGGTAGTTATCCAGAGGGTAGTTCTCCGAGGGGTAGTTACCCAGGGGGTAGTTCTCCGGGGGGTAGTTATCCAGGGGTAGTTATCCGAGGGGGTAGTTATCCAGGGGTAGTTATCCGAGGGGTAGTTATCCAGGGGGTAGTTTTCCTATGGGGGAATAGCCCTGGGGGTGATTGCCCTAGGAGGGTAGTTGTCCGGGGGGGTAGTTGGATAGGGGGTAATTACCCTGGAGGGTAATTGCCCTTGGAGGGTAGCTGTCCGGGGGGGGGGGGGGGGGGTAGTTGCCCTAATAAGGGGGAATTTTCATGGAGGGTAATTATCCGGGTGGTAGTTATCCGGAGGGTGGTTTTCCAGGGGGTACTGTTCCTAGAACCTTTCAAGACAGACCCCAGTATGACTCTGATTTTCATTTTTTTTCATTTCAATTTATTTTCATATTTCTCACATATATCACAATAAAGTATATAAATACGAAAATTATACAAAACATAATTCAGATGAGACTTCATCAGAATGTACAGAAGTTTGATTTGGTATAAACACGAGGTCTGTATGCATGCGAATTACACTGTGGTCATAATGCGAAAAAATATGATGGGGCCTGCGTAAAAGCATTAGCTTGTACAGCCGCAGGTCCCGTGAGTAATCAGATTAGGGGAAGTTTAAAGTACGGATGTTTTTTAAGACCAACTATATCTGGGGAAACCGATTAAAACAAACAAAACAAAAAATCCAATTAAATATATGTCACTAAATAAAAATACAGAAAAACAGAAGCAGAAAGCAGAAAGGTCACATGTTGCAGCAGTGAACAACAACTGCAGAGATTCAAGGGGTATGTTGCAGAGTATAGAAAATGGCGTAACTGTATGTCATAAATACATGAGTAGAAGGTGAGATAATGAGATTTGTCGTGAATGTAAACAATACCGAAAGCTCAGGAGTAACATTCCAGCATGGGTCCTAAAACCAAGCATTCCGTGTGACCATAGTAACCGACAGCTGTCACGCGCGAGAGTTTCGATAACCGAGTGGAACAATAGGTGCATGAACAGCGCAACAGGCAGACTGTTCAAAAATAGTGTTCATGGTTAGGATCCCGCCGGACTAAGGTGGGATAGACAAGGGGTAACATGTAAAGAGCAACAAGAACTATACACTATGCATGCCGTACAATGTAGCTGCTAAGAAGATATTGCTTCAGTTTTCGTTTGAATGAGGTTACAGTGGTACAACTTACAAGTTCCATAGGGAGTTCGTTCCAATATTTGGGCCCAGCGAACATAATGGTTTTTTTCGCGAAAATTGTTCGGGTACGTGGAAGGTGATATGCGTAACGTTGACGAGTTGGATAATCATGAACTGTATAATTTCTTGTAAACATTTGGGAAAATACGTCTGGTAATTGGCCAGTTGAAAATTGAAACATAAACAGGCCGACGTTGTAATAAAATAACTCGGGAATTTTCAAAATTTTATTACTTACAAAAAGTTCGTTCGTGTGGGATAAATGTCCAGTGTGGTTAACAATTCTAACAGCTCGTTTTTGTACAAGAAATAACGAATCGATAAGGTTTTTAGAAGCATTTCCCCACGCCAGAATCCCATAGTTGAGATAGGGAGATATCAAAGTTGAATATATGCTCTGTAGAATATTACTTGGAAAATAATAGCTAAGTTTGTTAAGAACCCCGGTATTTCTAGCAATAATTCTGCTTACATAATTAACATGGGTTCTCCAAGATAAATCACTATCGATATGAAGACCCAAAAATTTTGTATTGTTGACCTGTGACAGATCAATGTTGTTTATCTTGACAGAGAGAGGTAACACAGGTAGCGAATTACTGAATAACATATACTGAGTTTTATCAATGTTTAAGGATAATTTGTTCACAAAAATCCAAGATTGGACAGAAACAAGTTCTTTATTTATTATGTTTATAAGCGCATCAGGATTTTGATGAGAGAAGAACAAATTTGTATCATCTGCAAAGCAAACGAAGGAGAGAATCTTAGAGGAGTTCTGGATATCATTAATATATAAAATAAAGAGAAGTGGGCCTAATAAGGAACCCTGTGGAACACCACAAGAAATCAGTTTTGGTTGGGAATCGTGACCGTGAATACTTACAAATTGTTTTCTATTCGTTAAATAATCAGTGAACCATTCTAGCGCCCTTCCCCGAATTCCGTAATGATTTAACTTATAAAGTAAAATGTCATGGTCTATTGTATCAAACGCCTTGGAGAAGTCAAGGAAAACACCGACAGTGTGAGAAACATCATCTATAGCATGAGCTATCTTATCAATAAACTTGAGTAATGCGTGAGTTGTACTATGTTTTTTCCGAAATCCAAATTGAGATTCAGTAAATATCTTTGCCTGAAGAAAAAAATTAAGGGTGCGTTTATACACAAGTCTTTCGAGTATCTTTGAAAAAGAAGTTAAAAGAGAAATGGGGCGATAATTATTGACAAGGTCTTTTCGCCCTTTTTTAAAAATGGGAACAACTCTGGCTATTTTCATTTTTTGAGGAACTTTACCAGTAGACAAAGATTGATTGAAAATATAAGTAAGAGGCGAGATTATTTCATGAATCACATTTTTTACCAAGAAGTTTGTGATTCCATCATATCCCGAACTTTTTTTATTATTTAACTTATCAACAATCTTTATTATTTCATCTTCGACAATTGGGACAAAAAATAAAGATTCCATATTCCTACTACCCAGGAAAGAGTGAAATTCTCGCTGTGCTTCAGGAATTCTATCAGCCAGATTTGGCCCAATGTTTACAAAAAAATCATTAAACACTTCAGCTATATCTATGGGGGCATCAATACGAACATCATCCTCTTGGATATAACTAGGCACGTTATTATCGGTATTACGTTTCAACGCTCGGTTTATCACCCTCCACGTACCCTTCACATCAAATTTGCATTTGTCGAATTGATTCATAAAATACATCCGTTTGGCTGACCGTAATGCAGAAGTGAGGATATTACGATACTGAGTATATCTGGACTTATTTGTAACTGTGGGTACTTTGCGATATTTATGATAAAGTTTATTTTTCTTATTGATTGATTTTAAAAGTGATTTTGTAACCCATGGCTGCCGGGGTACTTTTTTATAATTTGAGTTAGACAATTTACGACAAGGGATAGCAATATTAAGCTGAGTTATCAAAATATCTATAAAAATATCAAAAGATAGATTTACGTCATTTTGATTATATACAATCGACCAATCAACGAGTTTCAACCTTTCTCTAAAACTATTCAGGTTCGAGTCTGACATAATACGAAAACCGGATTTTTTTTGCACACTGTCAGCAAGAGGGTGGATACTACCAATAAGTGCATACACAGGAAAATGATCAGAGATATCCGTAACAACAATACCAGATGAAATATCAGAAAATGACTTGTTAACAAATATATTATCTATTAAAGTAGAAGAGAGGTCGGTGATTCTTGTAGGTCTTCTTATGAGAGGAATAAAAGACTTAGACAACAGTTGATTAAGAAACTCTTGGCAATTATTATTATCATAGTTTAAAAGATTTAAATTAAAATCACCCATAAGAAAACATAATTTATTCTTGAAATAGTTATTCGACAAAATACCGTGGATTAATTCACCGAATTCAGTAACATTAGAGTTTGGTGGCCTATAAATTTCTCCAACAATTACATTTCCTTTATTTGGTACTTTTATCTCAATGAAAATACTTTCAAAAAATTCTGTCATAAAACTGAACTCTTCTAATAACCGATGGTTTAAATTTTCTGTTACATAAAAACCAACTCCACCTCCTTTCTTGCACGGTCTATTATTTGTAATCAGTTTGAATCTATCAATATGAAACAACGAAGAAGGAGACACCTCCTGTAACCATGTTTCACTGAGGCCGATGACACCACATGTGAATCGTAATTCATCAATGAATAAGCGAAGTTGATCAAAATGTTGGTTTAAACTCCTGATATTAAAATGAGAAAAAAAGATTTGATTTGGGTCCGAATTGGATAATGTAATGACATCTTTTTCTAAGCAGTAACTTGTAGAAAACATGTGAGGTGGAATATCATTAGGATCAAAATCAAGTTTTAATTCATCAGTTTCTGTGGTTGAAAAAAATTTTAAGTCAGAATTATCACCGTTGTCATTATTTGTAATGGTTACAGAACTTTCACCTTCCAATGACCGAACATCTACAAAAGCATTACTCATATTCATTGTGATAACACTCAAAGCAATTCATCCTATTTTCGTTGGGAAATGTAACAGAATGTACAGCAATGTTGGACAAGCCATATTGCCGTTGACCTGGACACAAAATGGTAGAAGACACGTAAACATGTTTGTCTTTGAGACATACATGCACCTGGACAGTTGATGCCGACATTGGAAAAACATGTTTATGCAAGAAGGAGGAAAAATACACCAGCGTGAATGCATGGAACTCGGAAATGCGAATAACAAGTGAACAATTAAGAAGTACTGGGGCACTGCAAATGCGAGTGGAATGTGACACTAGGTGGGATAATGTATGAAACAATTTTCCATAGGTAAATATGAGAACATAGGGATGCATAGGTTCAACCTGTGCGGGTGACACTTCGGTACGTTCAATTAAAAATTGTAAACATGTGACCTTCCTTAAGAGCAAATGTGCACATTTGGCGTTGCCAATGAATACAAGGATGAAACATTTAAACATCAATGCAGAGACAAACGAAAAAATAAGCATGTACATCACTAGCTCTACCTTAGAGCACATCACTAATGATAGTAGAGTGACAAAAAATATCAAACTACACATTTCTTTCGAAGATATCGACAGCCAACCCACCCTCCTCTCTTAATCCATTATATGAAATTAAATTATTAAAATCTAATTATCACAGTTTGTGGTAAGATTCATTATGTAGTAGATAGCGGTATCAAAAGAAATATAACAACCCCCTCCAAAAGAGGGACTCATGTGGATACATTATACCTTGTGCATGTCACATGAGTTTAAAACATGGAGGGAGTATACTCCGGTAGCCGTGGAAGAAAAATGTACTATACAAATGCATGCCTTGAACATGCAAGTTATGGGAGACTTTCCTTTCCAAGAGGAGCAAAAACAGACCACGAATACATAATGCTAATAACACGCAGTTATTAAACCTTCAGTTAATCGTTGCTTAAATCACCCGAAAGGCTCCTGACCTACACACACAATACATGGAGTCGCAGCTAGGCCGCCAAACTCGCAACCCCCACAAGCAAAGCCTGGTTCTAAAACAACATGGCGGTCGGTCTACTTCTCCGACCCGTAACCGATGCACATATCGGTAAAATATCAAAATACAATTTATCAATACAAAGTTGTGAATCATTTCTTTTCACTATTGTAACAGTAATAATGTGGGTATCACCATCACCTTTGTATACAATTATAGCCAGAAGTATAAAACACTAATACGGTGTATTGTTATAAGAACTCAGAAATGGCAGAGGTTAAGTGCAAAATGCGTGAATGAAAAAGACGAAATAAATGAAAGGATATTACTCATGATATAGATTCCAGTCCGACGCAGCTTTTTCTTTCCATTTTAACACAACCTTGCTTCATTATGTAGTACATAGCGGTATCAAAAAGAAATATCACAACCCCCTCCAAAAAGGGACTCATTACATTATACTTGTACCTTGAGCATGTCACATGAGTATAAAACATGGAGGGAATATACTCCGGTAGGCGTGGAAGAAAAATGTACTATACAAATGCATGCCTTGAACATGCAAGTTATGGGAGTCTTTCCTTTCCAAGAGGAGCAAAAACAGACAACGAATACATAATGCTAATAACTTGAAGTTATTAAACCTTCAGTTAATCGTTGCTTAAATCACCCAAAAGGCTCCAGCTAGAGTTAGGTTTAAAACATGGAGGGAATATACTGGTACTCCGGTAGGCGTGGAAGAAAAATGTACTATACAAATGCATGCCTTGAACATGCAAGTTATGGGAGTCTTTCCTTTCTAAGAGGAGCAAAAACAGACAACGAATACATAATGCTAATAACTTGCAGTTATTAAACCTTCAGTTAATCGTTGCTTAAATCACCCGAAAGGCTCCTGACCTACACACACAATACATGGAGTCGCAGGTAGGCCGCCAAACTCGCAACCCTCGCAAGCAAAGCCTGGTTCTAAAACAACATGGCGGTCGGTTTCCTTCTCCGACCCGTAACCGATGCACATATCGGTAAAATATCAAAATACAATTTATCAATACAAAGTTGTGAGTCATTTCTTTTCACTATTGTAACAGTAATAATGTGGGTATCATCATCACCTTTGTATACAATTATAGCCAGAGAGTATAAAACACTAACACGGTGTATTGTTATAAGAACTCAGAAATGGCAGAGTTTAAGTGCAGAATGCGTGAATGAAAAAGACGAAATAAATCAAAGGATATTACTCATGATATAGATTCCAGTCCGACGCAGCTTTTTCTTTCCATTTTAGCACAACCTTGGTTCCAGCGAGAAGTATTTTTGTAGAGACACCTTTCTGCTTTCGTAGGTCGTAGGCAATCTTCGCGAGCTCACCTCTCCGAGCTTTTAGACTGGGAGGCAGGTCGGTACGCACGGTAATTCTGCGGTTGGAGAGTCCTGGGTCATCGCCAGCCCGCGGTTGACGCTGCCGTGTCTCGAACGCGCTGAGAACAAGGTTCCTGTCACGCATGAACACAAATCTAGCGATGATAGCTCTCGGGGGAGGGTCGCGGGATGGGCCTCCAGAGGCCTGGTTGGAACCAAAGTCGCGGCGAGGAAGCCGGTGGGCATTGGCTAGCTGGATGCCATCAGCATCGGTCGCGCTGAACCCAAGATGAATGAAGGCGTCACGAAGAACCCGGTCAATTTGTTCGTTCGGTGTTTCCGTTACTCCGTAGAATAGGAGGTTACTCCGTCGGCCATGAATTTCCATGGCGGTCAGCTTATCGTTGAGTTTGGAGATCTCGTCCGCCATCTTGTTCACGATATCTGGAAGCTTCCTCTGTTCAATTTCGATTATTTTATCGGAGTTCATTGAAACCGAGGCTTCCAGTTCCGTGAGCTTGCCATTAATTGCAGTAACTTCTAGCTTTAGGGCGTCCAGTTTCTCGCAGACTGAAGCGGATGAGCGGGAAATAGACCGTTGAATGTCAGCTAGAGTTAGGTTAGAAGCGTCACATGGCGTTTCAGTGGTATCATTGTGAGAGCTGCTATCACTTGCGGGCGGGGCGGGTTGGTTGGCATGTGGTGCCCTAGACTTCTCCTTCGGGCGTGTAGAACGGGTAGGCATGCGGTCTGGGCGGTCAGCCATGTTGGGAGTAAACGTAACAAAATGTTCAAATAAATGAACGAAAATTTGCAGAAGTGATGAGTTCTTCGTTATATGGACTATCAAAATCAGTAGATAACAGAAATGCAGTTCTATTAATCCATGTTACGTTGCCAGTAGAGTAGTGCCTGCATTCCAAGCGTAAAATGAAGGGTGGTGGCCGTCGGTCGGAGAGCGCTACGAATAAACGTCCTCCCCCATTGGAGTCGAAGGAAATGCACTCATTGGAGTCGAAGGAAATGCACAATTTAATCACAAAATAGCCAAATTACCCAATATCCCGGCTTTAAAAATGTCAGTCAATACAAAATGTTGCTTCATGTAGCTACATGGGGTGAATCATAAATAACACAGATACAGTTGAGGAATGGGAATGCATGACATTCAGTGAGAGGGATTTGAATGAACTGTTAAAGAGAGAGAGAGAGAGAGAGAGAGAGAGAGAGAGAGAGAGAGAGAGAAACAGTTGATGGTTTCAAACCTGCATGCACAGATACGCATAATAATTAGCTCATCATGTGCAATTATTTGCGTTTGTCGGAAACGAGAGAATAGAGCAGTGGGATGAATAATAGAAGTAGAATGGAGGCCCGGTAATTATGATGATCACTCTCAGAAGTAATGAAATTAGGTACTCACCAATTTCATACATCCCTCCCCCTGCATTACTGCTGAACAAACCGACGTGGGCATCACGATTCGCACTAACCTCCAGGTCAAATGACGTCATATTGCGTTTTATGTTCCATCCACCAAACGTGTAGGTCCTTGATGTGCCTACATCAAGCGTATGGATAACTGGACAGGCTGAAGAATTTGGTAAGTTATTAATGTCAATGGTGGGTACAGTGTAATTAGAGGGAAATCAAGGTAACTGCAAACTGAGAGTAGCCATTATATTGATATTTATATAATTATATCATCATCATTACAGTCGGTATCGCCACACAAAAGACAAATGGAGGTAGGCTCATATTACTTCATCTATATTGCATACGCATTATTGCAGTACAACCATCCACAGGGTCAAGACTCGGATCCATTTGGAACCAAAAAAAAAAGTGCTTCTGAATGATTATGTTACATGGGATGTCACAATGTACCATTTAGTCCAATCTAATATACGTGCATAGGCTATTCTATGGAAAAAAATGATTTATGAAGTAATTGATATATGTAATAAGAGAACTGGACACTAAGGAAATGGACGAAAACTGAAATATTCCCCCACAGCATTGGGAGATCTAGACATTCGAGCACATTCAAACAAATTAGAAATATTCAAATTCATGAACTTCTTCCGTCGAGGTGTTTTCATTGCAACTGATTGACTATTGCCCTACATCGATGTCGATGCAGGGCAATCTCAGTGTTCTCAGTGATCAGTGTTTTAGTAGTAGCCATGGCTACGACTAAAACACTGATCAATTCAGTGCTTATTTACGTCGATGTAGGGCAATTTGTCAATCAGTTACAAACGGAACACAGTGTTTTCAAGACATCATAAGAACATTTGCGTTAAATAAGGACGAAACGACTTTGACACGAAATAACTAACTTTGCCAGCAGAATGGCTAAGATTTCACTTTTTGATGTGAAAAGTTTGAAGAAAAATTCCTTTTTCACTTTTGGGTTCTATGCTTATCTGCGAACCAATAGAGGCAATTTATTCTCTGAAAGAGTAACTTCTAAGTGAAAATGCCCTTTTTACAATTCAATGTAAATATCCAAATAAACCTTTTGAGAAAATAATAATCATTTTGACTTTTCATATTACACAATTTGAAAGTTTGCGATGACACACATAACGATATGTGCTTTCGCAAATTATATTACGCTGATGTTGTATTTACGAATTATAGTGTGTAGGTCTACACTATACTTTGAAGTCTGCTTCCTGTCCACCTTTTTTATTTATTTTTTTTTTGTTTGTTAAGGGTATACAGCGTTAATTTTCTATACTCACCACACTGACTTTCAAAGAAGTCTTTGGTACAGGTGCACAAGTGTCCAGTCGCAGTCTCGGTACAGTTTCCTCCATTTTGGCAAGGTTCATAACTGCATTCTTGGAAAAAGAAAAAATATGAAAAAACTTCGTGAGGTCGCTTGAATTTCATCAAACGCTAAATGAGAATACTCTTGGGCAATCCGTCCTTTACTTCGCAGACTTGCGTTTTCTCGCGTTTGCTTTTCAGACTCCATAACAAATCGGTAATTTGACCATTTCATCTTCCTACTAGGCCACATTAAACAGCAAGTGACTTGGCACCCAAGGTACGAATTTATTGTTCAGGCCAGGACAAAACATTACAGGAGTGGAAAAAATGTGATCAGTGCCAAACATGGGCACTCCTAAATTACTATCATATTATAGCTTGCCACTAAGACAGTGACCTAAATTGTTACCATTGTGTCATGTACCGTATAGGCTTCAAAATACTGTAAAGGCAGTAAACAGAAAACATACAATTATGTCCCCCTCCGCCCCCCCCCCCCCAAAAAAAAAATGATACGGCACCCTCCGTGACGCTAAGTTTAAAAACAGTTACAATTCAAATACAATTTCAGGGTATGAAGCTATAACTCATTACCCACATTTTACAGAAATCCGTTCCGATTTGCTTCAGTGGTCAAAAAGAAATGACAGTTTATGTAGAGCATGTCATGAATCCCTTCCCTGCAAGTTCTGTCCATTCTGTTCACACTTGCAGTTCCAAGAGCATCCAAGTGCTAAACTTTGAAGAATCAGACGCATGGCATGCTCTTCAACGATCCACATATTCTGTGACCACTTAACCAAACTGAACGGGATTTTTCTGCAAAATATAGCTAAGATGTTATGGCTTAAAGGGATGGCACAGTATTGGTGGAGATGAGAATTGGGCTTTGAACGTTTTGCGAGATACCAAGAAAACACTTATGAAATAGTACAGAGCATACCATTTGAAGAGGAATTCAAAGTTTATTTGATGAAGATCGGGTTTGGAATGACTGAAACATCCAAAAGCAAAGTAAAACAAAGCGATCGTAATAAAGTGTGGGTCCCACACTTATTATAATCGCTCTGTTTTGGATATCTCAGACATTTCAAAACTAATTTTCATCAAATGAACGTTGAATTCCTCATGGAATTACATGCTCTTTCATATTTCATAGGAGGTTTCTCATTATCTCACCAAAGAATGTTAGAAACCTGAAATTAGGTCTCAAACAAAACTATACAATCCCTTTAAGACCCTGAAATGGTATTCAGAGAGTTTAATCGTATTGTAAATTATCAGTGCGGAAATCCGGTTTTTTTTTTTAACATACTGTACAGAGGAGGGCTTTCAATTTGATCGGTTTCGGGGGGATGCATTGGCGCATCTGTAAATTTTCCTGATTTGGGACGTCGATCTCCTTGTATCATAAAATTATTTTGTACGTTTGTCTGCCTGTTTGTTTGTTTGTTTGTTGTTTTTTTTTTTAAAGGGATCTTATAGTTTTGGTTGAGACCTAATTTCAGGTTTCTAACATTTTTTGGTGAGATAATGAGAAACCTCTTATGAAATATGAAAGAGCATTTAATTCTATGAGGAATTCAACGTTTATTTGATTGAAATTGGTTTTTAAATGGCTGAGATATCCAAAAAAGAGCGATTCTAATAAAGTGTGGGACCCACACTTTATTATGATTGCTTTGTTTTACTTTGTTTTTGAATGTTTCAGTCATTCCAAACCCGATATTCATCAAATAAACTTTGAATTCCTCTTAAAATGGTATTCTCGGTACTATATCATAAGTGTTTCCTTGGTATCTTGCAAAAAGTTAAAAGCCAAATTCTTATCTCCACCAATACTGCACCATCCCTTTAAGCTGCCATGGTACACTTCGCTTCTCCTTTAAACAGTTTTATTCTTTCTTTTAATGATCTCTTACTTGGGTTGTGCTACTTGCCTTGTGTGACACTAAATAAAATACAGTTTAATGATTTTTACCACTCTATACAATACTTGAAAAAAGAAATGGTGAGAGAATTTGGCGGAAGAGATAAGGAAATAAACAAATGATACCTGGTATTTTACACATATATCTTCGGGTCTTGTTCCCTGCATGCTGAGGTCCGATCCTGGCAAGGTCCTCATCACTCATTAACTTCATCACCATGGTTACCGTCCTTCCATTCCTGAGTTTTATTGTTCCGCAACCACCACTGAAGTTTGGACAGCTAACGTCCCAGCTCTCGTCTGCTGACAACCCACCGACTAGGAATTAAAACAAAAGACACGATTGTGATTGGGTAACTTTCTCTGTTCAATCATTTTGTATGTTATCAGAATCTGTCATGAAGAATGTCCTACAGCATTCGACAATGTAGTGAGAGGATAGCAGTAAACTCAGGCTCCTAGCTCGCTCGCCAGTCCTGCGTATAATGACGTGCGCGAGCATTCTCTTTTGCGTTTGTAATTGTCCACAGCATGTTCACGCAATCTCGTCGATTTTAGGAATCGTGTAAATGTAGATATTTCCATTTATACTGGTTGAAAAGTGTGAAAACAAGGAAAATGTAAGGCGCTTTATAATGACATCAATTAATGCAATGCAAAAATGAGAAAACTCACAGAGATTGCTGCCAGTAATTAGTAAAAGTGTGAATGGCCTTATCATAGCCATTTTGGTGTTGGTGTCCAACAGCCGAGGATGAACAACACAACGTTATCTAAACTAGTGAGGCAAATGCTTCCGCATATCTCCTTGAGTCCACCTGAAAGGGCGTACGTCTGTTAGAATGATGACGAATAGTGGGCGTTGCGTTGTTGAAAGTGATCAAATCGCTTTATATTGAATAGCATTCAGTCCATCGCATAGCTTCTGTGTGTGCGTATATGTATGCGTGTGCCTGTGTGTGTCTGTCTGTGTGTGCGTGCATGTGTGTGTGTGTGTGTGTGTGTGTGTGTGTGTGTGTGGTGTGCGTGCGTCTGTGCGTATGTTGGGTGTCCTCACATACGGACCAGATCGTAATTCCACTTTGCGCATGAGCAGAAAAAAGGTCATTTGTACCAACAGGCATTTTGTTTTTGTTTTTGTTTTTGTGTTAAGTAATTGAGATAAGCATCTGTGATGTGATGGTTATTCATGTGATCCTATCTAATGGTGCTTGCAGCACATCCACCTGACAGCAAGCGGCACTTTGGCAAAATCGAAAGAAAAAGGTTGTTGTTACATTCAATTCAAATCAATGAAATGGATACCTGGTAAAATGTCAACTAAAGGACTATTCTGGTCACCTGGTCTAAACGCAAGTCCATTCTTAGTTTGTCCACAAATTCCATAAATAATTGTTACGTCCGGCAAACTAATGATTACGCCGCTTTGAAAACGTGTGAAGTGCTTAACCAAAGAGAAAAAACAAAGGCCATTTGTACCAATGTATACATGAGCTAATTACGAACTGGCTTATACCTCGTTGGGAACACGGAACCACACATCACAATAGAATGATAACCTTTGTAAGGATACGTATTGACTGAGAAAAAAAAAGGAATAAAACAGGAGACCCAAATGCACGAAATATTTGATAAATTGCATGGAGAATCCTTATTGTTGCGAGTGAATTAGTTTCCTGATTAACAGAAATATGGGTTCACAAAGTGAAATCACAGCGAGGCTCGTCAATGTAAATTGTAGTCACCTCCTGAAGGCCTATACAATTAACGAGGTAGAGTAGTTACTGTAGTAGTCATGGTAATAACAGAAAATAATGTTCTATTCATTTCCGTCGATGATTCTTTGACGTAAACATGTCGGGGTACACAAATTGCTGAGAGAGAGAGAGAGAGATGGAGGGATAGTGTGTATGTGTGTGTGCGTGTGTTTGTGTGTATGTGTTTGTGAGTGCGTGCACGTGTGTGTGTGTGTGTGTGTGTGTGTGTGTGTGTGTGTGTGTGTGTGTGTGTGTGTGTGTGTGTGTGCATTACCAATGTGGTTGATATTGAGCAATGCTACAATTACATTAGCTTTGTGCGAAAACTGTTATGGAAATAGTGAACCAGTGCAGCCTGTAGAAGATGTGTAAAAAGACATGACTTTTTTGTTGTTCTTTTGTTCATTGTTTTCCTGTTCGTCGGGACTATTAAATAGACCCATGTACATAATAATGTTTATCTGAACCGCCAATGTATTCAATCCTATTAAGCGCTACGTTCATGCAGGGAGGTGGGAAGTGTCTCTTCCCATCTCCCTGGTTCATGTTATACTCGCTTCATGCGGATTATTACGTTCCCATCTTGAATCGCAGTCGGAGTCCGTATTGTCTGTGCTGTTTGATCATGGCCGACAGTTTTGTATACAGAGCTGCTTTCATTGACTTGGGTCTTCTAGAGACCCAATTCCGTTTGTTACTAATGAGTATTATTTCACTGGTGGCAACGACTCAACAACTCAAGTCAAATCCCTTTAATAAACCTGGCTGTGGATGCTTAATAAGTCTCGTGTTATCAAATGGGTGAAAACTCGTTGCACAAATTTTCGGCAATTTAATGAACATTATATATAGATACAATATGGTGGTATACAGTGATGGTTATTTTTCACAATTTCAATAGTTTTTGTTTTATTCATATAATGTACATATAAATATGCATGTATACATGATGTACTGTTTATACATGTATCATATATTTGTGATAAATATGTATATTCAAATACATTAATTCTTACGTGAAGTTATTTATCAAACACATTGCATTTCACCACTGACAATTTTGGTCAATTTCTTTAGGCAGGGAATGTCTTAGCGCCTTATTGCCACTCCTGAATTCATTATATTACTATAATTATATATATATATATATATATATATATATATATATATATATATATAGAGAGAGAGAGAGAGAGAGAGAGAGAGAGAGAGAGAGAGATAAAGATTCAGTTTGAAGCTATCCGTTTTATTACCAAGCATTAAGCCGTTCGAAATTCAGACAGTATGATCATCGAAAGCTTTTTGCTGGTACCAGTCTGTAGCACAAGTGAAAACTCATCTGTGATATTAGCAACTTTGCCGCGCTGGATTTGCATAGGCCTACACTGCCGAAGGGCGTAGTCAAATTTTGGAATGCCTGCCACAATAAACGTAATTCATTACGCATACATTTTTATTTTCCTTTCAAGACCTGTTAAAAAGTCCAGTGAAGCACACTACCAGAGCAAACCAGCAAATCTACTACTAGTATGCTGGTGATACGGGGTCTAGATTTGTCATCTTCAACAATTCGTAGATGGGCCCTGTAACCAAGTGACTGGACTGGACTATGTTTCACAATAACTGATCCTGCTCGAATCCCCGCGACTGAATATTTGAAAGAGCTAAATAATCACGAGCCTCCTGACGGTAATGAGGTAAGTGCCTTCTCTAGGGGACAAAAGCTAGGGCACATCCTGCTTTGATTGCAAGTGTGCAAGTGCATTACTCTCTCTTCATTGGACATAGATTGATATGACCGGCTACCTAATGCCTATTGACCAAATCACGAGGGATGTGTTTGAAATGCGTTTGAACGTATAGTAAATTCATTGTGTGATTCGGTGTGCGCCAACCAATTTAAATGCAAAAGTTGAGCTGGAGCTCCCTCATAGGATTTTCATACCACGATATTTTGACACCCCCCCCCCCCCCCCCCCGTGTGCGGATCCATTAGACGTTTGACATTATGTGGCCAAATATAATTATGTGAAGGACACACAGTATAAGCAATGTTGATATTATCAAAGAGACATGCACTGCAGAGTGACAGTATCATAACAGCAGTGAATTAAGATAATGAATAAAATATTTTGACCTCTCTCTTTTCATTTCGATGCAAAATATCATCATACATATTGATCTGGTATATGATTAGAAAAGGACGGTAATATTGAATGACAATTCAATTCAGCTTAATTCAATTCAATACAGTTCAGTTCAATTCGATTTTATTGTCCATTTCTGGAAATTTGTCTTGTTTGCATGCATACACATTACGTCGGTACACAGGCTGCATAATAATGCATGCATTATACAGACTACATGAATAACATAGATACATAGACATGATTAACATACAAGAGATATAAAACAATGTAATATCTGTATCGATGTCAGAGATACACGACATTAGAGGAAATATCAATTTGCATAATATGAGTCAACGTCGTGTTCGGTGTAATGTCCGTGTATATGCAGGTGTGTAAATATGTGTCAAATAATTGGTTATATTAGCATTTTATAAGTGAGTGTATTCTTACGTTCAAATTAGTGAATGTATAAAGGTTATAAAGGTAATGTGTTTGAGTGTGTGTGTCTGTGTATGTGAGTGTATGTAAATGAAAGTGGATGTATATTTGGACAAAATATATACCACATCAAGGGGCATTATCAATATTCTACTGAATCAAATAAAAAAAAGATAATTCATATCCGAAATTCAAAACGATATCAATAAATTATACAAATCATAAATGCCCATTATCATCATTATGCAGGGTACTTTTATATCCCATGTTCACTGATAAACCAACATAAGAAAGGAGGCGTGAAAAAAAAGTGTATATGTGTAAATAAAAGGAAACCTACTTTTTCAAATGCAGATAACAAAGTTAGATTTTGAGAACATTTTTATTTTATGTATCTCTCATTTCTCTTTCTATCTCCCTCTCTCTATATATATATGTACATAATATGTTAATCTTATGTTCAATCTTAATAGTCTATTATGGTAATATGAAATATTATGGGTTATATATACTATAAATATATATATATATATATATATATATATATATATATATATATATATATATATATATGTGTGTGTGTGTGTGTGTGTGTGTGTGTGTGTGTGTGTGTGTGTGTGTGTGTTTGTGTACATGTTCTTGAGTATTAAAGGTTCACAATGTTTATACACGGCTTATCATCCTTCCATGCTGCAGTGCTCCTGCTAAACAAACGTGGACAATGCCACATGGAGATGAGGAAAGGGGCAAAACGATTTTCGCCGAAATATGTGCTTCCTGTCACTCCATCGTCGACACTGAGGCCCGCAGATCGGGACCCCACCTAATGGGAATCTGGGGCCGCCAAGCAAACACTCTACCGGGATACAAATTTGCCAAGTCGGAAGAGAAGAGCGGTAAGATGTATAATGAGTTCAATGTCTTTACTCTTGCTGATGCCGAGACTTTGGCATCATAATTATCTTGATTTCCTCTATAACATTATGGTTTTGTATGTTTCAGATATTCCCTAATGTGCTTCCTTATGTTTGGTGGAAAATTCTGAGGGCCGTGTAATTCTTTTCCGTCCTGCAACTCAGGAAAGCACATCAGCAGAATTTTGATTTATGTGTACTTTTCGATTACTTTGTTGTTGTTGTTGTTGTGATAATTGTATTGATCAATATTGTAATTACAGAGCTCATCTAGGTGAATGGGAAAGACAATTTGAAATTAATCAATGTCTAATCAAATTAGGCGTATTTTATTACATCAACCTTCGTATACATTGAAAACCTTATGCAAACTGTGTTCTAATCTGTTGATGCAAAAATCACTTAATGTATGACCTAATTGCCTGGTTTTGGTACAAACGGTTGTCCACGTGCCGATACACGATAACTCTCAAATTTTGACATATAGTGTAGCACTGTATGATTTTATTCATTATATGCAAAACCTAATATCGATCGTATGTTTCTGAGTCAAGGGGTTGTAAGCCAACCCTATGCTAGTGGCACATAGGATGGTAAAACAAGATAAAAGCAAAAGTTGTATGCTTTGCGTTGCATTTCTTTACCTTTTCTTTATTTTCCTTCAGATAGGTTTTTTTTTTCTAACTCGTAAGTAAAGTTGATAATATATACCTGCCCTTGCGATCTGCATTTGATTTAAAGGAATAATCTGGACTGACAAGACATTATGGGACTACTTTGAAAGAGGCCATATACCGGGAACCAAGATGCTTTTCCGCGCTCTGAAGACGGACGAGCAGAAACGAGCCGACGTACTTGCCTACCTTAAAGTAGCCTCATCTACAAACAAGAAATAACGTCATTTTATCAGCATTTTATTTCTCTTTTTTTTTGAGGGGGATTTTTGTTTGTTTGTTGCTCATTGATAACGAGCTGTACTTGAATGTTGTGTTATGTATCTACAGTGTATAAGTTCTCTCGGAATTCAATAAACGAAGAGATTATCTTATCTTGTTTCATCTCAGACTATGAACACAAGAAATTTGTGTCAACAAGGAAATGCAACAGCATGACTCAAGCAAGTGAATCTAGAGAAGAACGATTCTTTTGGGACGGGAGGGGCAGCTGGTCGGAATGTGAATTTTCTAAATATCAAAACAAGTACATACAGGGAAAAAAAGCAAACACGCACTTTCACAGCAAAGTCTGGTATGAATGCTAGGAATGTTAGGCCGCAAATATGCATTCAAGTGGTAAATGGGATGGATGGGTGAAAGATTTGTTAAAATCACTTTTCTGTTCTCACTTGAAGAATTTGACGAGTTCCCACACGCGTCAAGCGCACCTAGCTACAATGAAGACTTCGTGTTTTGCACGAAATTCATAGGTATTGCATTTTTCTGAGGATAATGTTGTTGGAAAAGCAAGACCTTTCATTTGTCAAAGGAACATAAAATATATACATTTATGTTGAAGAGATATCCCCCCTCAAAAAAAAAACATAATGTCCATTGGCTTCATTTACTAATCTTCGATGCATGATGTGGAAATTTAAAGATCACGTACGTGACATGTATAATCATGATTTATGTCAAACATCGTACATTGTGTGTGTTCATACTTGAAATTCAGCATTGGATTTGTCGAGCATTATTTTCTTCAGTTGTTGTTTCGGTAGTTTTTGTTTTTGTTTTTGTTTTTGTTTTTTTTGTTTTTTTTTGAGTGAGAGAGATTATGCCTACATAGAACTAAAACCAATCTTTGTATGAGCATATCGTGTGTTTTTTCTATATAAACTATAAGGCCGTATTTTCCACATTTTTTCTAAGATTAATTTCTACATGTGTGCGTGTGTGTATATATATATATATATATATATATATATATATATATGTGTGTGTGTGTGTGTGTGTGTGTATGTGTGTGAGTGTTCGTATGATTTGTATGTGTGCGTCCTTCATTTATGACCATGCGAAAGTACATGTATACTCTTTGTATATTAAACCATAATAATGCTAGATTGTGTCATCGCAGCTTGTTTATCAATACCAGATTGGTTTCTTTCTTGTTTTTCTCACATTTTTAAAAAACAAAAAAAAAAAAAAAACACTTGCTATGTACTCATACCAAGTTATCAGCATTACGGTATTTAGTTACGGTATTACCGTAAACTAGAATCATAGATAAGATATTTGACGCCTGATACATCAAAACGATCATGTCATAAAGAAACGTAAACTCTGACCAAAGTTCTGATTCAACAATAGAGAAAGCACAGAATAATTCTATAACGGAAGGAGTCTGTAGGTGTTTTTTTTTAATTAGTTAATAAGTACTGTCACTGTGATTAAAGCCATGTACATAAACACATAATTCACATTAACGTCTAAAGTAAACATGAGCTGGAGATAGTTCACTCGTGTCACACAGATTTTATGGTTTCGTAGAATTACTTTGCAAAAAGCAGCAGTCACAATTAATAAACATTCGGAAAGATCATCTTAGACGTGCATTCCACACATATATCGACAGCTCCATATATAGATTTATGATTTTTTTTTTGTGGTCCTTGAGCAGATAAACTGAAAAACTTAAACCGATTACACTGAACAATGTTGATGACATAGGAGCCTCACATATTTCAGAAATGTATGAATAGTTGTGTAATTGAATTTCAATACCGCTTGATTAACAAGTTCGCCTGTGTAGAATCTATGCATGCCTTCTTCTTTTGTTCTGCTTTCTAACCCCAACTCGTGAATTCTTATGGTGAGGCTGCCATGTCATCATCCTTGTTCATTGCAGTTTGTTACACATTTTGAAAACATTCTCATTCCTCATCGCAATTACTATAAATTCTTAAAACTCTGTATACTCAGTATAACTGATTTTTGATTGTTCAAACCTTAAAGTCTGAAAATCATCCAGAGGTCTCCTTTAAATCATGACCTAAACGCAGACAAGCATTCTGCCCTTCTGGAGTTCCCCTCGTCACATCGAAAGGAGTACCAATGAGTTGATATCAGGATACTGCCAGTTTCTAGCTAATTGTTACATAATATACTCTGATGACACCGAAGAGAAGAATGCAGTGTATTTAGATAACATTGAAACTCATCAAAACTTCTTGAAACACTTCTTATTCTACTGATACGTAGAACCCACAAAACGTTATAGAGCAAAATGAACTTTTCTCTTTTCCAGACAATATAAGGAGCAAGGTCTGAGCTTTAAAATGGTACGTAGTTCTTTAAACTCGGACCATTCTAACCCATTTAAAAAGTAATTAAAGTGAGAGATAGGAGGAAATTTTAATGCAACGCCTGTTCGCAAAAAAGAGGTATATGGTATAGAAGTACAATGTGTAGAGGCTAATTTCTCAATTTCGCTATTGTTTTCAGCCGCCAAATATTGACAGTATGTAGAAAATAAAAAAATAAAATTCTCTCCCAGATAAGACATTAAAAATGTTGAGTTTGAGTTTATTCGAGTTCTATAGTTTTAGTTTGACTTTATATCCATAAGGTCTTCAATCATTTTTTAATAGCAAGGAGAAAAACCTTGATTTTTATTTCACACGCTTCAAAGTGTTTTCCTTCAATGACTTAATTTCCTATAAGAGTGCCCAATAAAAAGATGACTATTTGTCTCGGAAAAACCTACGGGTCTCCGATTGTACACCCGCATTTCACATGTAATAATCAAGCAATATGTGGTGACACAGGTAAGAAAGCTAGCCAGTTCGACCTTACTCTGGGATCAAAGTGCGGACAAGATGCATACAAAATTCTGTTTTCATTGCCTGATTTTTTTTTTTTCGCACAAGGTTGTTTAAATTTTAAAGAGCTTACTGTGATGGACTAGTAAAAATGAATACATTTCTGTCAAAAAAGTTGACTTGAAATTGGCAAGGAACCCTTAATAGAATATATCAGACATGCACCACGGCACAAAATACACCTTCTTACCCGATAATGACATTATGTATTGGTTTGTGTCTTTATTGTTAAATATATATATGTTTCAAAAATGTTATTCTGAAATGAAAACCTCTCCAACCATGGCACTTTAAATATCATGTTCTATATTTCTATGTCAACATCTCTGTTTACACTTCTGTATAACAACATCTACTATTACAACAGTATGTAAACAATATAAGCAAAAACAGTATCTGAGGAAAAATAGCATCATACCTTGAAAAACAAAGAAAAAATGACCATATTCATTGTACCTGTCTTTAACAAAGCCATTTACGTCTACGTCTTGTCCCCCTCCCCCTTCCCCTCCCCCTTTTCTTAGATTAAGGTCATGCCACTTCCTTTCTTGAGTACGTGTTTCCCTATTATCCCACCCGATTTTCAATAATAGGTATTTACAGTTCCGAACTAATGTACATATAAGGGTACCCACATTATTCATATTATTATGCGGGTACATGTACATGTATGAATCCAGACGAAGCATCGAATGTGATGGCCAGGCGTGAGTCAAGGGTCCACTCACAGCACACATCCCGCCAGACTTTAGCCGCCAATTCAATTAGTACCAGGTCAGCTGTATCTTTGACGTTTATTCGGTAATACACCGACTATTCCCTGGCTTGGTTCATCACGACATATCATGGGGTGAGTGTTGCAGCGTCGCTAGCATAGATCGTAGCGAAAATTTACCTGTATTACGCGGATTGTGTACGCAGTCCAATGAGTGTAGGCATCTTTATAATACGATAGAAGCCCGAGCCGTTCGGTGAGTGCCTACGTGCCAACTTTCATGGTTGTCATGACGGCATTTCAATATCCAACACTACACGAACCGAGCCGCTGCAGGAATTCCTTGTTGAAACTGCCTTGTGGGCTCTTATGACTTAGGTCATGAACACGCACGTTTTGACCCGCTCAATTTGAACCTTGGACTTTCCACTTAAAATCAGAAGGCAATGATATGAGTAGGATTCCCATAGAATACGTAGAAGACAATCTTAAATGTATTACCCTTGAAGTGTAGGCATATTAACTACACCAAGCATTATTTCGTCCATTCAAGGAGCTATTATACACCAGAATAGCTCCTTGGTCCATTATTCATGATTATTCAATCTTGTATGAAGCGATCTGCGTTTCTACTAAGATCAAGCTTAGGTGAGTAGAATTCTCCCTCGATAGTAGCCTGATAGGCCTATATATGCTAGTTTCCATTATATCGATGCCTTGATTAATTACTACCTTACAGGCAGAGAGTCCAATAGATCAAAGCATAGGAGATTTAAATGGCAAAAGTATAGCATAATTTTACGTCATTCAGATGACATAGTTTGTTATACAAAGGTTATATTTGATGTTTTTTTTATTTTTCAAATCATTTATTGGTTCTGCATATTATATCTTGTATAACAAAATGTAAATAAAGTATTATGTTCTTGAACACGTAGGCCTTTATAATCATGCCAGAAAGAAAGAATCATTTTCCTTTGTTTGATAACTTTGAAGTTTTATACATATTCAATTCGAAACATGAAGTACATTCTTGCACTTTAAATGCCAGGTATATCTATGTACGTATGTATTCTTTTAAAGGAAATTTAACTGTTCATGAAATGTATTGATAACTGCCGCTCTTATTGCAGCATTTTTTAAATATCTTTTAGCGGTGCGTGGTCTGAATTAAAAAAAAAAAGGTTAAATCATGGTTACGTAGTACATGGATATGTCTGTAGTGTAGGATATGTAGTTCCCATTTTCTGTATTGAACGTATTTAGCGTACAGCCTATAATAATGGGACGTTTTCTTTCTAATTTCAATTTAAGAAATAAACAGGGTTACCAGCGTATGAACATGGCGGCGCAATCTGATGACCTCTCCGCTAAGGGCGACCCCGACAAGGGGGCGTTGATATTCCAGGAACATTGTGCTGGCTGCCATGACATCGACAAAAGCGGGGAGCATCGCGCGGGACCCAACCTGATGGGATTGTGGGGCAGGGAAGCGAGCACGGTACCAGACTTTGCCTTTGTAGAATCTGATGAGAAGAGAGGTAAGTCAGCTTTTATTTATTATCCTCCATGACTTTTAAATTGCTCTTTGATACAAAGCGTCACAAAGTGTCAGCAACTGCATGTGTGACGAGTTCACAGTACAACCTGAAGCATACTTTCATTGTACAAATAGAAAAAGAGAATTCAATTTTTTTCTTTACATTCTTGTCGCTAGCAAGCATTTGTAACAAATGGATCGTATATGAATTATATATACGTTGATGGGTCATAATCCGAGTATTCTCAATTTCAGTCACTCAGAAGTAATTAGTGAATCACAACCACCCCACCCCCCCCCCCAAAAAAAAGACCCAAAACAGTCAAACCGCCTTTCGCAAGATATTCAGGCGAAGGAACATTTCAAAGACTAATTAATAAATCAATATCAAACCATCAATTTAAAGAGGAAGACACAAATAGAAATGATGTCTGTTTGAAGGATAGGCCTAATTATTAGCTTTTCGGGTGAAATGAAATAGGTCTATCGAATGGAACAATATGCAAATCTTGTAACGGTGTATTTTTTTTTTTTGGTTTAACATTTACTATAAATCAATGTAAACGTATCATTCAATGATATGCATTTATCATGCATTGTCTAATGCAGCTATGTAGAAACTTTAATCTACACATATGATTTCCTATAATTAGAACAGGAATACAAGTGTATCGCATCAAAGTGTAACTATGCATAATTGGCACAAGACATAAGACATGGGAAACACTTTCCCCTAGACCAAACAAAACGTGCATGTTTCCCCTGCAATGACTTCCTTACATCTTACTACACTGTAAAAACATCGGTGTTAGATTTAACACCATGGGTGTTAAATCTAACACCGATCAAACCTCAATAGAGGACCACACCCACAGGTGTAGAAAATGTATTGTGACGGTGTTAAAAAGTATTCGCCTGGCACTTCGTGGTGTTAATTTGACACTGTGGCTGGTGATATTTTGACACTGCGCTAGAGTTAATTCAATAATGACACCGCATGGTGTTGATTTGATATTGGTGGTGTTAATTTCAATGGTATAACACCCGTCCAGCTTCAATAGGGGACCACACCAACTGGTGTTACTGTGGTGTAAATGTATTACATTTTACAGATTTTTTCAAAAATCAAGTACTTTATCGGAAAATTCTTTATCGTCTTGTTGAAGTTCAAAATTAACAAGAAGTGCAGTAACTAAGAAACTATTCAAAAAACAATTTTAAATTTTGAAATGACACCCGGAGGTGTTAATCTAACACCATGAATGAGCACCGGAAATTTAACACCAGCTTGGTGTTACATATTTAACACCGGATTTTTTTGCAGTGTAATAACACAGAAACACGCACGTTATACTCAGTCGAGGGGAGGTGTTTTGTTTATCATAAATATATTTTACAACGATTGACAGACATTGTAAATGGCAGTATCTTGGTTTGGAAGTTGTTTGTGTGTGTGTGGGGGGGGGGGGGGGGCGTATCCGAGTCATCTGAGGAAAATTAGAGTACGGATTATCATGAAACATATGTCACATATTAGATATTCATCTGTTGGCATCTAAGTAATGTTGACTGGTTGAGGGTATATATCGTTAAAAAAAAGAATACACAAGTCGACATGCATGTGCATTGCGTAGTTCCATTTCACAGCAAGATATGGAGCACAGCGTAGAACAGGTGAAGCAGGTATATCTATAGAAAGCATTCGTAAAGAAATAAGAACATAATGTAGCAATCAAATGAATAAACAAAAGGTAGAACTGCAAGCGTTTTCTTTTTTCTTTTGTTCTTCAGTGTTGTCTTTGTTGGTATTCCATTAAGCAAATTTTGAGATGAAAAGTCAGTGATTGCTGTCCAATGACACCTTAAAAACTGTTTGTTCTTCTCTTCATTAATATACAGGAATTGTCTGGAAGGACGATACGTTATTTGAGTACTTCGAGAAACCTCACATTCCAGGAACGAAATTTCTATTCCGGGATCTGAAAGGAAAGGCGGAAGACAAGGCGAACCTTATCGCTTATCTTAAAAGGGAATCAAACCCAGGAAATTCTTGAGTCCGGATATTCGGCGGTTTTTTTTTCTTTTTTTAATCTTACAAATGCCCTTTCTCCATTTTCTGGTGTGAATTCATATTTCTATGTACGTAAATACACTACTCTGTAAATTATATCTCCTTAAAAACAGTTTCAATGACGGCACAACAACGTTTATGAGTTTATCATTAGTATGCCAAAATAACTTCGGAATTCAAATTTTGCTCAAAACATGATCAGTACCCAGGGTTGGTTATGAACGTCAATTTGTAAGCATTTTCTTTTAACACAGCCAACTAGCATAAAGTTTTGATAAAAATACTAGCAGAAGCTTTTGAGGCATTAGGTCCGAAAATTATCTTTCGATACGGGATTTTTTTTTAAATCTTAAAATTGCCTTAAGTCTCCAGTATTTGTGTCCAATTTTACTCTTTGAAATGCTTTCATTCAGCTGTGAATTTAAACTTGCCTCTAGAGAAAAAGACAATTTTACATCACAGTGTAAACTTGAAATTTTGAAACCTGTTCGCTTTAGATCATTCAGTATTGTTTTAGTTGTCAAACACCTGAAATATAAAACCAAAAATAGTGGATGTGCAATTTATAATTTCTTGATACACGTGTAGCTGAAATCATCTGTTTTATAGGAAATAATTTGCGTATAAACTTGCATTAGTGAAAGCAAGCTTCCATCTTCAATAAAAGAAAAAAGAATATGCTAGTGAGTACCTTTGTGAACAATTAGTTTCTGTGGTTTTATTAGATCAGTTTTTACCATACCAGCTTGTGCGAATCTTTACATCACATCGTGCCCCTTTTTCTCACGTTAAGATGAGAAAATGAAAAAAGAAAAATGAAGCGGTTGTTAACAATCACCCCTGGTTTAAAGCAAGGGGAAATGATACGCTTACAAATATAATATGAACCGCTACAACAGAAGGATCCGAAAGTCGGAGGAGGAAAATTATCTGAAAATAACATGATATCATTCCCTTACTCTTCCACTTTAATTTTATATACAGCGCGACTCATAAAAGTACTCGACTCCAGAGATATCGATGATTATATTAGCGCATGGCAAGTGGTTGAGAAAATCAGTTTGGAGAAAAACGCCTTCAAAGTTTTCCTTTCTACGCTTTCCTTTTTATCATGATCAAGGGGAGGCGAGACAGTTTTCACCGCTTGACAATAGAATGTATGCTCCTAGCGACTTCCGCAATGTTCATTCAAGCTTAGCACCGGTCCTGCGATCTACGCACGACCAATCATTTATCAGAATGCCACGCTTTGACCAATAAGATCACTCCCTCGTTGCTAGGGGCGAAGTCTAGCGGCGCTAAATCCAAATCTTCGGCACGTTTCTGTTGTGTTGAAAGTCGGAAAATCAAGGCCAAGAAAAATTTCTTGCCTTTCCGTTGATCATTTACCTTCGAAATTTCGGCAGATGATAGACAAAACATTAGACTAAAACAAATTATGCCCAAAACAGAAATCCGATTGTTTTGACCAATTTTGATGATATGACTTCAAACTCGATTTTCTCGGCTCAGCCGTCAGCGACTTTGGGATCTTTTTGTTTTAGCGGGTCATATATGTATGTGTTTATATGATTTATATATATATATATATATATATATATATATATATATATATTGGACTAAGGCGGGACGTTGCTCTCGATCTTAGTCTCCCTTTTATTTGTTTAGTTATCTATTTATTTATTATCGAGAGCAACGTCCCGCCTCAGTCCAATTTCTGTCAATATTATATGCAACCAACAATGAGGCACCGCGCACGTTCGGGACCCAGGGAACTATCTCTCACACTATATACACTATATATATGTATATATATATATATATATATATATATATATATATATATATATATTGGTGTGTCTGTGTCTGTGTCTGTGTGTGCGTGTGTATGGATATATGTATATAAATTATATATATATATATATATATAT
Organism: Diadema setosum; assembly: GCA_033980235.1. NCBI lineage: Eukaryota > Metazoa > Echinodermata > Echinoidea > Diadematoida > Diadematidae > Diadema > Diadema setosum. The sequence goes on along the minus strand of CM067075.1, from coordinate 29,849,022 downwards.
ATATAATATATATTATAAGAACAATGTATATATCATATATATATATATATAATGTACACATTTTATATACCCATTGTAATTATTTTTATGAATATATTATACATTGGTAATTTTTGTCATAAATGAAAAAAGTATGACGTGCATTTTATACACATATTTTTGCATACTTTTCCTATCCACAGGCAGGTACGCACATACGCACACACGCGAACACACACACAAACAATCATATAAGCATGCAGATAATCATACATACGTACAATAAAAAAGTACTGCACTTGCATTCGCTCATTTAAACAAATAATTAATGTTCATATATAGCAAAAGGCACATAGAGGATGAGTATTTTTTTGTGTGCTATTAATGAGGCTTTAATCAGGATCGAGCGATAGGATCAATTCATTTTTGGTCATATGAAAGAAATTTTGATAAACACTTTATGTTTTAACTGTCGGGAAATGAAATCGCTTAAAAAAAATCCCTTGATTCATGTTATAGCCATTGTATTACAATTTGAATAATTTTCTTTAATATATGTATAGAAGTATGGGTATTGCCAAAATACCTTTTTTGATAGATAAAAATGCAGAATGAAGCACATAGACACACAAACACACACACACACACACACACACACACATAGAGAAGGAGAGAGAGACATTATGTGTATTGTGTACGTGTGTGCGAGTGTGTGTCAGTGTGTTTTATAATACGAATACTGCGGGCAATTTAACATAACGATTACCAAGGCACCACCGTTCTGATGGTATATTCAAAATCTTCAGGAAAACGTATGTTATATAATTGCAAAGACAATATATACATATTCTTTGCAATTATATAGGCCTACATAATAAAGCGAAAAAAACCAAAGCAATATACGTTTTTGTCATTTTCTCAGACTTGATTGAACCATAAAGACGTGACCATCAATGGGGGGGGGGTGTAATAATGAATGGAGGCTACAGTCTTAAGGATACTTTGAAGGGATAATAATTGTAACCAGCTAATAAGTGTTTGATGATGAATTATACAGTTACTGAAAAGATAAAAGTAACAATTATGTAACACATAATTATGTAACACTTCTACTCCGGAAACAATTGAAAGCTCGGTCAAAACACTGGTTCACATTTTAGTATAGTTTTTTTTTTTTCTTTTTATATACTGAAAAGATAAAAGTAACAATTATGTAACACTTCTACTCCGGAAACAATTGATAGCTCGGTCAAAACAATGGTTCACATTTTAGTATAGTTTTTTTTTTTCTTTTTATCACATAGGCATACCCCGCTTTTCTAATTGGTACCATTAACTCGCCTGGTCTTATCTTCCATCCGTTCTCCGTTTCTTTTTCACAAACGCTGATTACTCGGGGCTTACAGCCAAACAAGCTTGCTTTCATGTAGGTCCCGTCATACTTCTCTTTGTTCAACCCCATTCGATTTCGACCAGTTATCATTACAATTGATGTGTTATTATCATGTGTATAGTTTGTTCTTGCACATTGTTTACAAAGTGAAAGAACTTGTGTTATTATTTCTGATGTAATATTCACATACAAGAAGTATGAAAATAAATGAATTGAATTGAATTGAATTGAGTTGAATTGAATTGAATTGAATTGAACACAGTGTCGAGACTGCCCGTTACCGTTTTTTGTTCAGTCTTTTTTTTTTTGTAAATTCACGTTTGAAAAAGAAAAAAAAAACAACATTACAGGTAAATATATGCTTCCTGGTACAATGACAAATTTTAATATGTAAACAAATGCATACCCACACACACACACACACACACACACACACACCCACCAGCTTCTTGAAATAATTAGTGTGTACAAGAAAAAAAACCGTCGGCCGAACTCATCTATACTGCCCTCTACTGGTCAAAATAATACACCACCGTTGTTGTCTGCGTAACATTCATGGCCAAGCCTTGTTCACATTGAGGTATTTGTGTATTCATGGATATTATGAACTCTTTACTCCAGAACTATGAAGAAACGGAAAGCGAGTTTCCAGTAAAATTTGCGCACACACAGAAACACACAGAAAATACGTTCAATAAAGCTTAGGGCCATCTGTATTTGATAGAGCAAAATAGGGGGAAAAATGTTTGATAAGAAAAAAAAAAACACGCTACAATAATGGATTTTAACAGTTTTAGTTATCCTTACAAATTACTGATATTGGCCCAAATCATGCCACCTAGATGAAGTAATGACGTCATTGCTTCCAGTTGATAGGTTCACAATCTTTAATTTCCTTCTCAAAAACATAAGACAATGCTCTTCACATTATAGATTGAAAAATTGTATCTTAAAAGAAACACTGATTACTTCAAAGGGGTGTTTATTAAGATGTACCTTTTTGATCAACTATCTACATATTATCATGAAAAGTTGATCAAAATAGATTTGAGATATTTGTGATTAAAATACTTACAAACGAGTAAGAAAAAAATGCGGAGCATTCTTTATCAAAACGTAAGGCATATTGTTAAAAACAAGGTATCATAGGAAAACAACTCTATCGGACGATGGACTTGTCCTGAATGTTTAACAATGGCGATAACCGCTCAACTCTCCATAGTACATTGTGGGCATTTCCACAGTATTGAACGCGTGTAACGTGGACAGACCGTCTTGTCGCATGTTGGTCTGTCCATGTCCATGTTACGCTCGTTCACCACCAAGTGTAGAAATGGTATAAAACACAATTTCAATAGAATTTATAGCTGTTATTATCTTCTCTCATTAAAATTAAACCATTCAATTGAAAAACAGCAAAGTTTTAACGAGCATTCATAATTTGACCTTCATTATGTTAGTACATAGATTTCTGTCCTGCGTTATACATGCGTTCACCCAAAATTTTTCATATTGGGATAAATTTTGATAGATTGCTTGTTTGAAGCAATTTCGGGATGCAAAGTTATCTCTCATTAAAGTGTTCTAGAAGAGGGCGGTGAGTTGGCTCAGTCGGTAGCGCGTCTGCCTCACGATCACGCGGCCCGGGTTCGAACCCGAGTCTGGACTGAGCAATGTTGTGTGTAAACATACCGTCCCCTCTAGCAAGAGGCAAAACACTCTGTCCCTCGGATAGGACATAAAATGGAGGTCCCGTGTATGAGAGAGTCACAGCTCATGCACGTAAAAGATCCCGCTTCATTCATTCATCGCAAAGAGCAGGGTGTCTAACCCGGTGAAGTGGTCCCATCCCACAACCAACTGGACCCCATGGAAGACCAGCTTAGTGTAGCTGAATATGGGCTATCCAGCCATCTTCACAGATGGTAAATGAACAACAACAACAACAACAACAACAACAACAAGATCAGATTGTGTTCAGGGTTAATGCAAAGAGGAAACAGAAAATATAGAGACAGTCCTGAAAAGTACCCATTTACTGTGGAAATGCCCATATGCATATATACATATTCCATGTGTAATTTTTACGCTCCAAAAGAGTTTTTAAGAGTACTATTTGACCGCCTGTATGTCCACGCACTCTGTACCTCATTCTCTATTTACCAACAAACGATTGAAAAGTCTATTGCACTATCAAAAGGGCTCTTCTAATGCTTGTCAAACACGCCAAAGGCGTCCGATCTATTACAAGCTGAACTGCTCAACCTTAATGCGATGCTTTTGTACAAACACACACACACACACATAGTCGTTGTTTGAAAGAAAGAGAGAAAAATGACACGAAACCCCGAAAATGTAACTGTAAATAAATATAGCAGGCGGTGGAAACTTCACCTGTTACACCTTACTTCCTTTTGCCCGCAACTCACAAGGGCAGGGTAACGCAATATAATACACAAACTAGTTCCTATTGATTATTTTGCACACAATGGAATCCGCTGGTTTAGGATCTCAATTTCCGGATAACATATCAATGTGATCCTTATCAAAGTGCAGTGAATCTAGTCCAACAGAAATTGAAAAGAGTTCAAAAAAGTCAATTCACGTGATATTATCTAGAATTATTTCAACTTTATTCTGGACATGATGCCTTAAGCATGCTAAGAGGCAATGTATTGGCGACGAAGGCAGAAAACATGTAATTTTATTAATTTGATCACATTTTCCATTTTATGCTTTTAGGAAAGAACGGAAATTACGAATGTAAGTTTTTTTTTTCAGTACTGTTTGTTTACTCTGAGTTGGGAAAGTTGACTTCATCCCATTCAAATAAAAGGAGTTCCTTGATAGTCACTTCAACAAATTTTAGGAATAGATAAGATAAAGAATGATTTTTTAATGTAAAAGTTAGCAGATGTTTCAAATGAATTAAGTTCAATTTATATATCATATACTTTCTATTAAAAATCAATAAAAAAATCTAGATTGAATGCATCACGAAAATCTCACATAAGGTATCTACTAAAATATTTGAGTATGACTTATTTGTTTGTAAAAGTTTGTTTCCTAAAATCGTGCAAAAGGTGTTTTTGTATTGTGTATGTCTTCTAGACATACACAATACAAAAACACCTTTTGCACGATTTTAGGAAACAAACTTTTACAAACAAATAAGTCATGCTCAAATATTTTAGTAGATACCTTATGTGAGATTTTCGTGATGCATTCAAATTCGTTGGTGCCGGATTTGGAGTGAACTTTTAATCGTGTGATGTATTCATTACAAATATTACACGTCTCAGTACCAATGTTTTGTATGTGGTACAAAAGCCTTGATCTGTGAGTCTACATATCATATACATATATGCATAAATTATATATAATTATGTATATACATACATAAGATATGTGAAACATGATATTGACATTAGTAATTCTACATATTAAAGCAGCAAATTTGAATTCGTAAGAAATAGGAAAGATGTTGATGTTTTTATTTCACCTTTATTGAAATACTCCCTCTAAGCAAATCTTATTTTCCTGCAAGTAAGATCTTTGCCAACAGTTTACTTATGTCCCGTGTTAGCCAAAAGATGAATACTCTAACACCGCTTTCAAAAAATCAAACTCAACCTTTGATTTATCAATTAGCAAAAAATGATTTACACTTGATTTCGTATTTTGCAGAGGAGTGGGGTAAAACATCCCACCCAATTTTGTTGAATTCCTCAAGATAAGGAATAGTACAATGGAAAAAAAGTGAAAATAGTGTACCAACTGCCGACTTTGCTTTTGTCAGTAGCCAAAAGTGTTGCGAAACTATTATCGATGCTTCCATAAATCTGTCGTTACCACATGAAATAATAATGAACTGAACTTAACAAAAAAAGAAATGAAAATATTACAACAGGTCTTTCGGTTTCAAAAGTACATAATATCACTTACAATATTATTCATCAAAAAGTGGAATTAATCCGGCGTCTATTTAGTTTATTGATGGAACGTGAATTCAATTACGTTCATTAAAACGCACATCGTCGCAGCTGCATTATATCATACATAAATATTGAAACAATTTGTTAACTTGCGTATTGCTAAATGGATCCAGTTTCACAATCATCCCTAAAGGAATACTCAAGTCCCTATTTGTAGAATCGAGACTTTTGTTGAACGGAAACTTTCTACATGAAATTTTAGAGCGAAAACAACAAAAACAAATCACTGTCTGGAAACTAGAGAAGGAAGAGTGGCATAAATCATTTTGATAACATAGCAACAACAAATACTGCATGCAGACTGTGAATAAACTATAAATACGATGAAAATCCATCACAGCTTTTATGGACAAGTTGTCTTTCTAAGAGTGGTGAATTGCAGACAGTGTTCAACATGTTGGCCTTCGCAGCCTTTCTGGTGACTGCGCTTTTGACTGGATCGTCACACGGGCTGTTCTTCAGTGAGTTTTGGTTTTTGAATTGTTTTCAGACTTTAAAAGCGCGTTTTAAATGTCATAATTTTGGTATGTACTGTACGCCAAAAGAATGACTACCAACAGAGTACCAAAAGACTACCAAACAGATTGCATTTTTCAGTACACCTGTGTAATTTTCCCTCCTCATATTCTTTTTTTTTTTGAACGTTTAGTTGGAGAAATGCTTTCAAAGATTGCAATCGGCATATAAACATCCTGTATTGATGGCACAAATGAATGTACAGAAACTGAAATCGTAAATTTTGATCGATACACCTAGTATAGTTGAAATGAAATATGTATCACCGGATAAGTTTTCATTTGTGGCATTATTTTAAGTATTGAGGGTTGGCAAATGAAGGCACTAGTCGTAGCGACGGTCGAGATTACAGGGTATATTTCCTCAGTCTCTCTTCTGAACTAATTAAGATATTAATCGCCATCGCGGTAGATTGGTTTGTATTCTCAAAGCTCCGTTCATCACTGTTGCAAATGATAGAATAATCAAATAATAAAACAATAAGATAGTACAATAATGGATAATAGATAATAGAATAATAAAATGTCAGGAATAGTCTGTCCTTCTTTAATCTCTTCGAAAAAAAGTCCGCAAAACCATTAGAAAACCACCAACATGATTAACAGTCTTATTTCAATACTAACGAGTATAACTTCTTGCTATAAGCTCAATAGATGTTATTTTCAAAGATCCTTAAACACCATCAAAGGACAGGTGATCGATTATGATAGCAGCTTTTATTTTCTATGTATAAGTTTGAACTAAATAAAACTAAAGGCTTAGAAAAGACAGCTTGAAAATCTTGTGCTTGCTTTTGCGGCATAGGTCTCATAGGCACCCGTTCGAATGCACAGGTGCATGCGTTTGGTATATTCTACCAATCGGTCTGACATTCATCTTTATTTTTAGGATATTATCAACACACAAGTCAACAGGCGAATGCTATGGCAGAAAGTCATTTAGAAACAGGATCGCACACGCCTATACTTATTGTTGAGCTCATCTTCAGTATAATATTTATTTTAGGGGAATATGAAGATAGCTTTTGTTTTTCAATGTAAAGATATTTGTGCTCTAATTCTTTGTATCAACGTATGCTGATGATGATCAAAACATATAAGTTTGTCAAAGGAGATTTCATGACGACTGTTTGTTTTGTGAAAGTACAGAGAGAACCAGCCATTCTAAATGAGTATTATAACAGTATTAACTCGCATGCAACCTATGTCCATGATTATGCACGTCTGACTGACTGAAAGAAAAGAAAAGAAATGTAATATACTGTTCTTTCCCTCATATTTTCTGTATCCATAGATGGACCATGTGACAGCGCTCCGTGCATGAATGGGGGCTTATGCTTAAACGTGCCAGGAGGAATATTGTACGTTTGTCTGTGTCCTCAAGATTTTGGGGGAACTAATTGCGAAATTCCAAGTAAGTTGTTATTTGCACTAATCCTATGTCATTTGGGACACTCTGTTTTTATTCACATAGGATTTAACAGACAAACAGATGCAACAGGAAACATACTCGAGAGTACATTGACAGAGATCTCTTGGGGACTCTTATAATTATCATTTTGAATTATATTTTGGAAGGGAGGTCAATTGATTACACCAATACCATGACTAGGCTACTTACTAGAATAAATTGAAATAAGTGAGATGTCAATGACAGTATGTGTGTTTGGATATATAGCTGCGATTTCATATTATCATAATAGATGTATTTCTCTTTATCCCATAAACAATAATATTAGCAACATAAGTTTGCCTGTGGATCATCTCGATAAATTACGTTTATCATGCAACATTTTCATGCTTGTATGCCAAACCATAGTTACTTTCACCTTTGATTACGAAAGTGGTAAAAGTGGTTAATAAATCTGTTTTTAAATTGTTTCCTTAAACAGACGATCCCTTCTCCAGCTACTCCTACTACCCATCGTACTCGTCCTACTCCTCCTACCCATCGTACTCATCTTACTCATACTATTCCTCTTCAGGTAGGTGACGTGCTGTATCAATTCAATTCAAAGCAAATATTGGTTTCTATATATGAAGTATAGTACAAACAATAATTTTATAATGCTTACATGAGTCACATCACGCAAATTTCAATAATACATTATACAATAATAATTATTTTGTCCTTTATGTTTCGGGAAGTGAACTAAGTAAGCAATTAAAACTATATTGTTGAACTGCATATGAAATAGAGAAAATACAAGAAGCTTGTAAAAGCTTGTAAACAAAAATTTTGTGAATTATTCTCCGGATCCAATGTATTACTCCCACTGGCATGGTATATCCCCTTATATTGCTTCTCCTAATTTGATACTTCCCTGGTCATGGAAAATGACATTTTGAATCAAGCGTACAAATTTCCCATGATCTGGCGATTTTTATCGATCCATGCTTTGTTTGCACGGCGAAAGTAGCATATGAACTTATGTATGATATTTCGGGGGAAAATGTGTTTGTGTGTGTGTGTGTGTGTGTGTGTGTGAGACTGTGTAGCCGTTGTTATGAAATCATGGTATTTCTTTTTTTTTTTTTAATTAATTGAACAGATCCCTTCCCCAGCTTCTCTAGCTACCCATTCTATTCATCCGATTCATATTCAGGCAGGACTAATGTTCCACTGTTCTTACTGCCGTGGTATTGTATTTTTCAGTTATGTGTTGTTGTTGGAAAGAAAATGGGTTTCTATCGGGATGGGAAACCCAATGGAAACCCATTTTCTTTGCTCAAAGTTTTCACTATTTATCATTTGTTTCTGGTCAGTTTTCCCTTTCTTTGTTTCAATATAATATCAAAAAAAAAAGAAGAAAAAGAAGAAGCTGCATCGATTCGGCGATCCCTCGCATTTATCCAAAAGTTGATTTACATTCTTTGGGTTTATGTCCGGTTAATGTGTGTGTGTGTGTGTTACACCTACACACACTATAGCTTCAAGGGTTATGGGACGAACACCAAACTAGGGCTTTCTATAGCTCAGTCGGTAGAACACCGGTCTAGCAATCCGGAGGTCTCGGGTTCGAATCCCGATGTAAACCCATTTTCTTTGCTTTAAATTTTCATTATATATATATATATATATATATATATATATATATATATATGTATTATATATTATATATCATACATTATACATTATATATTATTATTATATATCATATATCATATATTATATATTATATTATATATTATTTATATAATATATTCTATCAAACTAGTTTCTTATCATCTTACAAGCAACTTTTGTTCCAATCACTTTTAAAAGAATGGAGTGGTAAATCAACATTTTAGATTTGTTCACTCCTCTTAACTTTTGTAAATATTAAATCTAATCCTCTAAAAGGTAATCTAAGTTTAAAAAGGTTATCTAAATCTAATCCAACATTTTGGGTCTTATATTCAACATTTTGGGCGTGAAATTTAACACTTACAAAAGGTTCGAGGAGTAACAAACTTTTAGAGTGCGGATTTGCCCGTACTGTTCTAAAGAAATGCATATATAGAGCGGCACACTTGGCCTCGTCTAGACTTCGACACCGTTTGTGTTTTTCAGTTTAGTACGGCTCTGCCTCACTACGCATTTTCATATAAACGTAAGTGTTTGACATACAAACCAGGGACATGAAAAATCGAACTTTGTTACCCTGACAGGTCTTTCTGATGGCACTATACTAGAAAAATCAACTTTATGGGATTAATCATCCTTCGATTACAGATTTTGGATGTGATGACTACCAATATATGTGCCCGGATGAATATCGTTGTATCCCGAACAGCTGGGTTTGTGATGGCATTGTTGACTGCTACGACAACAGTGACGAAATAGGCTGCGGTAATTTAAGTTCCAAGCGTTTATACTTGGTCGTTGATTGCATTATAATTTCATTGCGCTTTTATTTTATAATATATGATACCATACCAGTTCCCTCGGTGGTTGCAAGATTATGAAGAATAAACACCCAGTTACAAGAAGTAAATAAAGTAAGGAGGTACTTCTCTCTTTCGTAATATACAATAATTTTTATGATTTTGATGAACTTTAAAGGAACGAAGAGAATTGAAACAACGTATTACGGCACGCAGTTTATCGTGTTATCGAGTTTTATCAATGGGTCACTATTTTTTTCTGTGCCAGGTAAATTTCTCTTTATCCATATATTGTTATCTTGTGCTATAGTAACCCGTGCTTAAATGGAGGCTTATGCAGCGCCCAGAGAAAGTTAATGTCGCAAGCGTGCTTCTTACCATTACATTTTACGTAAAGAATATAAGCGATATGAGCTTGTTTGAAAAAAAAAATGAGATAGGTATATTTTGCAAAACATGGAACATTTCCGTCAGTTGTGTTCACCTATCCCAGGTATCCCTAATCCTTTCATATGAAATCGGTATAGCTCTAAAATATGTGAAAATGTATGATATTCCATTTTTTTAAATTATTTTCTTTACAGGAGATTCCTTCTCCAGCTTCTCATCCTATCCATTCGATTCATTTTCAGGTAATCTTAGAATTTCTACTATTGTGGTATTACCTATAACTCATTCGAAAACAAAGAAAACTCTTGAATTTGATTGTTTCTCTGTTAATTATGTCAAGTACTCATTGTCTGCCAACATGTCAGTATTTTAAAGGTCCTGTTTACCTTTGGGAGCAGTGATCTACTAAAATGATATCACATTTGACGCATATGTGTACATCAGAACACATCCTACCATATGAAATTTTCGCAATAAAGCCTATAATATCAGGAGATATCAGTATTTTTCACAATAAACATAACTGTAGATGGTTTAGTCTGGAAACATTTTTTATTATAAATATTGTTCACATTTTGTGTATTTAACAATTTAACATCGATTATAATGATTCAAATTTTGACAATGGTCGTTTCTATCCCTAACTCACATTTTAGAACTATTTTAAAGCACTAATGTTGGGTTTTCGTTTCATCTGCAAATGGTAAATTATGCCTTTAAAGTCCAAAACCTCAAATTTGAAAGTATGACCCCTTTGAGTTTGCAGATCGCGCTGCTACGTTATCCCGACTTTCCACACATTGTCTTAATACTTAATCTCGGCACCATAACTTAAAAACCGGGCTTGTTTCGTAACGTTTTAGCCGGGGCTGCTATAGCAGTAATCAAATAAATTCATTAAACTCTGGTATTTAGATAGATAGGATCAGACAAATAGATGAAGAGAAGACAAGCAGGCAAGTACAGTACATATTTGGAGATTTCTTGGGAATTGGTATCATGATTATCATTATTATCTTTATTATAGTTGGAGAGTAAATAGACTAAAATGATTTGTCCGTGTGTGTGTGTTTGAAAATATAAATCAATGCAATTTCTTATGATGTCATAATGAAATTGCATTTTCACATAAAGAACACCAGCTACACAACATAAGTTTGCTTGTTGATGAATACTGAATAGTGACATATCAATTTGGTGTATCCTGCAACATTTTTGCCTTGTAAACCCATTCCAATTTACCCTTTCCTTTATTATGAAATTGTTATGAAGTTACGATTAATTATGTGAAAATGTATGAAATTTCTTTTTTTTTTCTTGAACAGATCCCTTCCCCAGCTTCCCTAGCTACCCATTCTATTCATCCGATTCATATTCAGGTAGGACCAATGTTCCACTGTTCTTACTGCCGTGGTATTGTATTTCTCTTCGTAAAAAAATGAAAATTTAAATAAAAATGCTTAAACAGCGGTACATGTGACATCGTCTCGACTTCGATACCGATTGTGTTTTATAACAAGTTTAATGTTCATTTAGTGTGTGGATTTGCATCACAAGTGTTTGCCATGCATATCAGGAAAATAAAACCTTGAATTTTCTTACCCTTGCAGGACTTTCAGGTGGCACTTCACTACAAAAAAATAATAATAACTTTATTTAATTAATTATCCTTCAATTACAGATTCTGGATGTGCGGAGTACGAGTATATGTGCCCGGATGGATATTGCATCCCCGGCAGCTGGATTTGTGATGGCATTGTTGACTGCCACGACAGCAGTGACGAAACAGGCTGCGGTGATTTAAGTTCCAAACGTGTAGACGTGCCCTTACTTGATTGCAATATAATTTCTTTGCACTTTTACTGCACAAAATGATACCGTACCGGTTTTCTCAGTGGTTACAAGATTAAAGAATAAACACCCAGTTACAAGAAGTAAATAAAGTAAGGAGGTACTTCTCTCTTTCGTAATATACCATAATTTTTATGATGTTGATGAACTTTAAGTGAACGAAGAGAATTGAAGCAACGTATTACGGCAAATGGTTTATCGTGTTGTCAAGTTTTATTAATGGATCACTATTTTTTCTCTGCCAGCTACATTTCTCTTTATCCATATAAAGTTATCTTGTGCTATAGTAACCCGTGCTTAAGTGGAGGCTTATGCAGCGCCCAGAGAAAGATAATGTCGCAAGCGTGCTTCTTACCATTACATTTTACGTAAAGAATATAAGCGATATGAGCCTGTTGGAAAAAAATAAAAATAAAATTGAGATAAATCTATTTTGCACACCATGCCTGCCATGGAACATTTCCGTCAGTTGTGTTCACCTATCCAAGGAATCCCTAATTCTTTCACATGAAATCAGTATAGCTCTAAAATATGTGTGTTTTTTTTTTCTTTACAGGAGATTCGTTCTCCAGCTTCTCATCCTATTCATTCGATTCATATTCAGGTAATCTTAGAATTTCTACTAACGTGGTATAACCTATCTCATTCGAAAACAAAGAAAACTCTTGAATTTGATTGTTTCTCTGTTAATTATGTCAAGTACTCATTGTCTGCCAACGTGTCAATATTTTAAAGGTCCTGTTTATTTTTGGGAGCAGTGATTTAATAAAATGATATCACATTTGACGCATATGTGTAGATCTGTTGTATCACCAAACATCCTCCCATGAGAAATTTTCGCAATAAAGCCTATAATATCAGGAGATATCAGTATTTTTCACAATAAACATAACTGTAGATGGTTTAGTCTGGAAACATTTTTATTATAACTATTGTTCACATTTTGTGTATTTAACAATTTAACATCGATTATACTGATTCAAATTTTGACAATGGTCGTTTCTATCCCTAACTCACATTTTGGAACTATTTTAAAGCACTAATGTTGGGTTTTCGTTTCATCTGCAAATTTTAAATTATGCCTTTAAAGTCCAAAAACTCAAATAAATTTGAAAGTATGACCCTTTTGAGTTTGCAGATCGCGCTGCTTCGTTATCCTGACTTTCCCTTTCATTATCTTACTACTTAATCTCGGCACCATAACTTAAAAACCGGGCTTGTTTCGTAACGTTTTAGCCGGGGCTGCTATAGCAGTAATCAAACTAAATTTCATGAAACTCTGGTATTTAGATGGATAGGATCAGACAAATAGAGGAAGAAAAGACAAGCAGGCAAGTACAGTACATATTTGTAGATTTCTTGGGAATTGGTCTCAGGATTGTCATTATCATCTTCATTATAGTTGGAGAGTAAATAGACTAAAATGATTTGTCCGTGTGTGTGTTTGAAAATATAAATCAATGCAATTTCTTATGATGTCATAATGAATTTGCATTTTCACACAAAGAACACCAGCTACACAACATAAGTTTGCTTGTTGATGAATACTGAATAGTGACATATCAATTTGGTGTATCCTGCAACATTTTTACCTTGTAAACCCATTCCAAATTACCCTTTCCTTTGTTATGAAATTGTTATGAATTTACGATTAATTATGTAAAAATGCACGAAATTTCATCTTTTTTCTGGTGTATTTCTTGAACAGACCCCTTCCCCAGCTTCCCTAGCTACCCATTCCATTCATCCGATTCATATTCAGGTAGGACCAATGTTCCACTGTTCTTACTGTCGTGGTATTATATTTCTCTTCGTTAAAAAATATATAAAAAATAAAAAAAAAATTGAAAAAATGCTTAACCAGCGGCACACGTGGCCTCGTCTCGACTTCTATACCGATTGTGTTTAATAACACGTTTAGTGTGTGGATTTGCATTACTACATATTTTCATGTAAGTGTTTGCCATACATATCAGGAAAATGAAAACTTGGACTTTGTTACCCTTGCAGGTCTATATGATGGCACTTGACAAGAAAAATATCAACTTTATGGAATTAATTATCCTTCAATTACAGATTTTGGATGTGCGGAGTACGAGTATATGTGCCCGGATGGATATTGCATCCCCGATAACTGGGTTTGTGATGCCATCGTTGACTGCTTCGACAGCAGTGACGAAACAGGCTGCGGTGATTTAAGTTCCAAACGTGTAAACGTGCCCCTAATTAATTGCATTATAATTAATTGCAATTCTATTTTTCAATAAAACGTCATCATTGCGGTTTCCTCAGTGTTTACCAGATATTGTGAATAAACACATTTTGATATATTAATAAATAAATACGTAAGCGAATATGATAACATAACATAATTTGGGAGAACATTAAACGAGCAAACAGTATTGAAACAACATGAAATGCTTTATCATCTTATTTAGCTTTATATATTTACCGTTATTGATTTTTGTTTCTCCGATAGATACTTTCTCTTAATCAATACTGTCACCTTGTGCAAGTAAACCGTACTTGAATGGAGGAATATGCAGTGACCAGGTAGAGTTAATGTCGATTCAGTGCGTCTTACGATTGCATCTTTTCATGAAGAATGTTAGCAATATAGCTTGATTGATCTGAAGATTAGAATATTTCGCACAGCATACAATAATTTCTTCTCCTCATGTGTTCACCGATCCAAAGTATCCTTGTATTTATTACAGAAAAAGTATGATATTGAGTTCTTTTTTTTTTAATTTCCTTCCCAGGCGATTCCTTCTCCAGCTTTCCGTCCTATTCATTCTATTCGTATTCAGGTATGACTTAGCAATCCTACTAGCCTGGCTTTAGTTTGCTCAAGGAGAAAATAAAGTCTTTTCAATTTGATTGTTTCTCTGGTGATACTGTATTGCTGAATGACAGTCTGAATCATGCATACACAATCGTCATAATTTGCCCGTCTTCAAATCTAATGACAACAAATGTAACACAGATGTATTGTTCTCCTGAGAAGAATCGGTGTTTTTGAGCCTTTCTGTAATGTCGTGTTTGTAACTTCATAACTTTTGTAAGGTTATCCCAACAAGAAGGAGAAATAGTTGACATTTTTAAAACAATCTCTCAACAATACTTCAGTATCGTCGAATACATTATTTAGCGGAAAACTGCAAAGAGATGTTCTTATGCAGAGAGTAGTATGTGTGTATGTACATAGACACACACGCACACGCGCACATTATGTATGTATGCATATAATAGATACATATATATATATATATATATATATATATATATATATATAGCAACTTTTGTTGTGATCAGCCCATACCCCCAAATTTGTTTAGGAATTTGGTAAGATTTTAACATATGACAGAATGCATTATTTTCATGTCATCTTTTCTTTTTTGATATCATTAACAGATTCCTTCCCAAGCTACCCAAGCATCCCATTCTCTTCATTCGACTCATACTCAGGTAGGGCCCTATATTTTGGAATTCTCTAAGATGTTATATAAAAAAATCTCCATCCTTGTATTTTTTAAGCGCAAGTTGAAATTCACAGAATACAATCAATTTTTTTTTCTCTCTTAACATAACTTTGTATTTTCCCGGTATGCATATATAATTTTATGTGTTAACCATTATCTATCATGTAAAGTTGAATACATGCCTGTGTTACAATTCCTGATTTATTCTGTGTTATGTTTTGCTGGAAATGAAATTGAATTGAATTGAATTGAATGTCTTAGTTTTCCTACTGCGGTTGTATTGTAGTTTCCACTTAATTATTTTTTATCATTATTCCTATTCTTATTAGTAGTATCATTACATAAAAGCAAATCAAAATCAAAATCAAATGTAATAAAATCATTACATAAAATCAAAATCAAATCAAATCAAAATCAAATTACTATACTTGCGTATTGGATATTTCCCTGGAAAACGTTGTCGAAATTCAATTCTGATTCTGCCAACTTTCATTAGTCGTTCCTTGGTATGCATGATTTTGATGCCAGCAAAATGAGATAGACGTATGGTATTTCTGACACAGATGTGTTTACAAATGTACCTATTACGATTTTACCCTTATATTTTTTTTTCTGCAATCCGATGACACTAGATCTAGGAAAAAAAAAAAGGTGTATATCATTCAACGAGAGAATATTAATAACTTTAAAAGAAAAAGTCACAACAATACTTTGGTACCAACATTCAAGCAAAGGAATAATAAAAGAGATGGAGATGCAGAAAAGTAATTCTTATTTATACAAACCTAATATCTGAACATCGTAAGCAACTTTTGTTCATATTGTTTCAAAACTTATGAAATCCGTTTTCATAGTACAGTACTATTGATTTTTGTAGGTGGATTAGGTCGTATATTGTTTAAATGTCTACTCCCCAGCGAACTTGACCGCATCTACGATTTTTAAACTCCGTCTGCCTGGTCAATGTTCGTTGTGTTTGGAATGGGCATACATGATACACTGCATGATTTCAGTAGTTTATTCTGAATGGGAGTGTGGGATGGGAACATAGCATATATTATCTAATCGGCACTATAATAGGACCAGTTGAAATCTCTTACCCTGTCAGCTTTTGTTTTGTTTTTCTGGTGGCAGGTAACAAATACATTTGTCTATGCATTTAATCGCCCGTCCATTACAGATTACGGATGTGATGAGCATACCTGCCCGGATGGAGAATGTATCCCCAACAGCTGGATTTGCGATTCAATCGTTGACTGCGACGACGGCAGTGACGAAACAGGCTGCGGTGATTTAATGTTCAAGTGTCTTCACACGACTTGCCAATTGCATTATGATTTCATTACCTTCCAATATCATAACGAAACGTCGAAGTGTTTGCTTGATGATCGTAAGAAGATCAACATGCATTCATAAGATCATAATTGCAGTCGAACTTCTCTATTTTAGAATATACCAAGAAAATGGGTTTCACAAGAATTTTTTTTTTTCCGAACAGCGTGTCCGGCTCATTCTTTGTCACCTTATGAATAGCATCATCAATGGGTTGTTATTTATGTGTTTTATTTGTACTGCCACATTTCGCTTTATCCGTAGTGTCACCTTGTTATAGTAGCCCTTGCCAGAATGGAGGCCTATGCATGGACCAGGGAGGCTTAATGTCGTTTGAATGCTTCTGTCCCGAAGGCTTCGAGGGCATGTTCTGTGAATTCACAAGTGAGCTGCTTATCAAAGAAACCCCCATTTTATTCAATAAATTGTCTTTTTTTTTGGCATATCATCAGATTTAATTGTACAGACGGATAAAAACAAATTGTTGTCCTCTCTTGTTGATCTATCAGTATCATCATCGTTTTAGTTATTGGAATTAGGGTCTCTGTTGTTTTCTTTTCTTATGCAAGATATTACAGCGATTTAGTTTACAAATAAGACAATTTAGAGCAACACGTTTTTGACAGGAACCGGAATTTGAACATTTATTTCCATAGACCATAACCTGACACCTGTGCTGGTTGACATTGACATAATTTGTCGGGCTCCTTTCATTTCAGTTTTGTTTAGTCTAATTTCTGCATTCCATTGTCAATTCAATAATACAAAAGATCACAAAATGCTGGGAGTATTGTAAGTACCATAATCAGCGATTCTATTATCATGTCGTACATACATGAGAAAATATTGAAAGTAAAGACATAAGGCAATGTCATGTTGAATGTAGACACCAATGAAACACGGTAGAGTAAAATCTACGCAAATTAACTTTACTGCAGGGAACAATCCATATAGGCATATCTTGACCTCAGCGATGACTAAATGTAATGTTGATCAAAATTGATAAACTATCGTAATTAAACACTTAAATTTTGGCACTTATTACTTATGTGTGTTTAGTGGCACATGTGCGTCGTCCTACATTGCCATATTATGTGCACTATCCGGCAGGTCGTTTATTTAGTGAATGTTTGATTTTCAATCCAAAGCATGCAAAGTGACTGTTATCTCTTTTTAAGACATCTATACCATTTTACGTTGTTTTATGACATTCTAAAGGATAAGGAAATTTCATTTTTCGTTTTGTTCACAGCCGATTCCTTCTCCAGCTCCTTGTCTTCGTATACAGGTATTCTGCAATAATTCATTATTTCTCTTCATTTGTAGGACTCAGGTACTCATGATTCCTTCTTTATACAACCTTGTCCAAATGATATTGTGATATCAAATTCACACAATGATATGTACGGTTCATTATCAACTTCTTTCCAGGATTTTGATGGTAGCAAAAGGGGAAAAAAAAAAACATCATGGCGTCTTCAAAATTTCTTCTTACAGTAACGCTTAGTAGAATTTTATGAATTTTGGTTATTCCCAGGAAAGAAAGATGTAATTAATTACGATGAATGATATCGTCGAAGATATTCAGGCGGAAGTGCGAGATGTGATGATGATGGTTTCATATATAAAATGTATATTTTAGATAGACGTTAAAGGGGGTGGCTAGAAACTGATCAGTGGGAATCAGTGGGAATGCTGGGGGGTGATTGTTCCAATCCTTGTGGGATTCATTTTAGAGCACATTATACATCTATTGTTGTGTGAAAATTCTTTGCTTCAGAATGGTCTCATATTCAAGTAATGTGCAGTTTAATGTTTCCAGATTAGCATGCCTGCACAGTGACGGGGTGATCGTTAACGGACCGTTAACGATTACTTGAATATGAGACCATTCTGAAGCAAATACTTTTCACACAACAATAGATATATAATGTACTCTGAAATGAATCTCACAAGGATTGGAACAATCATTCCCCAGCATTCCCACTGATTCCCACTGATCACTTACTAGCCATCCCCTTTAAGTTTGGAAGTCAGGTAACCGATATAAGTATCTCTCTCACTATTCCTCGGTGCATGACAGATTTCGGATGTGAAGGGTATACCTGCCCGGATGGAAAATGTATCCCAAACTACTGGATCTGTGATGGTATCGTTGACTGCAGCGATAACAGTGACGAAATAGGCTGCGGTGAGTATATGCTTGAAGTATCGAATTCACTCGCGGTACATGTTGAATTTCACATCGTATCAACACCGTGTCATTTATCTCATAATCTACTTGAAGTTTCCGAGAGAAATCCACACACTCACACACAATAAATCATATATATATATATATATATATATATACATATATTTTATTTTTTTTTTACTCCTTTTCACTTGATTAAGGCTCTCCCATGTAATCACTTTGTTTATCATCTGAAAGCAACTCAATTTTGTATGAAGCGTGACCAAAACATTTTATTTGATTCCTTTTATACTGACACATAAACCTTTGATTTTTAATCTTTCTATGCTGACAGATATTTACGGATGTCCAGAATATACCTGCCCGAATGGAGAATGTATCCCATACGAGTGGATTTGTGATGGTTTTGATGACTGCGGGGAC
Organism: Diadema setosum; assembly: GCA_033980235.1. Taxonomy (NCBI): domain Eukaryota; kingdom Metazoa; phylum Echinodermata; class Echinoidea; order Diadematoida; family Diadematidae; genus Diadema; species Diadema setosum. The sequence goes on along the minus strand of CM067075.1, from coordinate 29,829,601 downwards.
TTTACTGACGAAGCATACTGCAGTGAGAAAACATTTTGTGTGTCTTCCTTTACAAGTAACAACGTAATATATCATAACGTGTCTTGTGAGAAACTCTAACATAACTTCCGCGGGGTTTTCAAGTGTTATATAGCACAGCTAAAACTGGAAATATCTGTAAATGTTGCAGGTCATTCAGCATCTTTCTCAGTATGGATATTAATAAACACTGCTTGAATTAATTGAACAGCTCCACAAAGCAAAGTGAGGACACCAGTGGTAATGTATGAGCTCCTTATAGCCGATCTTGAGCCCCTTTTTGATATACAATAGGAACAAGACTTATACGGTCACCTGTATGTATTTGTTTTTGTTTCTATTGTTGTCTATGTCTCTGTCTTTGTCTTACCTCGGTTTTGTGTTCCTATACATTTGCTATGATACTACATCATTATCACTGAATGTAATACTTATTAATTATGTTAAGGGCACACTGGTCACAGGTTTTTGTACTTCTAGAGATGAGCCCCCAGCATTTTTAAATTGACCGCATGTTACTTGTACTCAGAAATATATTCGTATTTGCTGGAAATAGGCCTAAATATCATTGAACTTGAATGTATGTATATATGTCTGTATATAATGTATTATATGTATGTATGTCTGTCTGTGTGTGTGCTACATGTATTATCCTCTGCATACATTTTATACACACAAATGTGCGTATATAACACATTTAAATGGAGGTAGGTAGGTGCATATTTGAGTATGTATTTGTGCTGTAATCGTCAGTGATTATTCAAAATACACAGAAAATGACAGTAGCAAAATCGTATTGGAACTTTTTTGTGTGATTTTTTCTTCAATTACAGGTGAACCATCTTGGTATTTCCCCTCATTCAGCTCATATTCAGGTATGAATGTTCCATTCTACATCTCATGTCAAAAATAATGAGTCTCTCGAACCAATAATGCCTTTCCCGCCGTTTTGTATTAATGACGAGCTTTAGATCGGCAAGGCAAACGCTAAGACAACGCTTCCTCCCGGGTCGGACAACGGAAACAGCTTTCTCGCGCATGTGCAGAACACCATTTTTTTTTTTTTTTTTGGGGGGGGGGGGGGCTAAATAGCGTCGTCTTATCGTTCGCGTCACAAACCTAAAGCTCGCTCACATGACATTGTGTCAATGTGAGACGACGGCAGGCGTTGCCTGAATGAATTGGGCAAGATGTACAAGCACAAGAACTTCTGTTTTTTTATGAGCAACTGTGGTAACTATGCTACAATGGTAATGATCCTTATAACCATGTCTTAGATTATAGATGTTCCTCGAAAAAAAAAATCATTTCTTACGATGCAATTTAGACTCTCATCGTATTTTCCCCTCATAAAATAGTTACCTTTCCCTCCACATTCTCTAATAATTGCAGCATCATTACTTAGTCTTACCTGATGATATACTTCAAATTTGTCTTCTCATTGTATGACTTACGGCATTTTTCAGATCGTGGAAACGTGTTAAAGTGTATTTATTGATACTGTAATCTTCATCGATAGTTGATATTGTAATCTTTAATTGTAAAAATAAATGTTTCTCACCGTCTCAAAATGGCACTTGTGCTATCATTATTCTTTTAACTTAATTCCATGTACTGTTTCTTTCTATATGGAAGATTACTACGGATGTTCTGAGTTCATGTGTCTAAGCGGAGAATGTATTCCATTCGAGTGGATCTGTGATGACTACTCAGACTGTTACGATAATAGTGACGAAATGTATTGCGGTAAGGATTTTCTTTTTAAGTTTCCCAAAAAGCACTGCATTGATTATATAAGAACAAGATAATGGGCCATAGATATGTAAGTATGGATGTTATTCATGCAAGGCCATTTATTATATGAGCCATGTTAATAGAGAATGACTGAATTGGAGAGAATTAGAAACGATCACAAACGGACAGTGACAGAAATATGACGTGAAAATAAAGTATCATTTAAAGTTCTGAGACAAAAGTAGTGCCAAGAACATAAATGACAGTCTTTGACACGAGACCAATCTGTACTTTGGAGTAAAACCAGTAAAGGTAGTCGGAATGGAAGTCACGTTCCATTCATATTGGTTAAGTTTTCATGCAGAGCCCCTGCCTTAACAAAGGGCTTAAACGTGCCTGGTATAGATTGTGATTTTTTTCTTTGCTTCTTATCTTGAAGAAGTATTCACCAGTTGCAGTCCACTCTTGACATACCGAACACGGTTATAACGGAATTCAGCTTAAAACGACGTAAAAATTCAGGCCCTAACATTATCATCTCTATACTTTTTAATGTTCATTTGTTCAGTTATAACGAGATTTCGATATAACGAAAGAAAACTGCCAGTCCCTAGGACTTCGTTGTGACGGGAGTCGACTGTAATACAACTGCAAATTCGCTAAAATATTACAACAATTTGTTCCAACAACCCACGGCACCTTTGGATTCCAACTGAAATCTTTCTTCATTTATATCCATAATGATGGCGTGTGTGCCTGTCAATGTGCAAAAATATATGCATGTAATTCGTTTCTGTTATACTCTGCTATGAAGAGACATCCCAAGGCAGCTGCGCCGCTGCTGGCTGCGGAAGTGAAGGTCCAGTATCGGGCTGCTATTGTGATACCCTCTGCCTTGAAAATTTCGACTGTTGTGAAGACTACGGCGATGTCTGCGAACAAGAGAGTAAGTGGATAGGTATTGTTATGCTCTAATGTCATCACTGACTTATAGTAAATAGGGGAATGTAAGTAAAGTTTACCGGTCGCATCGACACCTAATAAGAACTCGAGCTTTAGTGTTATTGTTCTACTAATGTCATGGCATTTGATCGTCGTGAAATACCTTCAGTTCCTCATGTTTTCAAATTTGCTGCATTGGATCTCGCTGCTGCATCTAAGTTGAGTTGGTTTGTTTCCAACGAACGGAGGGCGCAATGGCATTCAGGTCATTTTCAACAAAGCTGAATGCAATTCTTACAACTCAATACAAAATGCAATTTGACATCGATGAAGTCGATTGGTCAAATTTTACATTCTACGACACTGCCATTCCTTTGTTATGTGGGCAAGAAATCCATACCAAAGAGGGATAGTTGATAATGATTTGATTATTGCAATCTATACAGTTCAAACCATTCAGTGTAGTTTACCTTGTCTTCTGTATTACACAACCAATTTATTTCACTTTGTGATTTGAAGAGCATTGAAAAGTGTTGATCCATTCCATACATCATTTGTCGTCTACATTGATAACAAAATTGACTTAAATATTTACATGAAAACACAACGATATTCATGGTTTTTCATGATACGGATTCTTAGGGAACAAAACAAGATGTAGCAATTGTACCAAAAAGTGCACAGAGAATATATTCAGTGTTGACGGGGAGGTAGTGCTTCATTGACTCCTCTCTTTATAACAATTTACAAGGTCATTATAATATTACACGAAGTTTTCAATTTCAATTTCAATCTCGAGTCATTTCCATATTTCCATATTATTGAAAATGGCACAGAGTAAAATACAATACGATACCAAAATTACAAAACACAAAGTAGGTAAAACTCCACCTGGATAAACAACAGTCTGATTCACTATTAAACACAAAAGGTATGTTTACAGTATTGTTGGGTTAAAAGTACGAGAAATATGATGGGGCCTACGTAAAAGCAAGCATGTCAACTCACAGAGAAATAGGGAACACAGATATTTATCTAGACTATATGATTTCGGGAAATGATTAAAGTAAAAAACAACTCAAACTACTCTTAATAAAAGTATGAAACCACGTGATGCAACAATATGAGTAAAACTTTACAAACAAGTCTGTATACAACCAAGTTTGTACATTGAGGAAACAACGACTGTGGGTGTTTTTGGCATGTCAGGATGCCATAAATACATATTAAGAACGTAAGAAATTTATCACACGCGTTGTAAAAGATTCGGAAAAAGAATACAGTTCAGGAGCCGCATTCCAGCTGCAGGGGTCCCGAGCCAGGCCGCCGGTGGCCACGGAATTTCAAAAGTTAAGTGTGATATTGAAGCGTTTGTCAAAGCGACAGGCAGGCGTACACCACGGTTCCTGGCCAGGATCCCACCGGAGTACAAAAATACACAAAAAACATTGATAAGAAAATCCCGTATTGTAACTGACATGTGCGTTTGCCAATAATGTGCCAAAAATGTAATACGATAATTCTTCTGTGATTTTAAATAGCCAATACTCGCAGCCAGCTAGAACAATGTAGATAATTCATGGCAGACAGTTACCATGATTTCTTTGTACTACAATATTATACAATGTATACCTTTTCTTCAGCACCCAATACTTGGATCGTCTACATCGAGCAGATGCAGGACATACCGGTGAGCAGGATTTTTTTTTTTTATTTGATTTGATTGATTTTTTCTTCAACATAATTTCATACATGAATCAGAATTCTTTTCGTAATATCTTAGAAAATATGTATACATTGATTCCATTACCAAAATGTATTACCAGATTTGCAAACAATTACCTAAGAAATTATGCAGAAGATGGGCTGCCAATATAAGCAGATGCTTGAAGCGGTATTTTTTTTTGGTGGTAAATGTGTGTGTGTGTGTGTGTGTGTGTCTTTATGTGTATGTGGTAGAATTTGTATATGTATATAAAGTATGTTTGTGTGTGTGTGTGTATGTGTGTGTGTGTGTGTGTGTGTGCTGTATTAAAAATGTTTGACTGACGTAACTATATATAGCAAAAGTGCAGTAATGTAGTAATCCGCAAGGAGTTATCTATATAGGATTTATTTCAATAGCTTATTTTCATTTTTCTCAACGCCGCATTTGCTTCAGGTGCCTACCCGACGTCGAAGAAGCGCAGAAGCCAGACAACAACGCAACCGAGGAACGATTACAAAGAGAGCAGTTGATGACCCTAGAGTGGAAGGGAAAATGGTCAACGCCCAGGAGAAAGAGGAACTCCTCCGAGCCAGACGCACCGCGGCTGCCAAAGACGCACAGGGCGCGGAGAAGTCACGCAGACGACGTCGAGCTGGAGATCGTTCCCGTGGCCGATCACAGAAAAAGTCAAGCACAAAGCTGAGCCGCGCCCGTCTGAACCGAAAACGGCGAAGCGCGCAAGCTAAGCGCCAAGAAAAAGAATAGATGAATGGTCTAGCAATTAAGTTGTTTTATCCATCGCCATCATATTAGTGTGACCGTGATTAAGGAATTACATCACTTTGTGGCAATCAGATCTAAGCAGCCAGAATTTCGCATATACTATTCCCATCTCATTCTAATTCATAAACTTTCCGGTCTCAAGACTGCTGCCTTTTGAATTCTGTACACCGAATCTAGCTTCTTTGATACACAAAGCTGATTTACTTAATAGTTAAGAAGAGCTTGACTCCATGCTCTCCGTCACATTGCATGAACCTGTGTCTCAAAATGGTTATTTTAACCATATCAAGTGCCTCCTCAACTAGATAGGTAATTATGTTGTTCGTGGTCACATGTCAAGAGCTTCTTTTCCTTCGAAGTGATGTGCCAGATGTACCAGAATGAAAGAATCTATATTAAAAATATACTGAGAACCTAAACTCTGAATAAATTATCATCAGTCTCAGCTGTCTAATGAGCATGATGAGAGTTCTACGAACTGACAACTACCGATGACTGCAGGTTAACAAGCTCTTGATCCGGCTCTTGAAATATGGCTGTCCTATACAACTTTATTTCTTAAAGAAGTCCATCAAGGTTTCTGGCTTGTCGTATTGTATCATACAGGAAATACATGTAACAACATTGTCATCAACGTCGTTGATATCTATTCACTATTTAATAAAGGTACTTTTTCTGTCTACATGAATTCCTGTTCCCGTTGCTTCATAAATGCCGTTTTGGTCCAGACAAGGTCGGTACGTTCGAGTGAGAATTATATGTTGATGTTATGTAAGATGCAGCATATACGTGTGTATGTGTGTGTGTGTGTGTGTGTGTGAGAGAGAGAGAGGGTGTGTGTGAGTGTGTGTGTGTGTGTGTGTTTAGAGGAGACCTCCGGATAATTTTCAGATTTTTACATTTGAACAGCTATAATTTAATTATACTGAGGACAGACTTTCAGAATTTTTAATAATTGGGATGAAGAATAAGAATATTTTCAAAATTTAGAACAAATTGCACTGAACAAGGATGATGACATGTCAGAGTCACCATAAGAATGCATGAGTTGGGGCTCAAGGAAGCAGAACAAAAGAAGAAGGCATGCATAGATTATACACAGGTGAACTCGCAAGCAAGCGGTATTGTAATGGAATTACACTGCTACATTTCTGAAATATGTGAACCTCCTATGTCATCATCCTTGTTCAGTGTAATTTGTTAAAGATTTTTCAAAGTATTGTTTGTCTACTCAAGATCCACAATAAATTCCACAAATCTATACATGGAGTTGTCGATTTATGTACTACATGATGTGGAATTATGAAAATCGTCTGGAATGTCCCTTTAAGAATGATGTAGCTGAGAAGCCCACACCTAAACATGGGCGCCATACCGTTAGTCTGTACATATTAACTCACGGATCTTCATGCATCAGCACGTCAACCGCAGCAGAGCAATTAGGCACAGCAAAGCACAGTGTAACCCTCTCCATAACGCCGTCTATGGTCTTGGGAGAGTAATTCAAGCTTCAGGCTGCGTGTGTAGGTGTGTATGTGTGTGTGTGTGTGTGTGTGTGTGTGTGTGTGTGTGTGTGTGTCTATGTGCATTTTTTTAGATAATATTATAGAAAAGAAAAAATTGTAACTACTTAAAGGGCCCCTGAAATCCAAATGCATGTTGATTTGTGTTGATTTATGATACCCTCAACATCACTTTTGTGGTGAAACGAATATCCACAAACATCCCATACATTTTTAACGATTTTTTCTTCTATTTTTCTTCAGATTACTTGGGAACGCCAACAAAAAATCCTTCCAAACCAATATTCCTCAGATGACCGCATCTGTCAATCATTGCTAAAGTACTGAAATGTTTAACAAAAGACATTGGAATGCACCTTCCCCTCGACTCAGCATAACTTGCATGTTTCTATGACATTAATGTGACTAACAAAAGACATGGCGAGGGTGTCATAAATCAACACAAAAATTAACATGCATTTGGATTTCTGTGGCCCTTTAAATTCGTTTTTTTTTTTTCTGAGAGGAGGTGTAACAATCAGCAGTATGCCTGCTTCGAATTAGATAAACGGGACCATCCTTCACAGCTCCAGGTCCAAGAGCCCCCCCCCCCTTCCGTTCCCTCCCTGCTGGAAGGAACACAGTGTAACGTAGTGTGATCACAGTGTGTTCACATGGTCGAACATGTGAAAATGCTCGAATTTGATAGTGTGAAGATGATTTGACATTGTGTTTTGTTTTGTTTTTCCAGAGTGTTCACATGGTAATGTTCTGTTTCACCCACAACGTGAATTAATTCACAATGTGTTAACCATGTTAAAACGCTCGAGTTCAACAGTGTGAAGAGTTATCACACTGTGTTCATACTGTGTCAACACTTTCACATTGTGGGACACCGTTATTTTCTTCTTCAGCAGGGCTGTCTGCCGTTTACCAACAGATAGGGCTGTGTGTTGTGTGTTTTGTTTCCCTTAAGGGGGGGGGGGGGGTTCCAGACTGGTTCCAAGTTAGTAGTTAGTGTAAAAAGAAAAAATTAATTTGTATAAGCTTACGCATTACCATATTATGCAGATCAACTGTTAAAATACATGATATCTTACAGTATGTTTTTGTTGTTTCTGTACAATTTATCCAATTTGATCAAGTTAGCAGTTTTGTTCATTTAAAATTGTATTCTCTCTTATCACACAAGCTATTAACTGGCCCAGAATTTTTCTTCCAACGATTCTGGTCGGTTTTCTTTGTATCTCCCCCTTGTTATTTCTATTTTATTTACTAAACTCTGTCATCAGGAACCTTTTTTTTTCTTTCGATAACCGCAGACGAGGCTTCCCAACGGAAACAAATTGACAAACCGACTATAAATGCATATTCATGCTGTAGCAGAATTGTGTCGGGAAATAAACAGAAAAATACAAATATCTCAAAAGATGCATCTGCTTTTTCGCCCAAAATTCATCTGGAGATGACATATTCATATTAGATACATAAGTGAAGCTTCAAGGGATTGAGGGAAATGCCGGAGGTAAACTTTTGAGATTTGTGGTTCTTCGCTTCGCACACTGCTTCCTTGACTGTTACGAATTCAAAAGTTTTTTGCGTCTTATATCGCAAGAGTTAATTGCACCGTATCGCCTGGCCTGAATATTTAGTGCAAAACTATTTACAGGGATATTTTTGGGAAAGAATACCTTCTCCAAGGACTTTATTAGCGCTCAACATTACTCTAACTTGCGACATCCTTTTTAGATTATAGTAACAGGAAAATTCAATCACACCAATATTGCTTATATTTCATCTCTCGGAAGAGGATGCATGCGCTTTGTTTATAATATGGCGCCGTTTTGCTGAGACACGATTAAATCTATCTTACAATTAGATAGCCTGAACTCCCCTTTCAGTGACACATTTGAGTGACACACTTGCATGGCTCACGACAGTGCACGAGTTTGTCTTTGTAAGATAATAATGAATGTTTTACATGTATGTGTGTATGCTTCTCTGTTTGCGCATAAATGCATCAGTAAAACATATATATAGGCCTATAATATATATATATATATATATATATATATATATATATATATATATATATACATTCACTTTTGTATTATGGTAAGTTGAAAAACCATTCAAATAGATATACAAACAGTCTCTATTTTTCATTATGCTATTCAGATAATTGCATCTAAAACCTGTGAACGGATAACTTATTTTTTTTTTCACTACGTTCAGTTTTAGGTAATAGTATAGAATATATCCTGTTCTCCATTGCTCTCTTTCATGCTGATGTATCCAAATAGATAAATAAACACTGTTGGTAGCCTATACATCTTTCATTGAAAAGGAGGCAAAACTGAAATAATTCAGAGGTCGTAGGTTCGAATCCTGCTCGAGTATGTATGCCCATGATTTATTTTGTCATGGCTATTACTAAAACACCGATTGACTCTGTGCTTATTTACGTCGATACAGAACAACTTTTTAATCAACTGCAATGAAAAACAACTCGAGGCAAGAATTTCATAGATTTAAAAATTGAAATGATTTGTTAAATTGGAAACGAAGAAACAGGAACTGTTTGTCCTGCCTTAACCGAGTACTTCATAATCATATGATTCACAAAGTGTAAGGTTCTTATGTTGAACATTATTGAAGGGTGTGTATGTTTATGTTGCTCTGATTATCAGTTAACTGACAGATACCGAGCTCATATAAATCATTAAAAAATACGTCTTATACATATATTCCTGTTATTTTGATATTACAGGATTTACAGCTTCTCTTCCAAATTTTCTGCGACTCTCTATATCCTTCCAAGCCTTTATAATTTCCAAATAAAGTGATGGAGCCTTCAATGTCTAAATAGACGACTCAAAATCATATTTAAACTCAAATCTTCTGACTGATCTAAAACAATAATCAAAATACAATTTACATCCGGCATTTTTTCCCTGTACAACAGACGCTTTAACCACATTATTCGTTGTACGTAAACAGAATCCTAAAAGTTGTCATTTTAACCCCCATATACATAATTCTGATACATGTCCATACCCAAAAAATTCTAAAATTAATTCTATTCAGAAAACACCCACTGTGGAACTGATATGAGTGATGGCACATAGTTCAACTTTGACAATGCATATATCTTAATCAAGTTCATTTTCCCCTTAAGTGTTAAATCAATTTCTTTCCGCCACCCTAACATCTTTTTAATTTTTACTTAATATCTCTTTAAAATTCAAGTCCTCTATCACTTTAACATTTCTTTAAGTACAAACACCTGAACAAAATTTCCAAGTCGGCCTACAGATATGTCAGGCTCATCACAAATCCTGCCCATCCATTAAAAAAAAAAGACAATATAGTCTTCCCTTAGTTAACTGGAAGGCCGCTGATTCTCTCAAATTCTTCACAAAATAATCTGCACTTTATCAATAGTTTGTATTTTACAAAATGAGAAATATTATCTACCTACAACATTTGCCTAATGTCATGTTCCCTGAACTTAACTCCTTTACTATCATCATATTATTTTTTTTATTACCCGAGCCAGTATTTTAATGACTAACTAAAAGAGATAGCATTGCCCATCATTCGTAACACAACTGCTAACATTTTTTTTTTTTTATACATGACTTTTATCCAACGTGTGAAAGATTCCCCAAACCTATAAGACTCTGAGTAAGAAATTATGGTCCACCGAATCAAAAGCCTTTTCAAAGTCTATAGGAACAGAAAAAAAAAGAAAAAAAAAACGTTTGTTTCTGGTGAAAGAATGAAAAAAAAAATATATCATCTATTAACCTTACGGCTTCTCAAATATATTATCTTTTATATAACAAACCTGATATGTATATATTATTTCACATAATACCTCTTTTATTCTTTTGCTCGCACACACAAACACATACACACACGTGCATGATATAAAATGTGACCGTGCACCTCAAAACGAAAATAAAGTCGCACACACTGATTTTGCGTGAGGACTGAAAAAAAGTGAAATGGGTCAACCTAGCCGAACTTGACTTTTTCATATTTTCTGAAAGAACAGGTCTTCTTTTACATTATGCTAAAATTTGGTATCATAAAACGGGCAGGAAAGTGTGCTTTTTTAGCAGTTTATCTCGAACATTTTTGGTAGAATAGTGTGATTAGGTGTGTCTTTAGAATCCCTTTTTCATTTCTGAAAAATATTGTCCACACTCTTCACTTTCAACTCTAATAACTTTTGAAAAGATTGTGCTACTGCTTTGAAAGTTGGCATTAATTATGGACAGAATGTGTTAATGAGGCCTGCTTAATTTCACCTTAATCTGATAATCCCTTCATTGTTGTTACTCTGGTGGTTTACTTCCTGTTTTTTGTCCCATTCATCGCACAGCCAGCACGGTTTGGTAAAGGTTAAGCGCTTTAATAGACACTGTGCTTCAGCGCCTCTTTTCTCAGTTCACACTTTTCCTGAGTTTGTGCTTTCTTTCCAATATTTAGATAGGTTAGGAGAGTCCATTTGATTTGAGTTATACATCATTTTAAAGCTTAAAGTCTGCTCTTTCAGAATATGGTCTTAACTAAAAATTCATGTCTGGCGACTTTTTTTTTTTTTTGTTTTGAGATGCAGGGTCACAAATTATATATATATATATATATATATATATATATATATATATATACCCACATACATGTATAAAGGATCGAGTGGGGATTTAAAGGATAGGATACTAATTGCTATAAAGCCTATATTCTGTAACTCTTGTTTGTGTGCCGTATGATATTTTCTATGTCACACATGGAGGCAGTTAGTATTTTCTACACAACCATATATCAAGGGAGTGAGTTGGTTGGATTCGAATGTACTACTTTGCAGCTGCTTGGGAAATATGACTTGGGTCTCAAAAAAGTGACCTCGGTATTAAAAGCTATGACTGCTGAGAACTTTTCCTTGCACTTTGCATATTTTCCTTATGGCGTAATACCAGACAGCATAGCTTAAAAAGACAGACTGATGTATAGAACACAAAATTAGAAAAACAACAAGAAGGTGATGCTTCAAATCATTTTATTGATTGATTTTGCATTACAAGTCATTAATGTATTTCCCTTCTGTCTAAACTGCCAAATGGGGAAAATGATTATCCACTTGTATTAAGGAGTTTTAAAAAGAAAACAAAAGCAACAATAACCACCACACACAAAATGGAATACATTCTTTAAAACGTAACTAGATATGTGGAAGTACAAGCCATCTCCTCGATAAAAAGACCGAAAATAAAAATTTTGCTTGCCAACAGCATGATGGTTCATGTCGATATCTCTCACTGATTCTTGCCATCACCATACTCTGCGAACAAATAGTTGGGTTTTTGTTACCCAAAGGGGTTTTATGACAGGAACAAATGGTTATATTTATTTCTTTCTTTTTGCAAAACATTGTAGCGACTGCCGTTATGCTGATCTACAAATGTTTCCAAATCTGTGTGTGTGGCATGCTGAAGACATACCGCTGTGATTTCTTATTCTTTCTGTCGCTGAGATACTTTTATCTCTACCGACTTCAGCCTGCTTTGATAGTCCACGTTTAAAAGAAATAAAGTGTGATGCAAATAATATACCTAGAAGGCACATTGCTGTTATCGCAAAGATAAAGTTCTTTTATTAAACTTGTACTTGTGAACTGAGAAGTTACTGATACAAAATCATTTTGCCGCAATCAACAACAAAACATTTACGTCTAAAGTGAGATACAATTACGTGTAAATATTGATTATTTTTTGTTACAGTTCTGAGGTACATATCGACTCTAGCCCTTCTCAGATTTATTCATACACATTCAAGTCAGATGCGGTACTGTATTTCGGTTCCTTTTTGGTACGTAACATCTCAGACAACAGCCTTTCGTCTACGACGACGATTTTTGCTTTTGTCATCGACACCTTCCTTCAAAGCATCCCGACGTTTTCGACGTCTTACGGCAGCAACTTCACGTCGGCGTCGAACTTCGACCTAAGAGTGCGTTGGAAAGATAATAATGATAGGGATGAATTGACTTATGCTCACAGATAGATGTTTATATTATGCCCACGTAAGGCAATACTGCAATTTTGATGTTTCGAAGAAAATATACTCATTTTCGTGTTAACATTCTACGGTTCGGATAACACACGTCGCTAAAAATAGGTGACATGGACAATGAGATGAGTGTACTCTAATTCTACTTAATACGAAAAATCAGTTGGGTCTCTGCTCTTGTAGACGATTCATAACCCCCCCCCCCCCCAAAAAAAAAAGCGAAACAAAACAAAACAAAACAAACAAACAAACAGCGCACAACAAAACAAGGAACACATATCTGTTTCGTTGTTTTTGTTTTTGTTTGTTGAAGTGTGTATGAGTTGATATAGATGGAAGTAAGTTATTCAGACTTACCGGCAAGGAGTCCACAGCTTGCAAAAGGTATATCCCATTCACTACACATAATGATACAAAATAAGTCGATATTTTCTTTACTTTTACTAGGGCGGTGCCATCATAATGTATATTTGCATTTTACTGATTGAACTTACGACGTGATATTCTAGCACACTATTAGAATCATTATTTTGCGTATACATATAACGTTTTGTTATGTATTATATATGTATATATATATATATATACACAAAGTATGTGTGTGTAGGTAGGTAGGTATTTATTTCCGTTAAAAAAAATGTAGTGTGTTTGGTGTGTGTGTGTGTGTGTGTAAACATTTATTAATAATGATTATCTGAATTGTAAGCTACCATTATTGACATTTTATGAACCTTCACCTGTGACTTTTTATACCCACGATGTCAATGACTAATGAATATCGATTATTCCATCATACCTAGTGCATTGTCAGGACAGTAAAAACTGTAGTCATTGCAACAGTCGTTGAATACAGAGCACGCAGTATCGCAGTAACAGTTCGATGACCGGCAGTCAGTTCCCTGGCAATTACAGCTAAAGCCATTGCAACTTCCTTCGTAGGGGATCGGCTCCGTGTATGTCGCTAATTGGTATGGATGGGAATGAAAACGACAGCAACAACAACAACAACAACAACAACTGAGCATCTGACAATATTGTTTCAGATCAGTGTCGGATGAATAATTATTTGATCCTGTACATGACTGGCAAACAAAAAAGTAAGACCAGGGATCGGTAAACTGTAGCTTTCATTTTCTTCCCAAAGAAGCATAAAGCAAGATTTGAGGAGAATCCCTTGTTGATGTAGCTTTTAATACTGAGGGCACATATAAAATCAAAAGTTTCTAGGCATACGTTGTTATAGAGAGATACTATCACGTAGTAACCCGTCAAATTCACTGTCATTAAATACATGTTTTGAAATAATTAAAGGTATGTTTAGATGAAGCTGCAGTCATACAGAAACATAGTTTGTACCAGTTTCAGCTTTAATTCATAATATCATGAACTATATTGTCAGAAAAATAATCTATTCAGCTGGACTTTGTTGTGTGTTTAGAGTTGCGACGTACTTTAACTGGATGACTGAGAATATTCGAAGACATAAATTCACAATACTGAAGCAAAAGTCGTTCTTTTTCCTTTGTATTTTTCCTGAAAGTTGATAATGGCAGAGTGTAAGCGATTAACCTTGAAACCTTTAGGGTTTCTTTTTTTTTTCATTTTGCGTTTTGCAGAGTGAAACCTGACATGACGATGAAAACGAGAGTGTTTTTGGAGTTACCACAGTTGTGCTCGTCGCTGTTGTCGGAACAGTCACTGAACCCATCACACTCCCAGTAGTATGGTATGCACTGACCATTGGTACACTGGAATTCGCTTGACCCACAATGATGTCCTGGATCTGGGCAAAACATTATGTATGCAGATTATAGGGCCTAGATTTCGTATCTATATGAAAATAATTCCATGTATGGACATAATTACACAATTCCTCTTAAACGTGGCTGTAGTTTAAACTTTCCATTTCATTTATCAATTCCAAATATAAAACACGTGGATTTTCCTTTCCCAACTATCTAATAGTGAATATCACTTTATCAAACAATCATTCTCACCTGAATCAATTCAATCTAGTGGTTTTATTTTCGTAGAGAAGTAAAGTTATGTACCATTCGAACATATCAAAACTCCAAATGAATCTGACATTTAAAGTATGGCGTCAGCCTTAGTGGCAACCTCGAGGCATATCCTGAAAGAATCAACTTGACGATACAGTGCACTGTACTTCTCTCCACACCGACTACCCGTGTCTCTTTAATCTGCCAATGTTATAGGATAACAAAGTGTGTGGGTGTATGTGTGTGTGTGTGTGTGTGTGTGTGTTTTACTGTTAAATCTTTAGGCTCATTGATTTTACGAATCTGCACAAAATGACAGCGACATTCTCATTAGTTGATCATGAAGTCTATAGCTCACAACTTACCACAGTTGTATTCGTCACTCCAATCGCCACAATTATTGTCCATATCACAAGTCCACTGTGCTGGTATACAATAACCGTTATCGCATTCAAACTGCCACTCATTGCAAGAAGGAAAACCTTTGAAGAGATGGACATTATGTTAGGACACTATAATGGAGAAGGCAACTAATATATTTTGCAAATAATAATATATTACTTCTTTGTGTTATCGTCACAAGGGAACACGTGGAATAAATACGATTAACATGGACACTTTTCATTATCAATGAGTATAAAAATCAGGATTTTACAGAGTAATATTTGATTCGTTCTCTTTGACAGTTTAACTAAAAAATGATATGTGTTTGAGCATTATCCTCATTAAACATCCGATCTCCACGCATTTATCTTTCTTCCTAATTGATTAATTCTCGGATGGCATATTTCTTGAGGCATATTTTGAAAAGATCAACTTGAAATTGTAATTATCCGAACATCGACGTCCAGGCTCTGTCTAATGTCAGCATTATAACAATTGTTTGTGCTAAAGGTCCAAACTCATTGGTTCCAAGAGTCTACAAGGATATTGATCATGAGGTTTGTTGCTTACAACCTACCACAGTTGTTTTCGTCGCTCAGATCGCCGCAGTCATTGTCCCCGTCACAAACCCACCATGCTGGTATACAATTACCGTTATTGCATGCGAACTGCGAGTCACTGCAAGAATGAACACCTTTCAAGAGATGAAAATTATGTTGGGAAATTATCGAGAAGAAGGCAGTATTCATTTCTCTTTGTCAGTTTGAATGAAAAATTATATGTCTTTGACCATTATCATCATTGAACATCCGATTTCCACGAATTCACCTATTATTCTCATTATTTTTTTTTTCTTCGGGGGAGGAGATGACTTCTTTTAGGTGTCTGTTTAAAAGAAAAAAAAAACACAAAGGCTGAAAAAGAAAGAAAACTGAAACGCTCATTAATGATAGCTTCTGGTATTATGTGAGACGATTCTCTTTTTTTGTTCTTCTTCTTCTTCTGTTTCTTTTTTCGTTTTCTTGCCTTTTAGCGGTTTGGAGGTATATGTCATCAAGCGATTACTGAAATCCTGTTGCTTTTGTAAGCACACATGAATACAATCTGGGCTTCATGGCCCTTCTCTGTTATATATCTATTTCAACCTAGAATTACGTTCCGTCATATGAATGTAACAAATTCCACGTTCTCACCTGGTGTAGTGCTTATCTCAGGCTCTTCAGTGGTAAGATGACCTAGACAAAAACAATAGTGATATTTAAGGATAGTATGCCTCTATCGATAAACATAGATGAGTCAGTTAGTTTAGTTGACAACTGAACGTTGTCTTTGTGTTTTCAGGACAGACTTTCTATTTTCAAGTTAAAGAGATCACAAGGAAATTATAAAATAAAATATCTAGCACGTCGATCAGTCCGTGTCTTTAAGTGAAATGAGAAAAGTAGTTGAATTGTACGTATCGATGATATGAATTATACGTTTTATCCATTGAGATGGACACTACTCGCAAAAAAAAGTTGTTTTTTCCTCCAATCATTAATGCTTTTCTGAAGAAAAGGACATAAAAAACCTAATGGAATCTACTTGGACTCCAGAATAATCTGGCACTGAATTGTGTTTTAATCTTGGAGCAACGTTGAGACATATCCTGAGCGGATCAACTATATGTGACCGTGCACCTCAAAACGAACATAAAGTTGCACACACTGATTTTGCGTGAGGACTGTAAATAAGTGAAGTGGGTCAACCTAGCCAAACTTGACTTTTTCATATTTTCTGAAAGAGCGGGTCTTCTTTTACATTATGCTAAAATTTGGTATCATGAAACGGGCAGGAAAGTGTGTTTATTCAGCAGTTTATCTCAAACATTTTTGGTAGAATAGTGTGATTAGGTGTGTCTTTAGAATCCCTTTTTCATTTCTGAAAAACCTTGTCCACACTCTTCACTTTCAACTCTAATAACTTTTGAAAGGATAGTGCTACTGCTTTGAAAGTTGGCATTGATTATGGACAGAATGTGTTAATGAGGCATGCTTAATTTCAGTTTAATCTGATAATCTCTTCATTGTTGTTACTCTGGTGATTTACTTCATGTTTTTTATCCCATTCATCGCACAGCCAGCACGGTTTGGTAAAGATTAAGCGTTTGAATAGACACTGTACTTCAGAGTCTCTTTTCTCAGTTCACACTTTTCCTGAGTTTGTGCTTTCTTTCCAATATTTAGATAGGTTAGGAGAGTCCATTTGATTTGAGTTATACATCATTTTAAAGCTTAAAGTCTGCTCTTTCAGAATATGGTCTTCACTAAAAATTCATGTCTGGCGACTTTTTGTTTGTTTTGAGGTGCAGTGTCACATATTAAAGATGTAATTCTCCCAACATCGACGTCCAAGAGCTATCCATTGTCAGCACCGCAAATTTCTTAAAGGGATGGTACAGTATTGGTGGAGATGAGAAAGGGGCTTTTAACTTTTCGCGAGATACCAGGAAAACACTTATGAAATAGTATACAGAGCATACCACTTTAAGAGTAATTGAAAGTTTACTTGATGAAAATCAGGTTTGGAATAACTGAAACATCCAAAAACAAAGTAAAACAAAGCGATCGCGATGAAGTGTAGGTCCCATACTTATTAGAATAGCTCTGTTTTAGATATCTCGGCCATTTCAAAACCAATTTTCATCAAATAAACGTTGAATTCCTCATGGAATTATATGCTCTTTCATATTCATAAGAGGTTTCTCATTATCTCACCAAAAAAATGTTAGAAACCTGACATTAGGTCTCAACCAAAACTATACAATACCTTTACAGTAATTGTTCAAGCCTATCGATATCAGGAGTCTACCAAAAAATATTGATAATAAGCTTACAACTTACCACAATTTTCGTCGCTCAAATCCCCGCAATCATTGTCCCCATCGCAAACCCACTGTGCTGGTATACAATTACCGTTATCGCATGTGAACTGCAAGTCACTGCAAGAAGGAACACCTTTCAAGAGATGGAAATTATGTTCGGAAATTATCGAGAAGAAGACAGTTAATGTATTGGCCAAATATTATGTGCGTGATATTGGTTTGTTTTTTTTATCATTGTCATGAGCAGCGTCAAGAAAACACGTGAAGTGCATACGGTACGTTGACCTGGAAAATGTTCATCATTGATGCTAAACAAATGTCTAGAATGCACAAAGTGATATTGTATTCATTTCTCTTCGACAGTTTGAATGAAAAATAAAATCGTGTGTGCTTGAGCATTATCATCAATTGACGTCCGATTTCCAATAGTCATATTTAAGGATAGCATGCCTTTATCGATGAACATACATGAGCCAGGGCCCCGTTTTATCAAAAGATACAATCGATTACAAATTTCCTTACCATACAGGCTGCCATAAACTTATGGTAGAAATCAACTATATAATCAATTATAACTTTTCAAAATTCAGGGCACAGGTAGTTTAGTTGACAATTGAACTTTGTCTTCATGTTTTGATAGATCAAAAGAAGACTATTCCAAAAACAAAAACAAAAATATCCACACGACGATCAGTCCACGTCTATCAGTGAAATGAAAAAAAAGTAGTTGAATGGCCATATTGATAGGTATGAGAGTTGATTTGGTTTAAATGTATAGAGATACAGAATGTTCGCAAAAAAATGAACCGTTGCCTTTTGTATAGACCTAAATCATTGCCTGAGTTGAAAATTAATATCTATTTGAATCTACTTACATGACTTGTAAAATTAGTCAGGCACTGAATTGTTGTTTTAATCTTGTGGCAACATTAAGGCATATCCTGAAAAGATAATTTTGAAGAAGTAATTCTCTGAATACGAACGTCCACGATCTGTCATATGTCAGCATTGCAAATTGTTGGTGGTAAAGGTTCAAGCTCATCGATTCCCAGAGTCTACAAGGATATTGATCATGAGGCTTGTTGATTACAACCTACCACAGTTGTTTTCGTCGCTCAAATCGCCGCAGTCATTGTCCCCGTCACAAACCCACCATGCTGGTATACAATTACCGTTAGGGCATGCGAACTGCGAGTCACTGCAAGAAGGAACACCTTTCAAGAGATAAACATTATTCAATTCAATTCGCGTTTATTTCATTCAAACAGATAAAAAACATTCAGACAAAGTATATAAATAAATTCAAATTGACAATAAAAATGTAACAGAATGTGGAGACAGCAAGAAAAACAAAGTTTTATAAGCAGCTGCCACCATAACAAAAGCAGTTATAATAAAAGTCATATTAAATTGTACAAATAAATATGCATAGATATTAAAACCAAAGAGATTGAAAATACATGTTCAACAATAGACACATAGAGACAAAAACAAACAAACAACAAACAAACACAGAGTAATACCCGAATGTATAGATTACTTTTCTTTTTCCAATAAGAATAATTTAAATCTTCGTTTAAAAACATTTAAAGATGGACTCATTTTAATTGACTGTGGCAAGTTATTCCAAATTAGAGGTCCTCTATACAAAACAGAATATAAACCAACATTTGTTCTATTAAGCGGTAAATGATAATTCAGAGGATTTCTCAAACAATACGAATGAATAGCACTATTTAACTGAAACAAGGAAGAAAGACTTGGGGGAATACAATTTTTAAAACACAAATACATAAATACACCAATAATATATTTGTTCAATTCAAAAATATCTAAAACATTACATTTCATAAAAAGAGGTTTAGTGGAGGCAAGATAATTGGCGTGACATATAATTCTCACTGCTTTCTTCTGCAGACGGAAAAGTCTGACCATAGAATAATTTGATGTATTTGCCCAAGCAATGTTTCCATATTGAAGTTGACTTAATATAATAGCGTTATAAATCATGCATAAAATATTGTGAGGAAAATAAATATAAATTATGTTGGAGAAGTTATCAAGAAGAAGGCAGTTAATGTATTGGCCAATTATCATTATGTGCATGATATTGGTTCCTTGTGTCATTGTCATGAGCAGAGTCAATAAAACACGTGAAATGGTTACAGCACGTTGGCCTGGAATATTTTCATAATTGATTTGATTGATTGGATTTGATTTATTTCTGCATTCAATCAGATACAAATTGAATACAAATTTCAAAAGTGCAAAGACAAACAATAGCAAGTGCAGTGAAATGAATCGATTGCATTGAGCAGTATGCATACACAAAAACATAAAATAAAATATACACTATTTTTCAGTAAATGACAAAGATAAGTGATAAAAGATGCAGGAGACCACCATCGTAAGTGATTAAGCTTGAAATGGATGGGGGCCTCATAAAAGGACTATTCAACGACACAACTCTCTTGGAGGAAAGAGATAAGTTGGGTGCAGTGCAGTTGCAGGTGTGAGTGCAAGATGCAGTTGAAGGAAGAAAATAGAGATTGAAAAAAAGTAACAATCATTCACCATAAATATTTGTTATCTTAATGAGTGGGGAGAATAAAATTATGATTGTATCAAATACCGTTTTAATGAAGCTTTCAAAGAATAGATACTTGAGCAAGACTTTATAATGTCCGGGAGATTATTCCCAATGTCCGGACCCGAATGTCTGATAGATTTATGTGTCACTAATAATTTGGGATTCAAAAGATGGAAATTTCTACATATACGAGTAGGGTACGAATGGACAGAAGTATTAAACCAAAACATGTTATTAAACGATGATGGAAGTTGATCATGAATATATTTAAACATAATTACTGCTACTTGGCATAGTTACGGTTTTCACATCACCTTGGGCCCATAATTTTAACTGTGCCCCTCATAGTATACAAATATTGACTGCTCATGAGGATGATGGTGGAAATTATCATTCCCGAGGTGCTTTTCATACCGACCCTTCTATCACCCCGAGGCGTTAGCCGAGGGGTGATGGAAGGGTCGGTATGAAAAGCACCGAGGGAGTGATAATTTCCACCATCATCCGAATACAGAGCAGTTGATATTTGTTTTATATACCTCATCGTTTAAGACTTAACCAAGATCTAGGGCTAGGCAAATAAGAAGTAAATTCTAAATGTTAGGCCTAAACGTTAGCCCTAAAATCAGGCCACAGTCTGCGCTTGCTGGCATGGTTTTCGTGCATTTCGTACTACCCAGTACGCACGGTACATTGTACTCACTCACAGTCACACGGCCTTCGGCGAGCTCCTGCATAAAATCTTGGCAGAAGATTCCAGTATACATCCAGTTTCCCGTCGCTCGTGTTTTTAATTCGATATTTTCAACATGCTGAGATTTGTCTCTGCTTCGGGATCCTAAGAAATTCTAATTGCAAAGTGTACGATCTTTGATCCAGCTCACTTCAAATCACGGAGGAGCGCTCGATCACCATGCCACGTAAACGTATGCCTGCTGTGCGCTAGTGCGATGATTTTGCATGTGTTTATACGATGCGCGTAGTGAACGTCGTTGGGTGGGTGGAGGGGTTGCGGACACCGCGCGCGAAGTCTAGTGTACTTGTTATGTGTACAAAAGTCGCGGAGGGTTTACGAATTCTATCACGAGGGTTTTGCCTTTCTATCACGAGGGGTTTGCCTTTCTATCACGAGGGTTTTGCCTTTCTATCACTTACATGAAAACCCTAAGGCAAGATAGACGGGACTACACCTTGTCACGTGATATACTTTTGACCAATCAGTGATACGAATCTCACTTATGAGGTATATAACAGTCATTATTTGTATAGTATACTAGAGCACTCACTTTAGTGCGCGCATGCAAACCTCAAATACGCGCAGCCTGAACTCCCAAGTTCATTGACCCTACCTGCCAAAATATCAAAAATCCTTCATAAATTCCCCAAAAATTCTTGGATCACTACCAAAATTTAATCGATTGGTTCTTGTGTCATTCTTAACCTTTTCTGCAAGTTTCATCCCAATCCGTTAACTACTTTTTGAGTTATTTTGCACACGGACAAACTAACTAACTAACTAACTAACTAACGAACACACAAACCAACGGTAACGAAAACATAACCTCCTCCCTTGGCGGAGGTAAAAAAAACGAAAAATTGAAACGCTTATTAATGTCAGCTTCTGCTATTATGTGAGACGATTCTTTTTTTTTCTTGTTCTTGTTCTTCTTTTTTTTCTTGATTTTTAGCGGTTTGCATGTTTACGTCATAAAGCGATTACTGAAATCCTGTTGTTTTCATAAGCACATATGAATACAACCCGGGCTTCATGGCCCTTCTCTATCATGTCTATTTTACCCTACAATTACGTTCCGTCAAATGAATGCAACAACTTCCACGTTCTCACCTTGTGTAGTGCTTATCACAGGCTCTTCAGTGGTAAGATGGCCTAAACAAAAACAATGGTGATATATAAATATACTATGTCTTTATCAATGTTCATAGATAAGCCAGGTAGTTCAGCTTGCAACTGAACTTTGTCTCCGTTTGTTTCAGGACAGTTTTTGTCTATTTAGGTAATGAATTACAAGGAGATTATTTCAAATACACACACAAAAAATAGAAAAGTAGTTGAATTGTACATATTGATAGATATGCGAGTTATTGGTTTAAATATAAGAGATGGAGAATGTTCGCAAAAAATGAACCGTTGCCTTTTGTATATATAGTCATAAATACTTGTCTGAGTTGAAAACAAAATGTGATCCGCTACAACAAAAGGATTCGAAAGTCGGGGAGGTGGATTTTCTAAAAATGACATTGCATTATTTCCTTACTCTTCTGCTTTTATTTCATATACAACATGTCTCATTAATGTACTCGGTTGCGGAGAAATCAATAATTTTATGAGATTATGTTGAGTGGTGTAAGAAATCAGCATTTCGAGAAAAGCCCCCTTCAAGATTTCCTTCCGACGTATTCGTGATCAAGGGAAAGTAAGACACTTTTCGTGCTCCTAGCAACCTCCGCGATGTTCATTCAAGCTTAGCGCCAGTGGTCTACGTTCGACCAATCAGTAATGGCCCAGTCACAATGTCGGCGATCTGTCGGGGATTAGTTTTGGCCGGGGGTCGTCGTAGAAAATAAAGAATCCTTGAACAATCCCAGCAATAATCCTAATAAAAGTGGAGCAGTCACATTGTCTGAGATTTTTTCAAGGATTTTGACCCGGCTTTGTCGAAAAATCGTGGGATTAGCCTCCGATCGCCTCCGATTGCATCGGAGGCGATCGGAGACGATATCTGCGATCGTCTTTTCTTTTAATTTTTTCCCCCTGGGTATATGTGGGGGGGGGGGGGAAAGAGGGTTTTCTGACCTCGGTCATCTGTATTTCTCTCTCACGGCGATTTACTACGATTCCACCGTACGAATCATCGGAGACGATCACAGAAAGCGTACGAATCGTCGCAGGGCGCCTCCGATTCAGTCGGAGGGCGCCGGAGACTACTCGCAGACATTGAATCTCAACCTGAATTTCAAATCCCACACAGACTCCTGCGACTAGTCTCAGATTATTCGGAGGACGCCTCCGATTAATCGGAGGGCATCGTAGGTCATCGGATATTGTGTCTGGGATGCCAAAAATGGGTGAAAAATCTTGCGAGCAATCTTGCAATTATTTTAAGTTCAAAGTTAGGGACCGCGACGGGTGTGGCGATGCCTAAAAAATCTGCGACAAGCCGCAGGCGTCCGGAGAGCGCCTCCGACGGGTGCAAAATCGTGAGATCCGTCTCAAGATTTTGTTAAAACTTCCCGCGTTTTACCCATCGCCGACGCATCGCAACTGATTTGTGACTGGCTCATAACCAGGATGCCACACACTGACCAATAAGATCACTCCCTCGTTGCTAGGGGCGGAGTCTATCGGCGGCGCTAAGTCCAAATCTTCGGACACGTTTCTGTTTCGTTGAAAATCATGGACTAGAAAAATGCCAATATCTTGCCTCTCCTTTGATCATTTAGCTTTGAAATTTCAGCAGATGGTAGACGAAACATTAGACTGCAGACTTATGCCGAAATAGAAATTGGATGGTTTAGACCGGTTTTGACCGATTTTGAAGATCGGACTTTAAACTCGATTCTCTCTAGTCAGCCGTCAACGACTTTCGGATTCTTTTGTCAAGGCGGGTCGGAAATATTTGTTTGAATCTACTTGTATTCCAAATTTAACAGTCTGGCACTGAATTGTTGTTTTAATCTTGTGGCAACTTAAAGGCATATCCAGAAATGATCATTTTGAAGACGTTCTGTGAATACGGACTTCCAGGATCTGTCATATGTAAGCATTGCAAATTGTTTGTGGTAAAGGTTCAAGCTCATCGATATCACGAGTCTACGAGGATATCGATCAAGACGTTTGTTGCTTACAACTTACCACAGTTGTTTTCGTCGCTCAAATCACCGCAATCATTGTCCCCATCACAAACCCACCATGCTGCTATACAATTACCGTTATCGCATTGAAAATTCCAGGCACCGCATGAAGGAACACCTTTGAAAAGATGAACATTATGTTGGGGAAATCATCAAGAAGACGGCAGTTAATGTATCGGCCAAATATTATTAGGTGCATGGTATTGGTTCTTTGTATCAATGTCATGAGCAGCGTCAATAAAACACGTGAAATGGTTACGGCACGTTGGCCTGGAATATGTTCATAATTCATGCTATACAAAAGTCTAGAATTTACAGAGGGATACTATATTCATTTCTCTTTGTCTGTTTGAATGAGAAATTATATATAATTTTGAGCATTACATCATTAAACATCCGATTTCAAGAAATTCAGCAATTATTCTTATGAATTTGTATTGATTAATTAATTTTTCAGGGGAGAGGTTGACTTTACTTTGGTGTCTCTTTAACAGCAAAAAAAAAAAAGAAGCAAAACCTAACGCTGAAAAAAAGAGAAAAACTAAAACGCTTATTAATGTCAGCTTATGGTATCATGTGAGCTGATCCTCTTTTTTTCTTCTTGTTCTTTTTTTTTTCTTGCTCTTCAGTGGTTTGAAGGTATATATCATAAAGCGATCACTGAAATCCTGTTGTTTTTATAAGCACATATGAATACAACCCGGGTATCATGGCCCTTCTCTATTATATATCTATTTCATCCTAGAATTACGTTCCGTCATATGAATGCAACAACTTCCATGTTCTCACCATGTGTAGTGCTTATCTCAGGCTCTTCAGTAGTTAGATAGGTTTCTATGCATTTATCAATAAACATAGATGAGTCAGTTAGTTTAGTTGACAATGGAAATTTGTCTTCGTGGTTTCATGACAGTTATCGATTTGTCTTATCAAGTAAGAGATTACAAGAAAGTTATTCCAAAGAAAAATAAACAAAAAAATATGTAGCACGTCGATCAGTCATTTTATTTAAAAGAAAAAAAGTAGTTGAACTGTACGTAGCGATGGATATGAGAGTTATACGTTTGATCCACTGAGATGGACACTATTTGCCCCCCCCCCCCAAAAAAAAAAAAAAAATCGTGCAGACCTAAAGTAATGCTTTTCTGATTTTAAAAGGACAACAAATCTTAATGTAATCTACTTGAGCTCCAGATTAATCTGGCACTGAATTGTCTTTTAATTTTGTGGCAACGTTGAGATATATCCTGAAAGGACCAACTATTAAGATGTAATTCTCCCTACATCGACGTCCAGGATCTATGCACTGTCAGCATAGCAAAATTGTTTAGGGTAATTGTTCAAGCTCATCGATTCCTAGAGTCTACAGGGATATTGATCATAAGGCTTGTTGCTTACAACTTACCACAATTGTTTTCATCGCTCAAATCGCCACAATCATTGTCCCCATCACAAACCCACCATGCTGGTATACAATTACCGTTAGGGCATGCGAATTGCGAGTCACTGCAAGAAGGAACACCTTTCAAAAGATGGAAATTATGTTTGAAAATTATCGAGAAGAAGACAGTTAATGTATTTGACAAATATTATTATGTGCATATAGAGAACACACTTGAAATGCATACGGTACTCTGGCGTGGAAATTGTTCATTGTTGATGCTATACAAAAGTCTGGATTTTGCAGTGATATTGTATTCATTTTTCTTTGAAAGTTTGAATGTAAAGTTTTCTTGCCTTTTGGCGATTTGAAGTAAATGTCATAGAGGGATTTCTGAAATCATATTGTTTTTGAAAGCACACATGCACACAACCTGGACTTCATGGCCCTTGTCTGTTGTATGTCTATTTTATCCTAGAATCACGATCCGACATGTGAATGCAACAAATTCCACGTTTCACCTTGTGTAGTGCTTATATCAGGCTCTTCAGTAGTTGGATAGCCTAGACAAAAGCAATACCGATAATTAAGGATAGTATGCCTTTGTTATGAATATGTAAGATATTCAAATTAGAGTAACGTGTTAAGCCTAACATGGAGGTGATCTGTTTGATGTCACTGCATGAGTTTATGTGTGACATGTTGTTGATTTAAAACCATCTTTTCCTCTTCTCTGTAGTACCTGTATCAATGAACGTAGATGAGCCAGGTAGTTAAGTTGACAATTAATCTTTGTCTTCGTGTTTTTAGGAGAGCATTTGTCTGAACCTGTGGCGAAACTGAACACACAACATTGCAGGTTTGCACCAAAGAGTACAGAGGCAGGTTATAGATCACAAGAAGATTATTCCAAAAACAAAAACAAATATATATATATATATATATATATATATATATATATATATATAATATATAATATATAATATATATGAGTACCGCGTTCATCAGTCCATGCCTAGTGAAATGAGAAAAGTAGTTGAACTCTACAGAATGATAGCTATGAGAGTTATTACTTGTAATAATTGAAGACCTGAATATAAGAACGACCCAAGTCCATCACACAAAATGTTAATTGTCATAATAACATATGTTCTAATTTGTATATACAATGTTGCCTTCCCATCACACTCAGAATATTATTGGACAAATAAAAAAGATCTGAAGTTTTTTTTTTATTAAAGTTTACTCGAAAATGTCTTCCGTGGACTTGGGTCGTTCTTATTTATGGAGAGTGTTCGCAAAAATAAACCGTTGCTTTGTGTGAATCAAAACGAATGATTTTACCAAAGTGGGTATAAAACATATGTAAATTTGTCAATCAGTTTGAATACATATTGTTGTTACTTTTTTTTAAAGTTGTCTATTGATTATAAATTATAAAAGAAGATGTAAACGGGGTTGAGCTACTGCATTGTACGGCCCACAACGCAGCAGGTCATTTTAACAAGCTTAATGTCTCATAAAAAAAAACATTGAAAACATACAAATTCAGAAAAAGTCAAAACTTCCTCAAAGAACTTGGAGATTCGCGCTAGAAAACGAAAAAAAAAAATCATATATACCAAATTAAAGATGTACTGAATAGATTACCTGGGGTAGTGAGGTACTCTGTGGTGGAAACACCTGAAAGATCGAATCAGTCGTTTGTTAGTTAGTTTTCGCTAAATCCATTTCACAAATCATATTTCAATTTAACAAAATATAAGAGTATGCATATATACAAACACTGACTAGTAGGTAATTATTTACGTCGATGAAGGCCAATTTGTCCATTAGATTCAAGTAAAATAGTGTTGCTATTCTCTCTTCAAATTTTCTATCAGAATGTCAAGTTGAGTTGCGGCATCTATACGGTCTACAACGTTTCAGTTTAATTTTTTTGACTAATCAATATGTGTGGTAAGGAAAACATGCTGAAAATTCTATCGGGAATACAGAACAATTCAAAATGGTTATGAAATGCTTGGGAAATACACGCATGAAAAAAATATCAATGTACATGTATAAACGAAATAAATGACGTATCGAATACTACCCGAGGTAGTGACTGACTCTGTTGTGAAAACACCTGCAAGTTCAAAATCATTGTTTCTTTGTTGTTGTTTTTCAGTTTGATTCCAGAAATTACAATTCCATTTAACAAAATATAAACTCATCCCTACATACAATGACTATTCTGTACACTATTTACATTGATGAAAGCCAAATCGTCAATCAGCTGTTGCAGTAAATATATTGTTACTTGTGTCTTCAAGTTGTAATGGAAACGGATGTGGTGTGAGTTGTTGCATTGTACGGTTAACAAAGTTGCAGTTCATTTACAAAGACTTAAGTTGGTTATTTAAAAAAATGAATTAAAAAAGCACGAAGGTAATGCCGAGAAAAAAAAAATCTCATTTCTAGGAAATATATTCATAAGAAAAGAAAATCATAATTAGTAAATAGATTAAAAAAAAATCGTATTGAATAACTCACCCGGCGTAGTGATGTACTTTGTGGTGAAAACACCTGAAATTTCACATCATTTATTCGTTTGCTTTTACTACCATACCATGAATTCTATTTCCATACAAAAAGTACAAAATTAAAGAGAGATAAATGTCATTCTTATAATCTTTCACACCAGTATGATAATATGATTATACATCGCAAAATATGTACAGCAAGATGTTATACAGGTATTTTGAAAAAAAAAAATAAGCTGGATGGCAGGACTTGCATCTATAAGGAGTACTGCGAAAGATAAACGTTAATTATCATTTATTGATGAAGAAAAAGACGTTAGAGAGAAAGACCTCAGGGAGATCGCAAGAAATTATTCACGAGCAAAAATGAATTTGCATATTTATATCATATCATCTCACTCCAAAGAAAAACACAATCACACACTGTTATTGCTTTATCACAAAAATAGCTTATCAGATTGAGCAAATAAGTATTGTGGATATT
Source organism: Diadema setosum (assembly GCA_033980235.1). NCBI lineage: Eukaryota > Metazoa > Echinodermata > Echinoidea > Diadematoida > Diadematidae > Diadema > Diadema setosum. The sequence continues at coordinate 29,800,739 of CM067075.1, read as the reverse complement.
GCGTAGCTTACCTGTGGTGGGCAAGTCTGTAGTAGTGAGATCGCCTGCAAATAAAAAATAACAATGATAATATCATATATCCTTTGCTTTTGCCGAGAAAAGTTTTGTTTCGTAAGAAAATTAGAAAATCCTGTTAGATATACAATGTTCAATAGCGCAATATAATTTGTCTGAAATGTCTATCATTGTTTAAACATAAACGGATCCAAGTCCATTTAATTGATACGTACCAGGTTTAGACCAAAACGCCGTATTATGCCATTTTTCTGACATGATGTTATCTGAATGATTTGTTTCAAGTTTAAAATATCTTGTCGTTCTTTGAAAAGGATACAAGATACCAATATATAGCTTTTCTTTCGAAATAAAGAATCGATTCATAGCAGGCCGACTATTGTACTAGGTGTTTAAAAAAAGATTTCCCACTTTTGATCATTAATTGTTCAAAAATTATTCATTCGATAAAACTGTCATTGATATGAGTAATAGCTTAATAATGTACAATTTTGTTGGAGGTTATTTGAATGTGAAAGCATAAATCAGTTTCATTAAATCTAAGATTGATTTTGAAATAACGTTTTAGATTTTGGTCAAAATTTAACCCTCTGTAAAAAAAAAAAAATTGAACTTTGCACAGGAACCAATGATGTGTATGTGAGTGTGTGCTGACAATGGCCCTAAACAATGGACATGCCTGAACCACCTGTTGACTAGGCGTCAGTCTCGAGCTCCCATGCACATGAATGCTTAATCAATAATTCATGTGGATTGCCCTGGGTACTGTCGTAGTCTGAATTAATGCACTGCAAAGGGTAAAATGCACACACATGGAAAAAGTAAGCACATGTTTCCATGTGCTTGCAAGCACCACATTTCATTCCAGCTGGCTATCATTTTCAAATTTTGCTTCACATATTATCACTAAATTTGGGATACAAAGAACCATAAATGATCTAAAGTTTTTAATTTTAATACAAGTTGCTTACTGTCTACTGATAGTCTTACAAAATTTGTAGCTTTTTCGATAAAATGAGATTATTTTTGTTAGGAGTTCAGCAGCATTTTTCACTGGGGCAATTTGTTTCACAGTATATTTGTTCAGGGAGGTGAGAGGAAAAGGAGTGGGCACAGGGAGGTGAGGCCTCCCTGTTTTATTGGTTACAGCTCGTTATTCCGAAGGTTCGTTATTCCGAAGACTCTTAAGTTTAGTCAGAAGTCAAACGCCTGCCGATACTGTCGTTGAGTCGCGACAGTTGTGTGCTCTCCCTACTTCTGAAATTACAATGAATACCTTCTGTTCTGTGGTAAACATGGTGACATGAACCATAGAAAATCAATTAGAGTATACACTATTATGGAGCCTTAAATAAATCGGGTGTTGTTCGTTATTCCGAAGTTTCGCTATTCCGAAGGTTCGTTAATCCGAAACACACAAATTCCCTATACCTAGAGATTCGTTAATCCGAAAATAAAATTCGGAATAATGAACCGTCGGACTAACGAGTCTTCGGACTAAAGAGCCTTCGGAATAACGAACCTTCGGAATAACGAACCTTCGGAATAACGAGCTGTAACCAAATTATATCTAGCATACGATCTGGTGCAAACTAATATATTTTTTAATGATTGTTAGGACTTCATTAATCTGTAATATAAGTGAGATCAGAGAGTCGACATTCTTAGTAGAATGTAGATATTAACAACATTTCAGGTAATTGTTCGCAGACAATCACTGCTATTCAAACAGGACTGGTAGTACATGTATGTTATTTTTATATTCCATTAAACATCCACCCAGTCTGCAGTAACACAATTTGTAAGTTTGTAAAAACGACCTGTTTTTTTTTTTTTCGAATATGATTTATCATTACTTAAACACCTAGAGTTCCTTGATATTTTGTTATTCATATCCATCAGGTTAAGACAAGAGATGATTTGCTGACCTGGTATACTGTCCTGCCGTGTAGTTCTTTCAATGAGATACAAGGAGCCCGAAGAAAGCTATTGCTTAACTTACTTATATAGGGGATACATGCATGACAAAGTTTTCATTTGTATTAAATACAAAAAAAAAATGCTCTAGTTAAATATTATTATGACTTACCTGGCGTACTGGCGTACTCTGTGGTACTATCATCTGAAAGTTCAAATGCATTTCGTTATAAAATGAATTTGAAGCATCGTGTCAGGAATATATAACATATAGCCTTAAAAACTGAAAGTAGGAACAGTCACTACGTGCACACCTTACTGGTTTAATGAAACACCACTTAATTCTGTTTTTATACTACCAAAGTGGGTTCATAGGGTATACTTTATATAATTCTTTGCTCTCATCAAGGAGATGAATCTCACCTCCCTGCTCCTGTGTAATTTATGTATATTTGAAAGGCTTATACATACCAGGTTTAGCTACTATAATCGACTGTTATCATACAGTTATATTTCTCAGAATCCTGCATTATATGAAACAATATAGGAAAAAGGACGCGTAACTTTGGTTGTATATCGGAGTTAGCTAGTGATCTAAAAAAGATAAAATAATCCAAGTTAATCATAGCTCGTGATATTCACGACGGTATATGAGAGATTAATTACTCCACCTTTTATAAGATTACCAAGAACACTTACTAAAATATCAGAACACAAAACGTTACTGCATGCATGGGTTAAATGCAAAATGTCTCCTGAATTGTGTTACCTATGATAATGGTTGTGGCGTAGGAGGGACTCCCAGTGGTAGAACCTGGAACTTTATAATGGAAACAAAGATATTTAAAAAAACAAAGCCGAGTCCCGCAATTAGATTGAAAGTGTGGATTCTTGAAAGTAAACATCGGATTAGAAGATTATAATAGAATGCCCTCAAACACTGCATGGTCTGCATGAAGGGGGGGGGGGAAATAAAAATGACAGTCTCCAGTTTTTCAAAAAGCGAGTGAACAGACATATAGGATGTCAATTGATAAAGTACCTGTCTTCAAAGGACTGGCAAAATATCATGCAATTATGGTTTTCAGTCCAGGAGGTTGAGTCGCGTGGCTGGATGATTCTAAATAAACGATCGGGCTTTAGTTTGTAGAGCACCCGCGATCAATAAACTAATTGGTCACAGGCCTAGTCACTTGAAGGGGAAGAATGATGTACAGGCAATCACAAACGATTTCTTTAACTCATACACTAATTATCACGTGCCATGTAGGCTGCGACAGAGCAGCTATCATACAAAACATACTACCTTGAATATTCATGATGCAGCTATAGAAATGCTTCGTGTCATGAGTATTAACTAACCATATACTGCTGAATGAATGGCGAATGTTCCTTAAATTCAAAGCGGAAAGATCATGATTTTATCAAATCCAATGCAATATTGTTGTGAATGACCCAAACTGAATTCTAAGACTCAAAACCCCTTTGTGGGCCTACGAACAAATAATTAAAGGGACAGTCCAGACGATTTTCATAATTTCACATCATGTAGTACATAAATCGACAACTCAAAGTATAGATTTGTGGGATTTATTGTGGAGCTTGAGTAGACAAACAATACTTTGAAAAATCTTAAACAAATTACACTGAACAAGGATGATGACATAAGGCCATATATTCCGCAAGACAGCGCCCTTATTTTATACAAAGGGTTAATTCAGCCCCATTTGAATTATTGTTCAATTGTGTGGAGGAACGCCAGTAAAAGTCTAGTAAACCAAATAAGTGTTTTGCAGAAGATGGCTCTCCGCACCATTCTCTTAGTAGATAATTGTTTCAGTAGTCGAGCCTTTATGAATTATCTGGCGTGGAAGCAATTACGAATTGCTGGGAAAAACACGCGGCAATATTTATCTTTCAATTGTTACGCCAGTTATTGCCATTATTTATCTGTAAAAAAGTAGTTATTAAAATAGATAAATATAATTTACGTAATTCAAGTAATATTATCATACTTCCAAAACCCAGAACAAATTTCATGAAATTTGGATGCATTTATTCCAGTTTTAAAATATTCAATAACCTCCCCGAAAATGTAAGAATAATAAGTAATTTGAAGGCTTTTGAAAGAATGTTAGAGTATGTGTTATAGTGTGGATTTCGTAACTATGTTTGAGCTAATTTGACTGCGGAATTTACGTGAACTTGTTTGGGTCACCCTCTTTTGTAGCATTTGTGTTTAGTGGTTACGTTTATATTCCTCTTCTTTTTTTTTGTTCTTGGTATCTAGTTTCTGCTATATTGTAATGTATTTCATTATGTCATGCTTGTTGTTTTTTATGGGTTTTTCTTTTGTAATTGGTATTGTTAATTTGCTTTGATTGATTTGTTAACTGTTGTGTTGTTTTTGTTATTGCTGTAACACTGTACTCACGGCCTCTCTGAAAAACAGCCTCACCTGGCTGATCGAGGGCATTTTATCCCGTGATTAAATAAAATAAAACAAACAAACAAACATAGGAGGTTCACATATTTCAGAAAATTAATGTAGCAGTGTAGTTCCATTACAATGCCGCTTGCTTGCGAGTTCACCTGTGTATAATCTATGCATGCCTTCTTCTTTTTTTCAGGTTCCTTGAGCCCCAATTCATGCATTCTTATGGTGACTCTGCCATGTCATCATCCTTATTCATTGCAATTTGTTCTATAGATTTTGAAAATATTCTTATTCTTCATCCTAATTATCACAAATTCTGAAACTCTGTCCTCGGTATAAGTAATTTATAGTTGTTCAAATGTAAAAATCTGAAAATCATCCTGAGGTCTCCTTTAATATTTCCCTTTTTGAATGATCCCTTCACAATGATGACCGCAGATCTTGCTCTTAAATTCTGATGATAATGAATACAGTGAAGTACTACACTCCCTTTGAACATCACAGCTATTCACAGGTCTGTGGCTGGTTTATTCTTTGTACTCAGTTCAAACATTTTTGCTATTGTTTTGTAAGGAAAATATTCCGCATAGTTTCCGTTCCACTGCTTTATATATCTGTATCAATTTTGTATGCGATGTGATTATTACTACGGATGACTCCAGGAAAAAAAAACTTTTATTATTAACAGTTATTACTGATACTCTAGCCCATTGATGGAAAAGATGTCATGTCGTTGATAAGCACTGTTATACTGCCGTGCTTTAGTAAATCATCAAATTATGAAATGCGTCATTGATTTTCTCTATGAAATGCATACATTGTGCATATATATATATATATATATATATATATATCATTATCATTATCATTATCTTCTTCATCATTAAGACGCGTAAAGTGCTCACTGAATAATACTCATGATACTATTAACTACCTTGTATTTCTTTTTCTCTTCCTTATTTTTAGAACAACAACATGATAGACTTTAAACATACTTTAATCTGACAAGCTTAATGGATAATGGTGATTTGCAGGGTAGATAACTTACCACATTGGTTGCAACTGACTTTGCAATTGTATTTCATCCAGCTCGGGTTTGTCTCACACTCGCCCCTTCCAGCCCAGTTCGCACAATTATGGTGTTTGTCAATGCACTCTAAAACGATTTGGAAAAAAATAGTAATATGAAAGCTTTATCTAAAAGGGTTGATAATTCCATTTTAAAATTGCCTCATTTAAGAGATTCCTTGTAGGGTCATAATTTTCTGCCTTCCTTGGTTCGTTGCATTTTTACAACTAGTGGTTTTAATTTCTGTACACGGTACACAAGCGCCTACTCTCCTTCTCTCTCTCTCACACACACACACCGACAAGCACACACACACCATTTTCCCCCAGCTGACATAGGCATTTCGTTGATTCTTGTTTTGATCGGTTGATATAATCATTCAGGGGCGATTTTTTTTTTCTTTTCAATTTGTTTATTCCTTTTTTACGCTGCGCTTCCTGGGCCCCGTTTTATCAAATATATAATCGATTATAAATGTCCTCACCACACATGCTGGCATAGACTTACCATAGAAATCAAGACCCTGGAGACACGTACGTGGAAACATTTCGAGTTGGCAATACACAAAAAAGTTATTAACAACAAAACTGCATCTCCATTCACGCACCCAAACTCATCCATGCACTGATGAAGTTTCTGCTCACCTCACCCGGCAATAAAAAATAGTATATTGAAGGGCATTCGCAAATGAATGACAAAATGTCACTTTCTGCAATTTTTATTTCTGTGCCTTGGAGGACAAAAATGAAAGTGTTTACTCATGCGAATACTCAGCAAAAAAAAAAAAAAAAAAGAACACCAAAAAACACTTTTTCCAGTAAATATTTTTCGTAGAAGATTTTGATAACAATCGTTGTGTCATATACCATAATTATCAAAGTTTATTCAATTGGCTATCAACCTAATAGATGAATACAAAGGGAAATTTCACGCATGATCAAAAACATTCATTATTGTCCTCCAAGGCACAAAAGTAAAAACTACAGAAATTGACATTTTGTCATTCATTTGCAAATGCCCTTTAAGATATCAATGACAACAAAAGATCAGTTTTGCACAATTACAGACATAAATAAAAAAGCAAAAAATAAGTTTTCGTGCCCTTGTATCTCTTTATATCCATAAACAAAAAAGAAAGTGGAAGCTAAAGGGGAAAATAAGGATTTTCTGTCAACTCATTACTTGACATGTCATAGGGAGTAGGCCGTAAAGGTGACAAAATGGACAGAATTCCTTCATTTCATTCGTTTAATTTAGGAATTTAGAAATTCATGAGACATATTCAAGAATCAAATGTTATTTTAAATTTCTTTAATTTGAAATGACATTTCAAATTTCTACCATTTTTGTTGATATTGTTTCGTCTCCGTCATTTGAATTTGGATTTGACCAAAAATTCTTCATTTTCCTGCATTATTTTTGCCTTTCTTTATCTTTTGGGGCTACAAAGACATTATACAGATCAAAGGTTGATTTTGAAAATTAATTTGTGTTTCTTATTGTGTTAAGATTGTTTTCTGTTCTCATTGTTACATGGAAGAGCACGTACGCATGAATGACATCTTGTCCATTTGTGCAATTTTTACTTTTGTACCTTGGAATAAAAAATGAATGTGTTCACTCATACGTAAATTATCCCCCTTTTTGACCTACCAGGTTGATAGCCAATTAAATTTCGTTTAGCATGGTATATAAAAAAATATATATTTAGCTAAAAATGTTATGAGAAATAATGAATTTGAAAAAGTGTTTACTTTCTTTTTGCTGAGTGTATATACATATGAAACAATTTGTAAAGATAAGTAAACCGTATATTCTCAGAGGCTGTAGTCAAAATGAAGCTTACGCTAAACACAGAGATCTCCTACATTTTGTTACTAATAATTGGATTGAATAATCAACGTCTTTTCACTCGGTCGTGTAACAGCTTGCTTATACTTTAGTTTATAACTGGTGTATACACATGATTACACATGCCATAATTGCATTTTGTCCAATGTATGATTGATATTTAAAATAAAATCTTTATGTCATATTATTATTTACTTTGTGAAAGTGCAGAATTGAAATGAAAAATACAATGAAATAAAGAGTATTGAAAACTATTAACCATTATAATCAAGTCATCAATTCTTTTCTATGTTTTGAATGAATCACGCCTTGAAAGTGAATATCATGTATTTAATAACGACCTTGTTGGGCAGCTCTGTCGAATCTCATTTTAGGGACATGACATTCTGAAGTTGTCGCTCTGAACAAGGTACATAAGGTGGACGTCTAAGAATGATGATCGAGCAGGAGGTCTTAAAAAGAAAAAGATAACTTAACAAGTATTGAAACGCATTCTCTGAGTACATTATTATTCTTTTTGTAATAATCTTTCTTGTCAGAAAAGTCAAATACACAATCATTTACCTATCACGCCCAGGCACACTCCACAACTTAGGCGACAGTTTTTTGACATCCAGCCGGGATTGGAATCACATTCTCCCTCCGAGGCCCATGTTTCGCAATCGTTGCTGTCATCCACACAATCTGTCAGTGGAATATAATGAAATATCAATATACAAATGATGCACAGGACAGTGTGGGTCGGTGAGAATTGGATGCACGAGTTTAACTTTGGGGTGCAGCGAGTGGGTTTTAGACTTTTTCCAAAGTTAAAAGAGAGCATATCAATTCTCACCGATCCACGAAATAGGCCTGTGCATAATTGGTGTGCTTTTCTTTTTAATGGGCACTTAAATTCATGACAATCAATCTTTTTCCCCATCATGCGTCCGGTATACATCTACAACACTATACAAGGATTGAACCATGCGTCCGGTATACATCTACAACACTATACAAGGATTGAACCATGCGTCCGGATTTTACCGAACGCACGGCTCAGTGTGGATCAGTAAAATTCAATGCATGATAATTAACCAATCAGATTACAGATATTCTAAAGCCCATTTTGTGATACTTTTTGATACACAACAATCACGACAGATGACTGACAGTAATTCTAACTATGCCTCATGCCAGGACTGTCAAAAAAAAAAAGAAGTAATCATGGGGTAAAACAAATGACCGAAATGAGATAGCAGAAAATATAATATGTTTCACCTACAGGTAGACAAGAGGATAACACCCACGTCGATGTGAATTCAGACATCTACTGAGTTTTGTTTTTATTTTTTTTTTGTTTCTAGTTTGTATGTCTGTGTGTGACGGTGGTTTTGGTTGAGAATGGTTTGCGTCTCTTTACTTTGAGTGCATGAGGACGACATTACGTTTTTGTTCTATTTCAATATCTGAATACTGACGTTATAATACCCCCCAAAAGTGTGATTTTATTTTCGTTGGTAGTTTTGTCACAAAGGAAGGGCTGTTGCTCCATTAAGCATCATTAAATATGGGTCAAGAGCAATGACCCCCTGGGCAATTACCTGGCCTGCAACGTGGATCAACAATCTAATAACTTTTGTAGCTAAATGATTTCTCGAGTTTGGTTGAAAATCATGTTACCACAATCTCCGTATTATTATTCCATTATTGTTTGATCATGGTATTCTTGAAAAGAAAGTTGCAGAAACACATTGAAAATGAAATTGAAATAGAACACATGGTCCCTTACCGGATTCAGCATTTGCGATTGATATCACAAGAGCTACGACCACTGCGCCGAAAACGAATCCACTCCGTGAAGCCATCATTCTGCACATTTGATGCCTAGAAGAAAGAAATGTTGTAACCCCAAATGTACAGGACAATTTATGTCTTCGGGTATTTAGTATTTTTAGTAACAACGTTATTAACGTCATACGAAAGTAATCACTTCCAACAACGCTGTAGTGTTTATTTACTCAGCTGCTTGCAGATATGAATTACAAGACAGTTTCTCTAGGATTAAAACAGTGAGGCTGTTTAATATAAACTTTTATCGACTTACTTTTTCTCTTGTTTCAAAAGGCAACTGGTATTCTCGCACTGGTTCTTCTTAAAGAAAGTACAATCTGACACACTATAAGTTGTCCAATCAATATCATGATTAATTAGAATCTTTAGTGTACTCTCCTTTATTACACTGCAAAGTGGACTTACAAATACTCGACTTGTGTGTTAGTTTTAGTGCTTCTTGATGCATTGAACTATAGCTTATAAGTATTCTACTAACAGGGGGTAACTTCGTTGTGTAAAGAAATTTGATTCGATTGACACTCGTGGCAAATAAAGAAAGCATACATTTCTCCATCAATTATACCCGGGTGTAATATTAATTGCTCTGTTGGCAAGTTGTTGGCATTGCTGATGCTTTAGCTGAACTATTTCATCTGGAGATAGATACAGGAAGTAATGCTTGTTGTCGGTGACCCCAAGTAAACCCCCAAAACTAACAAATACACAAACAAACAAACAGTCAAGCAAACAAACAAACAATCAAACAAACAAACAATCAAACAGCCAAACAAACAAACGGTGAAAATAAACTGCAGCTCAAACTATAGAGTTTCCCAAACAGTTCTTTTCTAATTTGAGATAGGATAGGGCCTACTACTCTCAAAAGATTGGCGTCTTGCTGGCTAATGTTCTGCGTCTTATATAGACCAATAGCAATTTGTCATCGCGTGCTTGCTGTGTTGATATTTCTGATCTCCGCAACTATCTAAATATTACTATGAGGGAGCAGAAATCCCTAATGGATAGAACACAGTGTCCCACAGTGTGTTCACAGTGTATTCGCATAGTCGACTATGTGAAAACGCTCGAATTTAACAGTGTGAAGATGATTTCACACTGTGGTGTGGTTTTCACAGAGTGTTCACATAGTAATGCTTTGTTTCACACTGTGAATTGACGAATCACATTGTTTTCAAACTGTTAAAACGCTCGATCTAATTTAAGTGTGAATAGAATTCACACTGTGTTCGCACTGTGACTCTCACACTGTGGGTCACTGTGTTCTTTTCAGCAGGGATACTTCTCGGATCAATAATTAGCATTTCGCAAACTGCCATGAGAAAACAAGTCACCATGGTTACCCTGTCCCTCAAACATAAAAAAAAAAAAATAGGATCATGGATTTGCTGTAAAGAATGTGAGGAAGACGAGGAAGCAGTAATACCAGCTCTTCCCATAGTTGTCTCGTTGTGGGGGCAGAAGTAGTGTTCTATACCCCGTCTTTAACAGGTCGCAAAAAGCAGCGCAGCCTCCGGTTAGCCTCCGGGTAAGATTGTGACTGCTGAGATGCAACACGGTGGGGAACCTCCGGGTAGCCTCTGTCTTGTGTATAGCCTCCAAGTAAATCTCACCCTGCGATTGGTCTGGGTAGACGCACGATAGCCGCTAGAGAATACCTGGGTAAGATGTTTGTTATTAAAAGGGAATTATGTCGAAATTTTTTAAAACTTAGTTGTACACTATAGTGTTGCAAACTGCAAAGTGTGTCAGTTGACACAACGTGCTACACTTATTTTTAATTTTGCCGATTAATTACGTGCTTTGACTGCCAAAGATTTATCTTTTCTTTTTTCTATGTATTCTATACTGAGTTCTATACTCATTGCATTTCTTCCATGTCCCGTTGCGGGCTGTTTTAAGAAATAAATTCATTGTCATGGTCAAATCCGTCGTCCCTGGGATGAGATTTCTGTCTATGAATTCATATTGTTGTGACGATATGAAGTGCATGTGCAATAACCTTTTTCATGTTTTCGTTTTGAAAATTTGTATCAACGGCGTGATTTCTCTCTTTATATGGCAACAATGGCAGTACAAGGCGAAGATACAAATCAAAGGTAATTATTGATACATTATTCACATGTACTTCTCTCCATCTCTTTCTCTCTGTCTATATATAAAATAATATATATATATATGAGGTTTTCCTCAGCTTTATTGTCTATTCATACAAATGGAATGGATGTTTTGAGTAAAATACATACATGTGTTTATGTGCATATAATATATATGTGCATATTATATCGGGCCTATGCGATGTGTGAAATTAACGTTTACTGACGGTGTCTTCTCAAGCTGTGGTATAGTGGATAATACTCCCGACTCCCAATCGGAGGCCACGATTTCGATTCCCGCCCAGTGCTTACGTCCTTGATGTTCTTGTTTTTGTTTGTTTTTGTTTTTGTTTTTGAGAAGATGACTTAACCCACCACGTCCCTCTCGACCCAGGTATATGGGTACCTGGCAACGCTATAGGGTAATGATTATTGCAGGGCGCTCTGGTAGAGCAGTGGCAACACTGAAGAGGCTGCCCAGGCTAAACAATACACTATGGTCATTATAAGCAAATCAGTGGGAGCTTTAGAACAAGGTAAGAATACGCTTTACAGTTTGATATAAATGTAATATGTATATATTGTGATGCGCCTTGAACAAGGCTAATACCAATAAAAAGGTCCGCAGCAATTGTTATCGCTCTCAGATCAAGACATGGCTTCCCAATCGTGGTCTTTAACGACATTGTTGTGATGCATGGTTTGGGTGCGATCTGCCTGGAATGGAGCGGAATATTTTGCATGTGATGATGTGGTGACTGGTTGAGTCGTGACAATATGTAACCATATTTATGTGTATGTCTTTGTGTGTTTGCATTTATAGGTCTGCAGTTGTATCTAAAGTCTGCAGATGAAACGACAATGCATCACGTAGAGAAGATACAGATTTTTCTTGATTGTCACTTAAAACTTAATTTGCAACTCCTCCAAATAGGTGACCCTGCTATACACAATTACGATTGAAAATAATCTATATCAGATTGTGATCTTACTTTACATTAGAAGGCTTCTAAGTTACAGTGTTTCAAGAGCACTGATCACTCTTTATCATGCGTGGAACACATTGAAGATTGGCGACTCCATTGCAACAACTCTAATGGATGGTAACATTATCCTTAAACTGCTTGTATGTTGAATAAATCAAAATCATACCCATGTATCAAAGTTGCTGCTGACTGAAAGTTACTTTAGCATTTCATTGTTCGAAAATTACTATAATCATGTTTATATGAATTCAAACTATTTATAGCGATATATTATATTATAAGAATTCTACTGTCAGAAAACAGAAAAAAAAACCAACAGCAGTATTCTTTATGCAGGATCAAGAAAAAAATGCACACACACACACACACACACACACATAAACATATAAACACTTAAAAGTAACTCCTTCCGTTATTAAATTGCGTAACTTTGGAACAATTAAAATCACAAATGTTTTTTTTTTAAGTCACTAATGTCCTACCAAACCAAATGTACAAACTTGAAATGAAATGAATTGATTCTTTTGCTTGTTTTGTTTTACATGTATATTAATATCTAAGCATTACTGGGGCCCCTATCTATAGGCACTTCTTCTCCTGGGGTTCCCACCATCAAGTTTGTTTTCTGTTTTGTTTATGTTTACTTCACGTACTTTGTATATAGTTATATATCTTTGTGTATCTTTTTATTGTATACTCCTAAAGTGATTGGTGAATAAAAACTGAACTGAGCTGAATGTCATGTTTACTGGTGTTGGGAATATTCTGTTTCCGTCGAATTTTTGAGTGTCTCCTGTTTGATCATCACTTCTTGTTTGACCTCCTTTTACGTGAAACATACAGTAGTATTTCTTGCATCGTGTTTACAGTATGCTCACTCAATTCGAACTCAACGACTCTGTTTATGTTCATACGTTGTGTGCTTGTACGTGTCGGGAAGACTATCTGATGTCTTCAGTGTGTGCTCTCTCGTCCATGACTGAACAGATCATTCTCATTATTTAAATACGTAGCTAAGTATAGTCAATAAAATGTACGATTACCCCTGCCAAATGATTATTTTCAAAACTTTTGCCTTTATATATCATATTACTACATAAAATTTACATAGAATACATGAATTACATTTTTACCGCTTGTTGACACACACACACTCGCACAAACTTATGCCTATTTACATTACTGTATATATCATATATTCTATGTATATATTATAGCTACATTTTGTTTGAGGTCTATTGGAGTGGTGTTTGAGGTCTATTTAGTTTTGTTCTTGGACATTTAAGATTATTATGATTGCTCAATAACTTCATTACCTGTAAATCGTTGTGATATTGTTCTTCATGATTCATCATCGATTCATTAAAATTAGTATGTAATCCAATATGAAGGAATGTAAACATTGGACGAGTTTATTTCTTTGTTTTAGCTACCGACGTTTACTTTGAAACAATAATCACGGCAACGTCTGCTTATCATTCATATACCCAAATAAACAGACGTTTATATAAGCTGCCATCCTTATCTCAGGTACATCTCTTACACTTACCCAGGTGTGACAAAATTAACATTCTAAGTGTACAAATAAAAACTGTACACTTTGAAAATTTATGATGTGAATATTACTGTTCTCACGACGACCTGTGATGTGGCTCACGTCACAAACGAATAATGGCTCAGAGACTTCCTGGATATTCAAGTGAAATAGTTTTATTGGTGGCCTTATAGTCATCATTAACAATACAATTTCCAAACCTCGAACTTTTGTACTTATTACAATTTCACAATCAATAAACTTTGTTCATTTTAATGGCTCCTCAAATCACACAACAATCGTTTAGAGGGCATCCACATGTGTTAGAGTAGAAGATAAGTATGTGTATAGAGGAAGATGTGGTTCGTTGACCTCACAATTTGACCGATGACTGCAGGTTATAGCAATGACGTATTAAATAACGTATGCACGACTTTACAATGAAGGAGATTAAAAGTTTGATAAAGCACATTAAAAAAGAGCACGCGTCCTATTGCTTCTAGGTAATATTTCACTTTAAAAAGGAATATGAAATACATATTTCTTTAAGCTTGTGCTGGGGTGAATGTTATGGTTGTTTCGGCTTTCAGTAAAAGCATTTAAGACTCAGATAAACAAAGATCCAGTTGGAAGTCTATTAATTGGAAACCTATAATGTCAGCTTCTGTAATTTGCGACCGAAAAAAAAAAAACCTGCCCACTATTTTGGAATTTCCATTGCAAATGAATCATTAATCAAATTGCAAATTAGATCGCAGTTGTCTTGGATGGAAGATGTGAGTATGGATAATTACGGAGAAATATCCCTCCCTTCTGCAGTTTTGCAATCTTTAATAGATCTTTGTCCGTGACAAGAAAGCCGTTTTCTTTTTTTATTTCTGCGCAGCTGTGTAGACGGTCTCTCCTACAGTCTTGTGCAGATCATAGGAAAATGTGTTAGAATAACAGCTCCAAAATGTGAAATTAACGGTTCCGACACACGGTGAAAGCAAATGAAAAGTGGTGATACCAGATAATGTGTCGAAAGAAACTTTGTTTTAAGCTTCGAATCTGCAATCATACAAGATTCGAAAACATAATCGGTATCCTATCATTAGTGGAAAAACAAATAAGGGCGACAATGACATGAAATCAGGTAAAAATCACTGCCTTTCAATACTTAAGATACCCTTAAGAATATATCGAAGTCAGTAGCTAGCCCATCTATGTATATATTTTTTTCTCTCTAGCGGGGTCATATTCATTCAGACGAGTGTTCGGCTTCGGGTTTGGGGTCGGCTTCCTCCTCTTCTCCGTCAGCTCTGCGTCTGCGACGACGGGTTTCGTTCATGTCCTCGCCTTCCTCTTCCCCAACATCCCTGCGTCTGCGGCGTCGCTTGCCATTGACTTCACGTCGACGGCGCACTTCGACCTAAATCCAATTTCATTTGACATGAAAGCAAGAGAATATTGATCAGAAGATTGAAGAATTTCTTTAATTTGTCTCCCTCTACAAATGAAATTTGTAAGCTCGCAGGAGCTGAGCTGCAATTTAACAAACATGTCGGAAAAAAGAACCACTGGACTCGAACCTTTCATCTACTGCTTTCCGAGCAGTGACACTACGTGTCCAGGCTATCCCTCGTTGCCGAAAGTGACACGATGAGTAAATACCCAAGCTCCGACATTATTAAGTAGTCCAAGGAGGACAAGGGATTAATGACACAAGAGGGGTGAAGGTTGAAGGGTGATTTTTCTTCAATTTGTCTCCCTCTACAAATGACATTGATAAGATCCCAACTGCTGATTCGACATATTTGATAAATTACAGATCAGCAGTTGCGATCTTACAAATTTTATTTGCAGAGGGAGACAACTATTGAAGAAAATTCACACTTCGTTTGACATAGTTGAAGATTTCTCTACAAAATGAGTTTTATGTACCCTTACATCATCGAAGTAATTTATGTAATGGAGAATTTGATAAACTGTACATCGCTTGACAATATTTCGTAGCACAGTTTACATTAAAGTTTTCGATGATGAAAAGTATTACTGTCATGGCGGTATCCTGTTCCCACTATACCTGGTGAGTTTGGCTACAGAAATTGTCCCAAAAGTATATTTTATGAACATTTCTTATCCGTATCGCTATAACAGTCAACATATCGGGGACTATTCTGTATGAGGAACGGTTTAAATAATCGCAATTCGATAACAATTTGGTAACGATAGAATGCTTTCGAATTATAATGGCGACAGGAAACTCACTTAAAAAATAAAGATTTAAAGGGTTGTAAAGGATTTCGTTTTCTCCTTTTTTCTGGAAGGATTCCGATTTATCAGCCTTACCGGTAAAGCGTCCAAAGCTTGGATGTAGTAAAGTCCATTTGCTGCACAGCGTAGAGACACAGACAAAAGTGGTACAAAAACGTGACGATTATTTTTCTATATATCTATGTTTCACTGTACGATTACAAACATCTCATTCTCAGTCTGGCAGGATAAGAAACGTATTCAATGAAAACAAGAACATAAAAAATACACCTTAGATTTCTGTGCAGATGGTATTAAGATAATTGTTAGACAGTTCAAGCCACATGCTAACATTCCACACAAACACGGCACAATTCAAGCATTCCGGTATTGTGAAAACCCGACAGAAGCTACATACTACATGTTGAAATATTATGTTTGTTTTTTTCAGTAGATTCAATTATTGTAATAATCTCGCCAAGGAATTCTGCAAATTTACCAGGGTGTCGCTTGGTCTTAATTATCTTTTCTCAGGTTAATGATTTTTGGAGAAACAGAGATGCCGCAAGATTATCTTGTCCATATTTACGAAAAAGAGTCGTTAGTTATTGGACTACAAAGAATCAGCTTTCATGTTTACCACTCACTGACTGTGACAGAATGTCAATCTATATAATTATCTATGTATTTATTTATTTATTCATTTATTTGTTTATTTATTTATTCATCTTTCCTTTTTATTTTCACAGGGTAGCCCTGTTAGTTACATAACTGATTTACAAACGAGCCCTGCATATTTGAAATTCGTGGAAACGGTGTTCACTATCCATAGAACAGTTTTCCACACATTAAAATCAACGTAAACGATGATTCGTATACTTTAGGGTATAATGGGGACAAACATCCCAGTAGGCATGGTACCCTTTTTTGTGAAAGTCATGTTGTTTCTCTACAGAAGTGCAATTATTCATTTCCAGTATATTAAGAGAAGAGATTACAATTTGTTATTGACGTTAAAAACTTTTAATGGTTGATCACATTTTCAACGCATCACCCCTCTTCTTCAGTTCTTTTTTTTTTCCAGGAAAACGTGGAAGTAAATTACACGCATGCTCACACACACACACAAACACACACATACGTATGGATTATATATTAAACGGAAATGGAAGTTATTCTGCCTGTGGTGAAATGTAAGATGTTAACAAAATATAATCTGAACCTTTTTGATATTCCTAATGTCATTCTGTTGCTGCATGACCTTCATGTTTATGTCCATCATCAAATTGATACAAAGATTTTATTTCCAAGGTCCCTTTTTTGCCACCAAATACTTTATTCCATTTCATCCTTGTGACAGCTGTTTAAATGTTTTGCAATATAAAGCTGATACTGTACAGATTTCCTTTTCCACAACACCAGAATTTAATTTTGACTGGAGAACGATATTGTTATATTACTAATTATTGTGTTCAAGTTCATCAATATCAGTACACATTTCTTTAACCCTACCGTATTCAAAGCATAGAGGAGCGCAATATGAATGATATTCTACCTAGTCCAGTGTTAGGGCAATAGTAGCTATAATCGAAGCAACAGTCGTTGAACCGCTCACACGCCGCATCGCAGTAACAGTCTGATGAAAGGCAGTCACTTCCGATACAGTTACATCCAAAGCCGTAGCAGCTGCCGGCGTAGGGCATTGCTTCTGTGAGGTATATCGGTCCAGAACCTACTTGGGAAATACAACAGAAGAGAAAACACCGGTATTTAAAACTTGGTAGAGAGAAACCCTTTCCTGTATCAAAACCACCTTGTAGGCAACTTTTCTTGATTTATCATAATAGCAGGGGAACGCAATCACCATTACTGAAAATGTGCAAAATATGCATTTTTGTTCTCAACCTTTATGACTGCGTCATTTTTCTGTGTTCCCTTTTCACTCCCTGATACTTCAGTTAGGAAGTATCTGTAGTTTAAAATGAATGAACTGTTAAGGGTCTAATTGATAATATTGTCATTTTCCCCCATGAAAGAGGGAGAAACTTACCACAGTACTGTTCGTCACTGTTATCAGAACAGTCACTAAACCCATCACATTCCCAGTTGTCTGGTACACATCGTCCGTTGCTATTATAGACAAATACGGAGATCCTACTGCCTTAAACGTGCACTGCATAAAACAACAATTTCATTTTAAACATGCGTATGGAATGTATGTTACATTTTGATATGCATAATAAACGGACATTACACGATGCTTATAATATTATATTGAAATAAAAAGAAAATACCGCATGAAACTTCGTCACTGCCGTCGGAACAATCGTCCCATCCGTCGCATCTCCACGAAGCTGGTATACAGTCACCATTGGAGCACTGGAATGAATTGCCATCGCAATAGACTGTGTAGAAGATTGGCAATGAGAGCAGGTCACGAAGCGACAATAAACTGAGTTATATCAATAATATCATCGTTTCAATCTAGATATTGCATAGAACCTATTCCGAAAAAAAAAATGAATCCGAAAAGCTTCATGACGTAAGGCAGAAAGTCTGAACCGACTTTTACCAATCACGAAGCTCGGGAAAAGAAATGTTACAACGCACGAAAAGGAGAAAAGTCAAGTCCTTGGAAAACATGGGTTGGTTTTGTTTGTTTGTTTGTTTGTTTGTTTGTTTGTTTGTTTGTTTTTTACCGAGCATGTCCCTTTAATATGCCGGTACTTGACAACACTTGGCTAATGATAATAACGAGGGCCCTCTAGTACAGCAGTCGCAACATTGAAGATGTTTTAATCCTTGATAAATCAGAACACGTTACGAATGATTTGCACGAAATACATAATTAGGTATCACTTTTCATAATGATCCGAAATCTGGATGTTTATCCAGCTATTCTTACTTTAAAGTTGGTCATGATATACAACAAAGCTCAGCTTTGAAGTAATGTATTTCGCGTGTCATGAAATGCGATCATTAAAGCCCTGGTCACAACTCGCCGTGCGTGCTTTTCGTCCGTACGTTCTTGGCGGAGGCCACGGCGTGCACGTTTTTTCTAAAAACGTGGGGAGGAAGTTACTAGCGCAGGGAGGAAGTACGTCAACGCACGACACTCGCACGGTTGCGCAGGATGTAAGTACGTGGCCCGCACACCACGCCTGGCCATGAGGGGTTACGTGCATCGTACGTTGTGCACGTGGTAAGTGAGTTGTACGTGCTTACAACTTACAATCTGCGTGAGATAGCTACGTTCTCTTGCGGAGGCTGTAATTACACGTGCTGCTCACGTAAAATATTCCTACTCTGTCGCATGTTGTAAGTGCGTGCAAGTGCGATGATTTTTTTTTCTCCCCGTCAGATGCTAGGGGTAGGCCTAATTAATATAGGACCACCTTCCAAGGTTCTTCAGATGTATAATCATACTTCTCCATAGATGTATATGGTAATTTAAACTTCTGTGTGTCATATTCACTTCATGTCTGTAGGTTTTTATATATTCTGTTGAAAGAAATGAGATTGAAATAAATAAACTAAGTGAAATATTATGTGAAATGTGTGCATATTTGATTCATTGACAGAGAAAGGGTTAATAGGCTATATCTGGGGGGCGTTTCATCAACGAGTTCGTCGGAGGTTTTCACCGACAAATTTGCAATCAGCCAATCAGACGCAAGGATTTCAGTAGCTTTTAACAGTTGTCGGTGTAAATCACCGACAAAAAGTTTCATGAAACACCCCCCAGGTATAGGACCATAGAGCTGTACAGCTCTATGTATAGGACCTAGGTTACATCACGTATAAAATGGCATTGTATACCTGATGTAGGCTAATAGGCTAATGTCAATATCAGGTATACAATGACATTGTATAACATTATTTGGATTAAAACATCCTAACACATTGGCACTTGAGGTGAGATGCGTATGATTTTCTGTTATGAAGTCTGCCATCTTTATACCCAGTTTCAGAGGTGGTGGCATTTCAGACATGGAGGCATTTTTGAGCTAGATTTATCAGCATATTAATAGAACAATAAATGTAGGCCTATGGGTTTGCAGTTTTATCTGAGTCTGAAGGTGTCACGTTTGCAAGTAAGGCCCTATATAAGGTAATACTGTCATAGAAAATTCTTCCTTGCTTAATTTCAAAATATACACATTCGCAATTTCAGAGAATGGTACTGACTTTATCACTGTTCTGCATATACAATGATGATCAATGCCTTTTAACCACGCTTGTGCAGATCTTGCATGTAACATTTTTTTTTTCAAAACTCCAAAAATCTTGTCACTTCATGCATTGACCATTCAGAGCTCAAGATTTCTATATGTTTTGCTTCTTCAAGAAGTTTTTTACTTTGTCTTATGTGCCACAAAATATGGTACAAGTGTATACAAGTGTATATATATATTGCTAATCGCCTACCAGGCAGAAGGGTCCTATAACATAATCATTTTGGTTTGTGACACAATTCGAAAGAGTTTTGAAAGCCCTTTCAAGTGATATAACAATAATTTTACTGTGTATGCGATTTTTCGATCCTGTAATCCTTACAGGGAATTTCTGCCCGGTAGGTGAAATAGAACAGTATGAATATATAATTGCCATCATCATGACATCTTGCAGGCGAAAATGATGATACTCGTCCGTCGGCTCGGTTCGTGTACCTTGCAGAGATCACTGCGCACAACTTGCGTTTCAAGTGCGGAGCAGGTGCTTATTCGGCAAGTTCGGTACGGTCTGCGTGCTCTATTGAACAGTTGAACTCAGGGAAGTGTCGAATAAGCACGGGCTGCGCACTTATTACGTGCTCAACACGTACGTGCTACGTGTGCCGTCAGCCGAGCAAGTGACGGTGGGAAAATTTAAAAAAAACGCACGGAGTCAGTGCGTTGTACGCACGTTCGCTGTAGAGTGCACGTACGTTGCCCGCACTTAGGGTGAATCCGTAGCCCGAACGCAGCGAAAGTTCCTCGGGTCCTAAAAGTGCTACGGCGTGTCTGCGTGCTCGAAAATTCGTGCGGAGGTGGTACTTACTACGTACGGATCCCCAAATTTTGCCCACGTTTTTGTAAGTAGACAGCACGCACTTGCAAGTACGGCGAGTTGTGACCACGGCTTTAAAAAAAAAGTTAGGTTGATGGTTATTGTGGCTAACTTACCACAGTGGACTTCGTCGCTGTTGTCGGAACAGTCAGTTATTCCATCACACTCCCAGTAGTCTGGTATGCAGTGACCGTTGTTACATTGGTATTCCCCGGAATTACAATATCCTGGAAATAGAGGTACATGATAAACCTACATCTAGCTTTTCGAGTGTGCGGATTTCAAATGAAACTAGATATACATGTAGTGTAATATCATACTCGCCTCTATCACACGAAACGACTCGGAATTATGTACCCGCCTTGATGCTAGCTTTGCTAATCTTCAGGTTCGATGTAATGTTTTATCAATATCAGTCACTTCCAAACCTGTTGTCCTTTTTTTGTGCAGAGGAAAAACAACAATAACTAAAAGTTCGGAATTAGATATTGAACATCTAATGATCTCTTCTCCTATTAATACATTAAATTTGTTGCGTGCGCATGAAAATAGTACTTAAAGGGGGTGGCTAGTAACTGATCAATGGGAATCAGTGGGAATGCTGGGGTGATTATTCCAATCCTTGTGGGATTCATTTAAGAGTACATTATATATCTATTGTTGTGTGAAAATTATTTGCTTCAGAATGGTCTCATATTCACGTAATGTGCAGTTTAATCGCCCCGTCACTGTACAGGCATGCTAAACTGGAAACATTAAACTGCACATTACTTGAGTATGAGACCATTCTAAAGCAAATAATTTTCACACAACAATAGATATACAGTATGTCCCCCCCCAAAAAAAAAAAAATACAACGGAGCCCTCTACAATGATATCTATAAAAATATTGCATCAATCTAAATATGAATTCAGAGTATAAAACTTTGACTCATTGCCCACATCTTACAGAAAGCCCCACTCGATTTGCTTCAGTGGTCAAAGAGAAATATGGAATTTTGTAAAGTTCTGCCTATTATTCACACACAAGATCATCGAATTGCTAAACTCGGAAGAATCCGATTCATGACATGCTTTACAAAAATTCACATTTCTCTGTGACCGCTTGACCAAATCGAATGGGGATTTCTTCAAAATAGAGCTAAGATGTTATATTTTAAGACCGTGAAGTAGCATTTAAAAAAAATTAATCATATTGGGTGTTATCAATGCAAAAATCTGATTGTAATTTTTTGGGGGGACATACTGCAGTAAGTCGCCCATAAAATTACAATCAGATTTTCATTGCATTTCATTTTCATTTCAATTTATTTTCATATTTCTCACATATATCACAATAAAGTATATAAATACGAAAATTATACAAAACATAATTCAGATGAGACTTCATCAGAATGTACAGAAATTTGATTTGGTATAAACACGAGGTCTGTATGCATGCGAATTACACTGTGGTCATAATGCGAAAAAATATGATGGGGCCTGCGTAAAAGCATTAGCTTGTACAGCCGCAGGTCCCGTGAGTAATCAGATTAGGGGAAGTTTAAAGTACGGATGTTTTTTAAGACCAACTATATCTGGGGAAACCGATTAAAACAAACAAAACAAAAAATCCAATTAAATATATGTCACTAAATAAAAATACAGAAAAACAGAAGCAGAAAGCAGAAAGGTCACATGTTGCAGCAGTGAACAACAACTGCAGAGATTCAAGGGGTATGTTGCAGAGTATAGAAAATGGCGTAACTGTATGTCATAAATACATGAGTAGAAGGTGGGATAATGAGATTTGTCGTGAATGTAAACAATACCGCAAGCTCAGGAGTAACATTCCAGCATGGGTCCTAAAACCAAGCATTCCGTGTGACCATAGTAACCGACAGCTGTCACGCGCGAGAGTTTCGATAACCGAGTGGAACAATAGGTGCATGAACAGCGCAACAGGCAGACTGTTCAAAAATAGTGTTCATGGTTAGGATCCCGCCGGACTAAGGTGGGATAGACAAGGGGTAACATGTAAAGAGCAACAAGAACTATACACTATGCATGCCGTACAATGTAGCTGCTAAGAAGATATTGCTTCAGTTTTCGTTTGAATGAGGTTACAGTGGTACAACTTACAAGTTCCATAGGGAGTTCGTTCCAATATTTGGGCCCAGCGAACATAATGGTTTTTTTTTTTCGCGAAAATTGTTCGGGTACGTGGAAGGTGATATGCGTAACGTTGACGAGTTGGATAATCATGAACTGTATTTTCGAATTGATAACACCCAATACGAACAACCAGTCTAAGTGCTACTTCAGGGTCTTAAAATATAAAATCTTAGCTCTACTTTGCAGAAAACCCCATTCAATTTGGTTAAGCGGTCAGAGAAATGTGGATTGTTGTAAAGCATGTCATGAGTCTGATTCTTCCAATTTAAGCACTTCGATGATCTTGTGTGTGAATAATAGGCAGAACTTGGACGGAAGAGATTCTCTTTGACCACTGAAGCAAATCGAGTGGGGTTTTATGTATGATGTGGGCAATGAGTTATAGTTTCATACCCTGAATTTGCATTTAGATTGATTCACTAGTTTTAAAGATATCATTGCGGAGGGCCCCGTTGTATTTTTTTTTTTTTTGGGGGGGGGGACATACTGTATAATGTACTCTTAAATGAATCCCACAAGGACTGGAACAATCATCTCTCAGCATTCCCACTGATCAGTTACTAGCCATCCCCTTTAAAGTATGAGGGAGGTTTTATACATAATTTCTAAATAGAACAATTTGTCTTACCCGGCGTAGTCTGGTACCAATTCCTTGTTGAGGAATCTAATACATGGGCAAAAAAAAAAAAAAAAGGAAAAAAAGAATGTTTATCAGTCCTGGAAGTTTTTACGTGTGAAAGCAACATCGTATCTTTAAAATCTCAAAATCAAATTTAACTATCAAGTGCATGGTTCAGATGGCAGGCTCCTGCATTTTCCCTCTTTGCCAGGACTCAAGTGTATTGTTGATTCCTTTGATCTCAATATCATTACGTCTAAAACTTTCGTTTATATATCTTATTGTCTGATACATCTGTTCTCATTTCCATATATGATTTCTTAGAAAAAAAATGCAGAGATAAAATCAAAATGAACTGAACAAGACGGTTTTAGTGAAGATTCCCGTTGAACTTTAATTGTGTTAAAGCACGAGTTTGTAACCACTGACGGTAATGTCATAATCATGACTCCACTACATGAGTCAGGAAGAATTTGTGGCAATGTGTATTCATTTTTCATCAGGGTTCTAATGGATTTCTCTCTCTAAATCCAGTTTCAGAACCACCAGATCCATCAGCCATTTTTATTTTCTCTAGATCAGGTGGGAAAAAAAATGCACATTGTTAATGATCCAGAAACTTCTGGCACAAACGTGAAAGATAACTATGAACTAATGGTAACAACAGAAAAGAGAAGAATACTAATCTATAGTCGGAAGAGTGAATTATACGTTAGAACCGTCTTATTCAATGAGTCTCATAGAGCAAAAACGAAATCAGACAGCGTACAGAATTTAATAGGATTCAACTAGAATTAAACCGCAAGAATGCCGGTGGGCTATTGTACCATAAAATCAAAACGTTTACTTGGACATTATCTTTTCATGTTAATAACTAGCAATTTGTAACAATTTGCAGCTGATCATACGTTTTCAGTATATTCGAGGTGTCTTTTGTATAAAGACCCTAAATTGAGAGTATATACTCATGCATATCTTTCAAGCCAGTATATTTCACATTCTTCCACAGTCATATAAAATCCAACAACTTAAAAAAAAGTAAAGAAATAGAGCTGAGTTTGTTTGGTTTTTTTCCCTTGATTGTTTGATATGTTTGTACTGTATCTGTTTGTACGTTTACGTTTGGGCATGACGATATACCTTGCTGCTGGCAGAGTCCACTGGAAAGGGATATATCATCTATGGCAATATCTCCCCTAAAACCGCTTCCACAAACACCTTCCATTACGATGCTAAAGCGCTGGTAACTGTAAAATTCGACCTGGAGGATTGAATGTTTTAAAACGTATCAATAAGCTCGTCGAAAGATGAAAGTTGAAAGTTGGGAGTGTGATGTAGTCAGAAGAAAAGTTTGTCATGATAAATCACACCTTCTATACCGAAACTACGAGTGAAAACCTTGTTGAACCACTTGGCCAAGTGTAAAATATACGGTTATTTTTTTTTCCAAAAGCAAGTAATGCAAGCAGTATGTTAGTTTCAGTGATAAAAAAAAAAGTAAAGCGAAATGCTTCTTTGGCACAGATATACTACTAGTTCGGACCAATATGACAACAATGCAATTCAAATATGTCATGTCGAATGACATAATTAGATATTAATCGTACCTCAAATACAAGTAGCTTGAGTGTTAATTCCAAAGAACTTGATACACTATCACTATTCACTGTAATTGAGATTGGTTGAAACTATCACATCATGCTTTGACATTTGTCCTCAGGCCTTGTAGTGATGAGCACCGATATTAGTGTTCGATCCCTCTTTATTTCCTTTATTTGCTATTGTTGTGTTCATGGGGTCCCTCTTTTAACGTTTTTTTTTTCAGCAACAACGGTTTATTGTGTATAGTTTTGTGTATAGTTTGGAGTGTCTTATGTTGTATATTCTTCGTGTTCGCCACGTACCTTTTGTAAGCGGAAATTTGTTCCAATCAAACTAAGTCAGATCAAACAATTTGGCATACCTAAGTGAGGCCAACTAGTGAAAATCTTATTTGTGTGTTTGTGTGTGTGGTTGTGTGTGTGTTTTTGTGTGCTCGTAAATGGTTGCCGAATATGCATCCATCATATTGATGTCCGAGAGAAGGACTGCGGAAGCAAATTCTGTCATTTCGGCATCTCTCTACTCGGAATCCACAAGCTCGCCGGTTGATATGATGTATATAGGCCTATACTAAATATGCCTGCAGCTTGGGGTTCGACACTAACTTTTTTTCTTGGGGTCCGTTTTGGCAATTGAACTTTTTAAAGCTGTAATTTTGAAGGCCCGAAAAAGAAAAGTATCAGCACAAGGTAAAAAAAAAAAGAAACATAGCAATCCATCTTGAATCTTAGCTTGATTGGGCCACCAAAAGATAGCGTTTATGAAAATTTGCTGAACCAAAATCCATATTTAGAGGCCATGGCTCACCGAGACACCGCTTAATATGTCGAGCCCTGTGAAGTTGAAAGATAGCTATGTGATTGTTTATGCAACATCTTGTTGTGTGCTCTTAAATGGTTGCTGAATATGCATCTATGATTTTGTTGTCCGAGGAAAGAACCGTCATTTGTACACAATCCGTTGTTTTTTGTTACTTCCTTGTAAATGAAGCGTGAACGATCAAAAACTACAAAAATTTACGATACCAAGTAGTTTAACTGTACTAAACAACTTTTGTCATAACTTACCCTTTCTTCATACCACATGTCGCCTTGATCTCCATACAATGAGTGAAGAATATTCGTTGAGTTTGTCCTTGCGTCTGACACTATTACATTCAGTGTATTGATTTGGTAGCCGTACATATGATACCAGAATGTCAGACAGTAGGCTTCGTTAGTGTAGTTAGCTAGGTAGGCAGGGCTCCTTAAACGTGCAACATCTCCATCGGAACGCGGAGAAGAAGTCTCAATGTACATGTAATTTCCATCTGCGTGTGGAGTATGAGCGTTGTGATCGATATCTCTGTAATAAACGCTTTACATTATAAAACTAAGGTATAGCACATTGTATAGAGTATAACATAAACACACACAATCAGAATACTGTCACAAATGTACACACAAGTAGTTATGTACATGTTTAATGTATCAAGGCTGTATGCATGGTTGTTTTAATGTGTACATTGTATGTACACAGGTTGACCAGATTAATGGAGAACATTCTATATGATATAGATATAGTACATACAGGCTGACCAGATCAGTGGAGAATTTTCTATGTGGTGTACAATGTAGCTACAGTACATGTATGCATGTGACACAAAATACATTATAGCTCACTCAATCTAGAATGATTTCACCCATTCCAGAAAATTCTAGGAAGTGCTGGCTGAGTGAGGCACTGCCCTTGTAGCCCAATGTAATTGGTAGTTAATTTTGGCAATGATGTTATGCACATATTAGGCAGTGAGTCATCCAGGATTCCTGGAATTTGGACTTGCTAGTATGTTCAGGTATGTGGCCCCAGGTTGGAGAAAATTACAGAATGTACTAGAAAGGGGTGAATGGATAGTATATAAGCTGGAGAAATTCTGCAGTAGGCAGAGTACCCAACACCTCTGCTCTGAGAGTTACGTCACTTCTGGCTCTGAAGCGACTTGTTATAGTCAGTCCTGTGTTACCTGCTGACCTGCTATACAAACTGTGTTTGTGGAGATAAGGCCTGGGAGACATTTTTCCTGCAGAGAATTAATTTGCCTACATTGGAGACAGACTCCATATTTTAGTGTCAACGGACATTATTACGGCAAAGCTGTGACGGGCTGGATTCCTAGATGGACAATATCAAGTGAATCATCATTCAACGCCTCGACTGGACGTGGTCGTCATAACGTTCGGATTCCACACGTTTTGCTGTGGACATATCGTGGATTTTACCCCGGATTTATACTGTGGATTAATGCAACCTGTGCCTTTGGAGTTACGTCGGAGGAATCATTCGTCGGTGCGTCAAGGATCATTCATCGGTGCATCGAACATCGTATCTGAACATTTTCAAAGGACTACTTGATAACATAATATGTAAGTGATTCTATTACTGATTTGTAATTGTTTCTATTGATCATTATTGTACTGATGTGAAAACCGATTACGAGTCTGTACCCACAATATCGCTGTTAATAAACCGCCTGAAAATTAGTTGATTGTTTCTTTTGTGCGATCATTCTCAGAGTGATTGTGGTCGTAACAATACGTATGCGTCCATGACTGGGTCGGTGGTAGTTTAGGAGTATGCAAGATAGTTTGCCAGATAACGCGAAAATGTCGCATATGTCATAATTTTCTATTAAACAAGTAGGTCTACCTCTATTACATGTTTATCTTTGACTAGGCTGGCTACGAAGACACTAAGGGTGGTACACAATGTACCCTACTGTTGGGAGTTTGATGTCATCTTCTTCTTGAAAACTACGAATGGATTCTTCATTGCAAAGCTCATACTAAGCTGAATTAGAACAGTGTCACCTATATTGCCAAGTGGATAGAGATGTGCTGGAAGTGAACGTTTTGCGTAGCTTGGAAGATGAAGGCGCAGCAAGGTTCCAATAAGGAAGAGACCATAGTTTGCTCGTTTTCATTGGTAATGATGTTGTTTGTTGTTGTTTTTTTGGTATCCGTCATGAATTTGCATCCAAAGTGAGTAAGGAAGCGTATACTTTTACGTCTAATTGCTGAAAGGCACCAACTATTGTACAAAGGGTGTCTTGCTGATGTGTGATACTTACAGGATCTGGGACACAGGGACAAAGGATCATGGTTTTAATCATCAACAGAAAACACCACTTTGGCATTGAAATACGTATCCGGGCAATTACCCCCAGAGGGCAATTACCCCCGGGCCAAATACTGGTTGGTGGTAAAGTTAGAGTAGAGATTAGGGTTAGTGTTAGGTTTAGGGTTAGGAGTATTGGTTAGGGTTAGGGTTAGGTTCAGGATTAGGATTAGGATTAGGGCCAGGGGAAGGGTGCGGGGTAATTGCCCAGGGGGTAATTGCCCTAGACCCATTGAAATATCAAGACACTTTTACAACATTTTCGTATGCCTGCGCATAAACCGCAGAGATTTAAAGGGAATTGCGGGATCAATCGCGGAAGCGTTGTGACGTGTTACATCTCCCCTGAATGTAATAACGAGGTATGATGTAATATGAAACATAACATGCAATACACTATTATCAACCTTAGGTATGATACATTCTAATCCTAAAAGTAATCATCACGTCAATCGTGTCACTTACGTTATTGTCATTGAATAATAATAACCCTAATAAAAGTACATTTTAACCATACATGTAATAATCGAAACAACCCTATATTTCATATCAATATTTAAAGCATAAAAAGTACTACTAGCCCTGTATGTCATATCAAGCCCATATGTAATACAACTATAACCCAAAATTTAATATTGACGTTATTATGTAACCTATTTTAATGCCAAGTGCAATGTAGACCTTAAATGTTTCATATCATTTCAACAGTGTAACAGTAAATGTGATATACTTTAGCCCTGGGTAATCATTACAACTGGAAACAACCCTAAATGTAATACATGTTTCCCTATATCTTAACAATTCAGGCAGTTAATATTACCACTTTCATCTGAGTGCGGATGACTCATAGTAACTCTTGGTAAGAGCACGGTCCCTTCAATCTACCCATCTTTGAAACTGTATTTTAACCAGAAAAAAACTAGAAATGTCGCTACAGCGACTGGTTATACCCCCGCCAAACAACATTTCATAAGCTTTGGTCAAAACAACATTTCATAAGCTTTGGTCAAAAAACTGAGGAAGTAGTTAAATCCGCAAGATCTTTCCTTGATCTTCTGCCATTAATATGCCGTTACCATGGCAACGTACTTTCGGGTACTGTCGAAAAATGCGTCTTGCACATCTACAACCAAAGGCACACATCTGTACCAAGTTTCATGGAAATTGAGCAAAAACTGAGGAAGTAGTTTGCAACACAAAAATTTTCCATCATTTTGGCTCATAATATGTGAGCTGTTACCATGGCAACATACTTTTTGTCACTGTCAAGAAGTGTGTCATGCTGACCTACATGTATATCCTAAGACAAACATTCAATATGAATTCCATGAGAATTGGAAGAACACTGATGAAGCAGTTTTGCCATGAAGCATTTTGCCCTATATTTTACTAATAACATGCCGTTACCATGGCAACGCACTTTTTGCCACTGCGGAAATATGTGTCTTGCACATTAACATATTCAGATGAACATCTGTACCTAATTTCATAAAAATTGATCAAAAACTGTGGGAGGAGTTCGCGACGCAAGATTTGTAACCATTTTTGCCCATAATATGCCGTTACCATGGCAACGTACTTTTGGGTACTGTCAAAAAATACGTCTTTCACATCTACAACCCAAGGCACACATCTGTGCCAAGTTTTATGGGAATCGGTTGAAAACTGAGGAAGTAGTTCGCGACGCAAGATTTGCAACGGACCGACCGCCCGACCGACCGCCCGACCGCCCGACCGTCCGCTGATTCCTATATACCCCCTTCAAACTTCGTTTGGCGGGGGTATAAAAAAGGATTTTCAAGAGTTACAAAGAGGCGATGATTATTGAGGGTCAATAACCTGCTTGGTAGAAGATTTTCACCTTGTAGATAACAAAATTTGGGAAGCAATCTATAATCAGACTCAAAAGCGGGTATCTTTGTGTCGCCATATACAGTGTAATTATAGGTAAGGTACGTGTATTTTTGTATGCAAATACACGGATTTAAAACAGTTAAAATATCTGTGCTAATTCTTGCAATATTCTTAAAAATTCTTATAATGTACCGAGGGTAGCATTAAAACATATTGTTTTAGTCATTTGATGATAACATCACTTTGAATTAAAAGATAACATTGTTTATCTTCCATTGCATAAAAACATTTTATGTGCATGATTATTAAGCAGAGGGCTGAAGATATAAGGTAGACGAGTTTTGTTTTATTTGTCTGCCCTTCGTACATTGTAATTTGTAATATCGCAACGTTTTACAGAAATATCTCTTACCTACCATCCTATAATGTTCAAAGACTTAATTCAGAAGAGCAACTGACCATCATGAAACTGCAATGCGAATGCTCAACCTACGAAAAGGCATAGCCAAACTGCTTACAGCCAGTGGTATGGTCTCCACTTGGTCCGGTTTCAAACGATGGGGTGCTTCCGTTGTTTCGTGACCAGTCGAAGTCATCATCCGATGCCTGCTCCCATCCACAGACACCATAGTCAAAGTTACAGTCAATAAATATTGAGTGGGCTGGGTCAGAATGAAAGCGATCCAGATAGTAGATTCAATGAGCATCACCTTTGCCAGTGAATGGAATGCTTAGAGACAATAAAAGCGAGCCGTTGTGGCTCAACTTGTTGAAACTATGAATACAAATGTGAACAATAAGGTCTCCGCTTTGAGTACTCTGTGCCATTAGGCACGGCACTATCCCCCCCCCCCAAGTCCTTTAGAGGTACATTCAAGCCGTCAAGCATGTGGTAGCTTCCTCGTGAACATTTAGCATGTTTAACAGCTTAATTGCTTCTCGACCGGCCACGTGAAATAAATGCAAACACACAAACAAACAAACTAAAACACTAAATCACTAATCTCCATTCTACCATAAAGATGCAAAGTCAGTCTACCCAGTCGGGATTGGGTATAGGCCTTTTCA
This sequence comes from Diadema setosum, assembly GCA_033980235.1. Classification (NCBI taxonomy): domain Eukaryota; kingdom Metazoa; phylum Echinodermata; class Echinoidea; order Diadematoida; family Diadematidae; genus Diadema; species Diadema setosum. The sequence goes on along the minus strand of CM067075.1, from coordinate 29,769,267 downwards.
GGGCCAAACATATACCCTAGAAAGAATAAGTGGTGCACCGTTAAGCCTTCTACCACCCAACGTTCTACCGCCACTGAAGCCTTCAAAGATTCCTCGCATTGACAGTATAGTATGTCGGATACTCAACAGATATCAAAATACGACCACATTAAAAAAAAAAAAAGAAAGAAGAAGCAGTGTTAAATAATGGCTATGGGCGCTGAGTTACCACAATGGTCTTCGTCGCTGTTGTCGGAACAATCGTTGATTGCATCACATTCCCAGTAGTCTGGTATGCAGTGACCGTTGAGACATTGGAACCATCCTGAATTGCAATAGCCTGGAGCTGACGGTACATAATCGGCATAAACGCAACTTTTCAGGTGTGCGAATTTCAGAAAAAACTAGGTAGATTGTATATACTCGCCTGACCACATGAAACTTCACTGAATTACCGACTGCATAGATGATAACCAGGCTATAATTTTTAAGATTCTCAATATCACTATCAGCCACTTCCATAACTTCCCTATCCTTTTATATTGTAAAGAGGAAATGTTCAGAAATGATAATAAAGGCCCAGATGTCCCGTCTCCTTTTATACCTACCATTATTTCAAATTTGTTGAGTGTGCATGATGACAGCACTTAAGTACATTAATATTCATAAAACTTCATAATATAGGACAATGCATTGTCTTACTCGGTGAAGTCTGGTTCCAACTTCTCGTTGAATAATCTAATACATGGACCAAAACAAGAGACAAAGAGAAAATGTACTTATTATCGGTCCTGATCAGCTGTCCTTGTACAAGCACTATCATGTCTTTAGAAGTATTTAGCAAGGATTCCCATTGAATAAAATTACGATTGTTTCACAGTGATTTCAGTCACAAGTTAAAAACACTGACGATAAATCATTTCATTTATCCAATACTGAATCAGAAAAAAATAACAATTTCCATTCATCTTTCGTGAGGGTTTCAATAGTTTTGCGTATCTAAAACTACTTTACGACGCGAGCATGTCTAACAGGCGCCTTTTTTTCCTATCAAAATCAGATGTGGACAAGAAATGCAATTATCTTTTATCCTTAGACGTCATTCAAAAATGCTGGCACAAACATGAGAAGTTTAGGACTACTACTCTCCTCGAGTGAATGGTATTTCACTGCAATATTCAATATTCAATTCTCAATTAATAGTGAATTGATATTCAATATTCAATCATTCAATACGAATAAACATATAGCGCACCACCATTGATTGCAAATCGTGTATCAATGAACTAAGACGATGAAACAGACTTAATGCCATTGTTACTCTATTAAGAAGCTGTTCGCGCAATAGCAGAATATTATGCTACAAAATGTCGACGTCGTAAACAATACTAATTTATTGCGAATTAATTTACACGATATGAAAATTTGTCTCTCTCTTGAGTTTCTCAATATTAAACCAGAAGCAGAAAACAAATTCGAGAGAATGATCTATGAATCAGTATCGGTGCGGAGGAATATAGTTCTTTGATGCAACTGCGATGTAACAGCTTTAACCTTACTTTCATATATCTAAATGAAAGTCATATTTTTCTTTTAAGTATCTGATATACGATTATTCTATGACATAAATATAATAGCAGTGCCTCAGATACTGTAAATCAACATGTAAACTTCCAACATCATTTTCTCCCGTTCCTCCAGTGACAAAATAGATACTGCATAAAATATACATATAAAAATTAGAAGCAAGCGTTCATATGAATTAAAAAAAAAATCAGAATATTTACAACCAAAATTTCAACTGGAAATAAACTGCGGGATTGATTGTGTTATCCCTTATGGAAAGAACACAGTTTTGCCACACTATGTAACACAGTGTGCAACACAGTGTGGCACACAGTGTCGAACACAGTGTGGAACACAATGTGTAACACAGTGTCGAACACATGTGTTTAATATGTGTTTAATATGTGATTTTGGGACGTGTGGTAACACTGTGTATTTACCACAGTGTGAAACACAGCGTCACCACACTGTGCAACATAGCGTTACCACATGGTCCAAAACACATATTAAAAACACTGTGAATCAAACCACAGTCTCACACACTATGACCACAGGGTTATAACCACATAGTCTACCACACTGTGGCAGTCACCACATAGTCCACCACACTATGGTATTCACCACATAGTCTACCACACTGTGGCAGTCACCACATAGTCCACCACGCTATGGTATTCACCACATAGTCTACCACACTGTGGCAGTCACCACATAGTCCACCACAGTACAATGTGGTAGTCACCACATAGTCATCAATTGTATCTAATACCACATAGTCATCAGGTCTATCAATATTTGTAATGCATGAAGGCACGGTTACTGAGTAGATAACACTGTTATTGAATATGAAATTACCTTTTCATAACAAAATTTATGACATTGGTATAACATAACATTATTAGACAATAGTTCAAAGGAAATCCCATCACAAATACTTCGAATTTAGAAGTATTTTACGAATTTTCTCAAATTTAGGTTGCTTTTTATAAATATTCATGAGCTATGCAAAGTCTGTACCACAGGAATACCACAGTGTTACCACAGGAATACCACAGTGTCACCACAGGAATACCACAGGAATACCAAAGAAATACCGCATGAAGTATCACATTCTGTACCTCAGCACTCCCACTTGATAGGTAATACTGTAGGAGTATAGGACAGGTTAAGTACTGCTTAAATCAATTGTCATAATTCGCAGCATAACTCACCTATTAATGAGATTCTGGAATATGCATTTTGTTTTGTTTTTGCTTTTTTTATATTCCAGTTGGTACTACTGTGTGGTACTGCTGTGTGGTATTGTCCTGTGATAGTCATGTGGTATAGCATGTCACGAAAAAAGAACCCAACAAGAATATCCTGTGACATTTTTCTGTAATTAAAGTGTACAAGAAAGCAGTTGTAAACACATTTTGTATCCATACTACTGATTATTCTCGGCACACTACCAGAATGAATTATTGTGTGCAAGTAACAGGCAATGAAGTGGCTTTTTTACATGGTTTTGTGGTTTCGGAAGATGATAGTGATGCCTTTGCTCTCATTAAGGATGTAAATGGTGTTGTACATTGTCCAGCTTTAAGTTATTGGTTTATTACTTTATTGGATAATCAGAACAGTTAAGTGGCTTTACAAACTTGATAAAAATCTCTGGGGAGTACATGTAGTGATGAGGTATATTCTTTTAATTTGATACATACATGTACATTCATTAATAAACTACAATACTTGAATCCTTTCACCAAACTGGTAAAATGCTTCCCCCCCCCCCAACAAAACTAGAAATAGCCTGGTTTTACAAGGAGTAACATGCCATGTGGTAGTACAAGATCTGAAATCCCCTACTGACAATACTAAAGCAAAGTTCAATATACACCACAATGTGGTAAACATGAGTCATAGTGTGTCAAAGTACTAGATGTTAAAAAAAAATAGTTTGCACTTTTGATTGTGAATAACTGAAAACCTATGAAAATAAAACTTTCCACAAATTTACACATTAGGTAGCTAAATTAGGCATACTGTTGTATGCTGTTCCCTGCAATATTTTGAAACAGTACACAACAAAATTGTGCGTTATTCAGCGGCTACCTTTTGTGTAAATTTGAGGAAAGTTATTTTTTATTATTTTTTAGTTATTCAAAATAAAAAATGTAGTGTTTTTCTTTAACATCTAGTATGTGGATATTATAGTGTTAAATCAATGATATGAAATCCCACTGTGTAACAACATTATGGACACAGGAGTACACATATTTCAATATATACCACACTGTGTGTTCAGTATGCCAAGTATGTGGAGATGATGCAGGTGAATGATCTGAAACCCACAAAGTGACAACACCGAGCACAGGGTTTACACATAGTTCAATATATACCACACTGTGGTAAGCACAAGTCACAGTGTCCGGTATGCCAAGTCTGTGTGGATTATGTGGTAAATGAATTATCTTAAATCCCACAGTGTGACAACACTATCAACACAGGGTTTACACATAGTTCAAAATATACCACACTGTGTCAAACATGATTCACAGTGTGTTCAGTATGTGATCTATGTGGGGATTATGTGGTAAAACACTTAAACTGAAATACCAGACTGTGGTAGCATTATGAACACAGGGTTTACACATAGTTCGATATATACCACACTGTGGTATATGTGTGTCACTCTGTGTTCAGTATGCCAATAATGTGGTACACTATGTGATCTCAAATCTCACACCGTGACAACGCTGTGACCACATGGTTAGCACATCTCTTTACACATAGTCAACTATGTGAACACACTGTCGTAACACTATACCACACTGTGGTATATGTGTGCCACTCTGTGTTCGGTATGCCAATTATGTGGTACACTATGTGATCTCAAATACCACACTGTGACAACACCGTGACCACATGGTTAACTCATTGTTTACACATAGTCAACTATGTGAACACACTGTGGTAACACTGTGTTTGTTCCATAAGGGATTACATCATAGAATTCAAACGTTTACCTTGAGTAATCTTTTCATGTTCATTACTAGCAATTCTAATTTCAAGGATTAGCAGCACATGCACAGTTTAAAAATAGTCGTCAAAGGTTTTTTTTTTTTCGTATTCCATCCCTAAATCTTGAGTATACTCACGCGTATCAATCAAGCCAGTATATTTCGCATTTTTCCGTAATCGTACCAACTTCAACGAATGCACACACACACACACACACACACACACACACACACATACACAAGCAAGAGCTGAGTGTTTGCTTGCTTGATCGAATGTTTGTTGTGTTTTTATGGTATCAATTTGTGCGATTTTACATAACTTCATACCTTGCACCTGGCAGAATCCAACGGAAAGCGAGATATCATCTATGGCAATATCTCCTTCGAAACTGCTTCCACATACGCCTTCCATGATGATGTTGAATCGCTGGAAGTAGCTGTAAAAACTCACCTAGAAGATTAGAAGTTTAAAAACGTATCCCTGAGCAAGAGTGTATGGTCAGACAAAAATAAAAAATTGTTCATGCTACATCACACGTATATACTAGTATTCATACCGAAACTGTAAGTTCAAACTGCATGAAAGTCACCCACACTGGGCCACGATATGATGATGTTGTTGTTGTTGTTGTTGTCGTCGTTGTTGTTAATACTTGCTCTTCAACAGCAGGTGTCACACGACTGTTAGTTTGATTGGTGAACAAAAAATCCAGGTGTTTTTAACGCATATAGACAATACTGCAAACTAAACACCCAACTCCTTTAGCATTTATATTTGAAAATTGCAATTGAAATTTAAAAGTCCAAATCACTCTCTTATGCAGTACACCATGCATGCAAGTTCAATAGCCGTTGTCGCTTTTGTTGTTGTTGTTGTTGTTGATGCTGATGCTTGCTTTTCAATTGCAGGTGTCACACGAAATTAAGTTTCACTGGTGAACAGAAAATCCATAGCTGCTTTTAACGCATAGACTATAATGCAAACCAAACACCCAACTACTATAGAATTTAGTGGAATTTAAACGTCCAAATTATTCTCTTATACACCATGCATGCAAGTTGAATAGACTAAAAACACATACACAAGATCGAGTATTTGACTGTTACTAAACAACTTCATCATAACTTACTGCTGCTTCATCCCAGAAGTCGCCCCTTTGTCCGTAAATTGAGTGCAACGTGTAAGTTGTATTTGCCATTGCGTCTCCAATCTTTACTTCCAGTTTATTGATTGCGTTACCATACATGTGATACCAAAACTTCAGACAGTAGGGTGTATTAGTGTCGCTAGACGATTGGGTGGGGCTCCTTAAACGGGCAGTATCTCCATAGGAACGTGGCAAAGACGTCTCAATATACATGTAATTTCCATCTGCGAGCGAAATTGAGAGGGATGTGTTGGCAATAAACGCAACATGTATATTTATTGACTACGGTACATCCCATAAAAAGAGGAAATGCGTAGGAGTTTCGGGTTGTTAGGCTTTGGAACTTGTTGAACAGTATCTAAAACGACATTTGGTAGAGAACATGGAAATGTAACATGTATGTACACTAAAACTAAAACTTACCAACCCACATCAAGTCTCACTGCGAAGTAAAAAAAAAAAAAATGTAGTGCCAGCTCTACTCTGAGAAATTTGAATACATCTCCTCCATGGAAAACTATAAATGAAATGTGTGTTTGTTTTTTTGTTTTGTTTTTGTTTTTCATTTCGTGACTACAGAGCAAAGCTAGATATGGAGAGTATCAACCAAATTGTACTGGGATAGAAATGTGAAGTCTATGTTTTCCTGTGGAGATGAAGTCTGAGCCTGAAACCGCTGTCTCATAGTCATTATCATTGATAATGGTGGATCTTTGGTTTCTGACGTGAAATGCCGCTCAAAATGAGCATGAAAGCACACTCCATACTATCAGATGATAAAATGAGGCACGAAATATCGTGGAAGAAATGGGGTCTCGATGCTATTTGCGTATGGTCTCGATGCCATTTCCCACATTTGGAAAACAAGAACTAGCGATCATAATCTTAACTGTCAACAGACCGTACAAGCTTTGGCAGTACAATAAAATGCATAGGCACATTGCCACAGACTTAAGAGATGAATCCAAAAGATCTAATGCGACCTGCAAGGTCAGAGGAAGGGTTCTATGATTGTGTGTCAGTATACAAATGATGCACAGGACAGAGTGGATCGGTGAGAATTGGATGCGCGAGTTTAACTCTGGAACTGTTTAAACCCACGAGCGCAGTGAGTGTGTTTTAGACTGTTCCAAAGTTAAACGAGAGCATCCAATTCTCACTGATCCACGAAATAGTCCTGTGCCTCATTTGTGTTATAAAATGGGCCTGCAAATTCGTGAAATACATCAATTTTCCCCATCATGCGTCCGGTACACCTACAACACTATACAGACTTGAGCCATGCGTTCGGATTTTACCGGACGCATGGCTCAGTGTGGATCAGCAAAAATTAACGCATGACAATTGACCAATCAGATTGCAGAGATTCTAAAGCCAATTTTATAATACTGGAAGATTCTCTGCATCCATGAGCGCATTTTCTAACCACTATCTAGTAGAATGAATCATTATTATTATTATTATCAGATACTATACACTCAAACACACTCATATCATAATTGTTTTTATGTTTTTTGTTTTGAATGTATGAATAGATAGATGAATAATTAATAAATAGTTAGATAAATAATTGTACATGCATAAATGTGGAATCGAAATCCGAACTTCTTTCATAATTCCACACATTAACAATGAAATATTTTCAAAAATGATACAAAAGTACAAAAATTTTCGGATGTAATTCTCTTCCAATAAGAATAATCATAATAATATCGCTTTTCTGCCGTTCATATTCTAACATACTTTTGGAGAATGAGAGACAACAACGAAATGCATAAAGAAGAATAAGCATCGCGAAATTACGACACCGATGCTCAACCGACGGAAAGGAAAACCCAAAGAGCTTACAGCCGGTTGTATGGTCCCCACTTGGTCCGGTACCAAACGATGGGGTACTTCCGTTATTTCGTGACCAGTCGAAGACATCATCCGATGCCTGCTCCCATCCACAGACACCGTATTCAAAGTCACAGTCGTTTCCTTGGGCTGGGTCAAAATGATAGCGAGATATAAGGACCAATAAACACGTGTCGCCGTTATTGATCAATAGGTGACGGAACCATGATCTGCTAAGGGGATAGTATAGTACTGGTGGAGATATGGATGGCGCGAAATAATACAGAGCACACCCTTCTCAAATGAATGCAAAATTTATCAGATGAAAATCGGTTTTGCAATGGCAGAGACATCCAAAAACAAAGTAAAACAAAGCGATCCTATAAAAAGCTGGGTTCCACATTTTATTAGGAATGCTCTATTTTGGATATCTCAGCCATTTCAAAAACTATTTTCATAAAATAAACATTGAATTTCTCTTGAAATTACATGTTCTTTCATATTTCAGAAGTGGTTTCTTATTATCTCACTAACAAGTGTTAGAAACCTGAAGTTAGGTCTCACCCAAAATTATACACCCCCTTTAACCCTGTTACAAAGCCTATTATAATCTATTTCCCTTTCCCATTTCTGTCTATGACCCTGTCCATACAGGCCGGGGGATGGGACACATTGTGCCCATATGATTTCTTCATTGTTATATGTATCGCTATCATATTTGGCACATTGGGTAGAACAGCTCAAATCCCGCATGTCTCTATTTTTGACCTTCCTCAAGAACGAGATTCACCGCAATAAAATTATAAAGAAAACATAAGAAATGTGCTTAATTAAGTATTTCTTTATAGCTTTTTCATAATTCACTAGCACATCCTACCCTTGAGCTTAATTCTAATCCGGATAAGTGGATGCAATGAATACGTTTTGTTTGCGAGTGACATTTCACTGCATGGCTTTCATGCGATGAAGTGTACTTATTACTTTATTATCAATGATCCAATAAATAAAACAAAGTTAATGAATTAATGTTATCAAGTAAAGCTATTCATTCAAATGCAGCACATTTATTATATGATCTGCAATTTCTGTTATCTGGTTATCACAATTTTGCCTGCTAATAGATTCAAGCTATATGAAGACTGTGTGTGTTTCACACTTTAAGCACTTACAGTGGCAATGAAAAGTGGCGAGAGAAATATTACAGAGTATTCTTGAAAGGATAATTCATAAACAGTCTTAGATCTCGGAACTTGCAACTGGATATCTGCAAGTATGAGATTGAACATCACTCTTGTATAATCAACGTCTCTTTATTAGTGATGTATGACATAGTCACACTTTGGATTATTACACTTTTTTTGAAAATTTGTCGTGGCAACAGTACAAAGAGTAACATTACGTCCCAATTCCGTTTCTCTCTGTCTTCGCACCGGTAATGAATTAGATAAGAATAACATTTTCACTGAGTAAAAAAAAAAGAATAACTAAAAAACTGAAGGAAACATTTGTAACTGACAAATGAAAAGGGACCTATCAACGAGTACGTAGGCAGGGAACGCATTTTTTTTTTTCATTTCGTTGGCTCTTCTTGGGTTAACCCTTTGTGCGCCAATAAGTCAAATTTGCACAAATTTCACACACATCAATGGATAGGAAATTAATGCGGCAAGTAAAAGGTTATCGGTAATCGAGAACAGAAGGACTTAACGAGATGTAGACCCCAAAAAAAAAAAAAAATGTGTATGCTTTTTATTGTTTATCAGAAGAAAATCAAACAAATATGCCATTCTATGATACATTCTGACTTGCGGACTTTCCCGCTCCCGCTTACCATTACTGATGTCACAAAAAACCCCAGCGTCCTCGCTATGAGAGCAATCGTGCGAGCCAAATCCATTGTGCGCACACTGGTTGATGTCAGTCTCGAAGCCAGAGCATGCGACCTCGTCCATCCAGATCGGCCCGCTCCCCTGGCCGAAATGGGCCCATCTCGGTGCCGACGTGGCGCTGCTATACCCTAGCACCTTGCAGATGACATTGGCGTCATTTATATCCCAATTATCATCGCATACTGTTCCCCACTGGTTGTTGACGAAAACTTCCACTCGACCTTCGCCGGACTGAGGTCCGATCAAACGGACTCCATCCACTCGTGGTGTTCCTGTTGGAGTACAATTTGGGCATACAGAAGTGACAGAAAATGTCTTCCTTTTACTACCTCATTTATATTATATCAATGCCCTTCTATGACATGCGCATGACAAGAAGGACTGAACTTAAAGTGTAATTTCGAGGAAAGCTCGGGTTCTGTCCTTAATAGCTGCCTGCTTTAAATCGACCATTGATATTGGTTGTCACATAAAACAACCCCCTCCCCCCCCCCAAAAAAAAAGAGAAAAAGAAGAAAATCACGATACCTCGCTATACCTGTCCATCACCTTTCATCTGCTTGCATTGTTCGATCAGATATCTAAAAATGAAGCTCAAGTTACAATCCACCGTCACTAAGGTTGATCGTGACAATTCCATTCCTCTCGCTTCATTTTGTACAAATTGCTTACAAGAATCTTTACTGTACATGCTTACACATGTCATACTTGCTTGATACCATCCCTAGCTGAGTGTTGGGGAAGGGAGAATGAAAGCAAATAGTTAATTTCACAAAATCATGACGTGAGAAACGTGGAGGTACTTGTATATTTTAATTTGCGTGAAATCTTTACAATTTAATGCATTTGCCTAAGATTAAACTTTTCACAGAATAATTTTTGGTATGACATCGAATTGAAAGTTCAGTGAGGAGAGAAATGAACGCAGTTCGTAGGGCAAACTTGGAGGAAATTCAAATAAGCCCGCTATCGCAGTTCAATTAAATTCAATTCAAATGAAATTTTATTTCAAAAAACATATTCATATTGTAGATGCAAGTTTGAGGAAAACAATTGTTCAGAAGTACTGTGTTATTGGAAAAGAGAGGCCTACGTAAAAGACAAGCTTGTAGAAATGTGGGTCACTCAATAGATCGAACTTACAATAAAAAAAAAGTAAAGTAAACCACACAAAGACATAGACAAGACAAACAACAAGAGGCAAAGGTAAGGGACATGTTAGTGGGGGACAGCAAGAAGGAAAGGAAAATAAAGAAGGATGGATGTTTGGTTTGGTTTGGTTTGGTTTGATTTATTTCTGCTTATTTCCGTTACATCAGATATGATTTTGAACAAGTCATTTATGACAAACAGTATATCGACACATAGTTTTTAGTACAAAATAAAACAAATACAAATAGCTTAGGGTCGCCAAAATAAGCCGAGGTGTGATGGTATGGAAACTCTATACTTAGCTACTCTGGATAGAAGGATGGATATAAATGAAGGAAATACTGCTTGTAAGGTAGCAGTGGTCCTGGGCACATGCAGAGTCATTGCAAGACACCATCCAATGTCATGATCACAGGTAATTGACTTCGAAGTCATGTAGTGTGTGATGAAAACAAAAATATGTAATTCAAATATCATCTAAAAAAACAACCAAAATTGTCCTTAATCTTCTCTTGAATACACAAAGACTTGGTGCATCGGAATAGATCATAATTTTGTTGATCTAAAAATGTTGGTCCTGTATAAACAAGATTATTCTTAGCGAGGACGGTGAGGAGAAAATTTATATGAAGTCCATTGGACCTTCTTGTGGGGTACTGATAAAAAAAAATGCATTAATATTCCTCGCTGGCATCGTTTCAGTTTATCATTACATTACATTGCCAATAATCTGATATGTAGGATCCATTGTAACATTGAAACTGTCAGTTACCATAGTTATGATATCCTACAAGATCAACGTGAAAAAGATGCGAAGCAACAACAAAAACTCGTCTTTGTTTCATTTTGTAGTATATAATTTAATTATTACGTTTTGACATACAATGTATAAAGGTAACCTTTATTATATACCTTTATTATAATCTATATATGTGACCGTGCACCTCAAAACGAACATAAAGTCACACACACTGATTTGCGTGAGGACTGAAAATAAATGAAATGGGTCAACCTAGCCGAACTTGACTTTTTCGTATTTTCTGAAGGAGCGAGTCTTCTTTTACATTATGCTAAAATTTGGTATCATAAAACGGGCAGTAAAGTGTGTTTTTTTAGCAGTTTATCTCGAACATTTTTGGTAGAATAGTGTGATTAGGTGTGTCTTTAGAATCCCTTTTTCATTTCTGAAAAAAAAAACCTTGTCCACACTCTTCACTTTCAACTCTAATAACTTTTGATAGGATATTGCTACTGCTTTGAAAGTTGGCATTGATTATGGACAGAATGTGTTAATGAGGCATGCTTAATTTCAGTTTAATCTGATAATCTCATCATTGTTGTTACTCTGGTGGTTTACTTCCTGTTTTTTGTCCAATTCATCGCACAGCCAGCACGGTTTGGTAAAGATTAAGCGCTTGAATAGACACTGTACTTTAGAGCCTCTTTTCTCAGTTCACACTTTTCCTGAGTTTGAGCTTTCTTTCCAATATTTAGACAGGTTAGAAGAGTCCATTTGATTTGAGTTATACATCATTTTAAAGCTTAAAGTCTGCTCTTTCAGAATATGGTCTTAACTAAAAATGCATGTCTGGCGACTTTTTGTTTGTTTTGAGGTGCAGGGTCACATATATACTTTTAGGAGAATTTTATGAGAATAATATACTGAACCCATTATTTCCGGTAATTAATCAGCCACGAAGTTGGTAATCTTTCATGTCGTTCTTGGAAAATGTAACAACATTGCATTCAGGTTTTAACCTTAACCTTTCAAGTAAAAGAAAAATCGTGTGAAAACGTAATTCAGTGAACATGATCTGCGGGGTCAACGTCAACTCGAGGTCACGCGTGCGAGGTCTAGGATATTCTGGACGGGTTTTTTCGGGCTTGCCGACTGACGACTGGCAAGTAACAACACTTGTACTTGTCGGGAATCGTCTCATCACAGTTCACGCTTGTCGAGGAATGGCGCATAGACTCGCACGCGGTATACTACAGCGTACGCTTGATAGACACGTACCGTGTATGCACTGGGGGAACCAAGCACTGGCGGCACGCAGCCGTACGGAGTTGGGGAGAAAAGCCGTGCGAAATCTCACACCAAAGCCGCACGGGTCCGTGCGCCAGAGCTGCACGGGTCCGTGCGCCAAACCCGCACGGGTCCGTGCGCCAAACCTGCACGGGTCCGTGCGATAGCGTGCGAGGGAGTATGGATCCGCACGCGGGCGTACAGATTCGCACGCAGGCGTTCAGATCCACGCGCGAGCGTACAGATCCGCACGCGGGCGCACGACTACGCACGGGCGCGTACGGGGGCGCACGGAGCCATACGCACCCGTGCGAAATCGCACGAACCTGCACGCAACCACACGAAGCGGCCCCGTGCGCAGTGCGTGCGGGAGTAATAATGGTCTGACTGTACGATAATACACGACTATAATCACACAACAACATTGTATAATCATAAGTCTCTTGTCCTTGCCAGGGAAAAAATGTTGCTTAAGGTGTTTCAGCACTTTTAACAATTTCTGAACGTCAGATATAAAAAGAGTATAATACCCTTTTCGTGTTTCTCGTATTTCAGAAAAAAACCGTGCCTTGCTTATTCGGTGGATATGTCACTTGTTTGGTGAAAAAGCCTACAGACCGAGTAACAAACCTCTAACAGTGTAAACTCCGTGCAAGTAAGCGAGTTTCGAGTCTAACCAAGATGTGTGTATAGTCGCGTCTTCGGCGCGTTATTTGGTGCAGGAGATCACGCTGAAAGATACAGGATACACTGTAGAAGACGCGTATTGAAAGACTATCCAAATAAAATGTCAGACAAAAAAAAAAAACACCAAGAGAATCATTGCAAGGGCTCGAGTAGCAGTCAATTTATAAATACATAGTGAGAGAGAGGGGGAAAACTTTGAAATATATTATGCAGTGACAAGAATGAAGAACTAACAACTTTACCAGGAGTAGTAGAAACAGACAATCCGCCAGCTGAGGAAGAAACGAGTAGAAATAAAAATTTCGTTCTGATAAGCTGTCCGTTCAAGTGATGAAACTTAAAATCATCAAACAACTCAAATATAATGCGTTAATAAAACTACATTAACCCGCTCATCGTTTTGAATCTCAAGCTCGAACATATTATAACAGTATATTACCCGTGATACATTACTTTTAGTTTTAACATTGCATGGTTGGAAAAATATTGTGATATTCCATATCTTTCGGCATGATTTTATCTTGTTCAACATAGTTTTATCATTTATGGAGGTTAGATACGTAATTATATTCCTAACAAATTATTTTTTGGCCTCTGGTCGAAACATTATTTACTACTATGAAAATCCTGTCTAGTCAGAGAGTCTTTCCCGAGGGAAATAGTAATATATTATATACATATATCACGCTGGTAATTTGCTAAACTTATCTCTAATACGTCACTCGCACACTCTTTAGTATATGAAATGGTGTCGCATCCGCTCATTACATTGACACGAATGCAGAGCGGTTTTTCCACCAAGAGAAGACTAGTTAGGTTTTCACGCACCAAAGGAATGGATATCGTGCACCGCAGACCATTCATTGGAGCGTGTGATGTTGTGAGTAGAAGAAATGAACTTTATGAACTTCAAACAGTGATTAAATCCAACTTACTTTGCTGTTAGTCTTGAAATAATTTGTGAAGGATATAAAACAAATATGCCAGGCCATTGTTCGAAGCACCGGTTAAACTCTGCCCCCGTAGACTTTGGGGCTGCACCTCTCAGAACATAGCGCTGTCGAAGTCACATCATGCGTAGTTTTAACCAGAACCTCTCAGTCCTGGTACATTAAATATTTGTATGATATACCTTTCAATATTGCACTTTGAAAAAAAAAAAATGATTGATTTACAGTAATTGGTATGCACATCTATGATATGTGAAATACGCGGATGTATCACAAAGGTTAACGAATAAAAAGAAAAGAAAAGAGAGAAATACCGCATCCAAATTCGTCACTGCCGTCTGAGCAATCGCTCCATCCGTCGCATCTCCACGAAGCTGGTATGCACTCATCATTGGAGCACTGGAATGAATTGCCATCGCAAATGACTGTGTCGAGGACAGAGACACAATATATTACATTTAAAAAACGACAATAAGCAGATTTATAGCAGTTAACATCTTTGCTTTAATCGAGGCAATCGAGGAGAGTATGTCTATTAAATTGGGGTTGTGAAAAGAATAAAACATGACAGAACCCTGCTGGTAAGAGCACAGACTGTTCCCAGTGTGTTCAAATAGTCGTTCATGAATTTAAAAATGTGAATATCATTCCACACCGTGGTGTGGTTATGACAAAGAGTTCATGTAATTGATAATGATCCATTTTCCCTGTTGAGAAGAACACAGTGTCCCAAAGTGTGGGAAACACTGTGTGAAATCTCTTCACACTGTTAAATTCGAGCGTTTTAGCGGTGTAAACACAAAGTGAGGCATCAATTCACAGTGTACAATAAAGCATTACTATATGAACACTCTGTAAAAACCACACCACAGTCTGTGAACTCATCTTCCCACTGTTAAAGGGGAAGGCTAGTAATGATCAGTGGGAATCAGTGGAAATGCTGGGAGATGATTGTTCCAATCCTTATGGGATTCATTCAAGAGTTCATTGTATATCTATTGTTGTGTGAAAATGATTTGCTTCAGAACGGTCTCATATTCAAGTAATGTGCAGATTAATGCTCCGTCACTGACCAGGGACGCTAACCTGGAAGCATTAAACTGCACATTACTTGAATATGAGACCATTCTGAAGCAAATCATTTTCACACAATAATAGATATACATTGAACTCTTGAATGAATCCCATAAGGAGTGGAACAATCATCTCCCAGCATTTCCACTGATTCCCACTGATCAGTTACTAGCCTTCCCCTTTAAACACTGCGAACACACATTGTGTTTCTTCCTTGTAAAGTTACACTGTGAACTGATGATTCACAATACGTTCACGTTCTTTAAACACCCTAATTTAAAAGTGCGAATATATTTTATAATGTGTTGGCATGTGTTTTGCCCTGCGAGACACTCAGAAAGAAAAGAACACGTGAAGAAGTATAGTGACTGCTGCATTTTGAGACCCTTATTTACTAAATGAGGGATGTTTCTGAAACAATCACAAAACGGGGAACAAAGAAAATACAAAACGCCGAAAAAAATGAAAATGAATTTATTTTGTTATTGCAAAAAAGTGATAACAGTGCAGAAACATCAGAAATCATAATCAGAAACATCAACATATGAACTCCCATGTTCGCTTTCCAGCGACG
>CM067075.1:29558384-29748384 GCA_033980235.1 Diadema setosum | reverse complement strand
AGTCAGGGCATGTGTCTTACTTGCTGGACGCGTTCTACTTACATTCTACTTGCGGGTATACTGTGTGACCTGTGTACCAGTCGCGTGGGGGCTGACAACTCAGTGAAGGAATTCCTCTGAAAGAATGGCAGAAGTCCCACAGAATGTCATTATCTTGGCTGCATACGGGGACTGCGAAGTGCCTGCGTGGGAGTTGCCTGCGAGGTGGTGCCGCTAAGGGCCTCCTACTGGCATTCTGCGTGGACCTCTCCGGGTATTCCCGCGACTCACCCGGAAAAGTTTTGGTCATACTCAAAACTTGGCTGCAGTTAAATGAGACTTGCGTGCGCACCTCCGGGCAACTACAGGCGAGATACACGCTAGGTACTGTCAGGTGCGGACCAACTGCGGAGAGCTCCGGGTAGCAAATTTGTTTCCCTGCAAGTCAAGCCTCAGAACTTTCCCAGATACGGTAATATGACAAGGCTTTAGCATGCTCAAAACTTGTTCCGATTGAGTCGTGGGGGTTTGCTCGAAGAGGTGCACGCAGAACACCAATAGGAGACCCGCACCGGCAGCACCTCTCAGGCAACTCCAACGCAGGTACTTCTCAGTACCTGTAAGTCGCTCGTAACAGAAAACGGATCGGTTTCAAAGCTCTCAGGCAGGTCACACGGAATACACGCAAATAGAAGGTAAGTAGCACGCGTCTAGTAGGTAAGAAATAAGTACGAAACTCGCAAACATTCTTGTCCGCCCGGGGAAATTCTCCTGCGTGCTGGAAAAATCCCTCCTCGCAACAAGCCCGCGTAGCTTGCCTGGAAAGGTGTGACATGGCCTTTAAACTTTCAACGCGCGTACGCGCGCCTCAATGCCGTCTACAGATGCAATTTAAAACATGAATGGATAAAAATTTATTCTACATGATGTAAATTTCAATGAAAAATTTTATTCCATTAATGAGAAATGATTGAAAACGTGATTCCGATATTGACGTCATACTGTCGTCACGGTTGACTGATCTCACTGATACATTAGATCTGTCGTCTTTAGGACATAATACATAGATGACATAAGTTCCAAGTTGCTACTCGAAGTACTTTTTCAGTTAACTTCTGCTGTACAAGTTTAAGGGAGAAAAAGAGATGAATAAAGAAGAAGAAACATCAGTACAGATACGGAAGGTCACGTCTGAAAGTGATCCGAGAAGATATTTTAGTATTCACAGTAAATGTGTTTGCAATTCATGATGACAGTACTTAAAAAGTTAAAATCTCATTTAATAATCACGCTTATCTATAGCGCACCAGTATATTTCACATTTTCATACCTGTTTCAAAGAATGTAAGAAAAAAGAAAAGCTGAGTTTGTTGTTTGGTTGTTTTTTTTTGGTTTTGTTTGTTTTGTTGTTTGTTGTTGTTGTGTTGTTGTTTTTTTTTTTGGGGGGGGGGGAGGGGGGTAGCGTCCATCAAACTTTATTAGATAAATATTGTTATTATAAAAAAAGGCACTTCGTATCATTTGCGGCGTCTCGTCACGTTCCCATTCAGATCCATTATTTACTAAACATAAAAAGATTTTAAAAATCAAAGATTTGTTTTTCTTTCAACTGGGTCAGTTTATGTATAATTACAATACAAATGCACTTACCAGTATTTTCAATTCAGTGTTCATACGAAACCACTCTTTTCATAATTATCCCAGTAGGCGATCTAGAGTTTCATTTACCCCTCTTTAGAACTTCATTGGCTCAGATTATTTATATACATCAACCCTAGATTTTGAAATTCTTTAAGCTGTGATATAAGAAATTCTCCCTCTTTGTTTTCTTTTAAGCCGAAGGTGAAATTCTTTCTGTTAAATTCGCACTGCGATACTCATTATTTAATAGCTAGCTGGTCTCAACAACTGCAGAGTTCATCATCAATTATTGAATTCATCATTGCGTAATGTAATACAACATCTTATTTGCATAATCATTGCTCAGCTGCGTGCAGCCACTAGCTGTGCGATCGAAGCACCTCAATTCTCTCTTCCGCTTTCCGTGTTCAGCATGTATAGTCATTTTTCTTCTCTCATTTCCTTCCATGTATTTTGTTGTGCCTTATTTCTTTCAATGGTATACCCTTCAGTCAAGTCATGTCATGTTGTCGTGTTTCTCCTGTCTTGTTCCGACCTGTTTTAAACAATTTTTATGTTAGTATTTATAAACAACAAGTTTCATAAGAATCCTTTGCTGTGGTTCACATTATAAAAGCATGCATTTTAGTGGACCTCTCAATTCTTTTTTACCTCTAAACATAACTTTGCAATTTGCCAGTATGCATGTATATCCTTTGTTAACCATCATTTTTGCACAGCTGAATGAATGCTTATGATATAATGATAATAGGACCTGATTCCTGGTTTATTCTGATTTATATTTTGTTGGGAAAAAATGAAAACAAATGAATTGAATATCATTGAATTGAATTGAATCTTTATACCAGTTTGTTCGTTTATGTTTGTAATGAATAAGTTATATACCTTGCGGTGGGCAGGACCCACTTTGAAGGGAAATGTCATCTATGGCAATATCTCCTGTGTAGCTGCTCCCGCGTATAGCTTCCATTATGATATTGAATACCTGGAAGTAGCTGTACAAATCCACCTGTAGAATTGGAAGTTTGAAAACGTATCCCTGAGATTTTCTGTGATGCACGGTCAACAATTGTAATTGAATCTAAAAAAATTGCATCATTAGTTGCACAATCTGTTCAAATGTCATGTCGATGTCTTGAATATGCATTAAAAATGGAAAAAAAATATTCGAAACTAAGTATTCAACAACTAAACAACTATGTCATAGCTTACCCTTGCTTCATTCCACATGTCACCCTGTTCTCCATATAGTGTGTACAACATGTGCGTTGAATTTGCCATTACGTCTGACATCTTCACATTCAGCGTACTGATCGTGTCACCGTGCATATGATACCAAAAGTTCAGACAGTAGGGTTGGTTAGTGTTGGCGGAAAAGTAGGCGGGGCTCTTTAGACGGGCAACATCTCCGTAGAAAGGCAGAGAAGCTTCAATGTACATGTAATGTCCGTCTGCATGAGGAAGTAGAGACGAATGTCTTCTTTAAAGACGCTATACCTACGGTATTTACAAATTTCATAGATTTTTATTTAAAAAAAAAATAAAGTGAGATTACATTTGGGGTTAGGGTGGGGGGGGATGGGATTAGGTTAGAGCAGTCGAACTTGCTGGTGGTTGAATAGTATCTAAAGAAGTCTGCTAGAGACCAAGTATTTCAAGTGTATTTTTTAAGTCGCGGTAGCACGAGAAATTTACGTAAATTTTGAACAAAAACTTCCAATCCTCTGGACTGACCATGAAGTCACACTGGTGGTCCTCTGTGGGAAATTATTTTGACAACCTAGAATTGCATCTTTTCCATGGAAAACTATGAATGAATACTTCTTAGCAAAGTTTTACTGAGGATGGAGATATAAAGTGGGTGCTACTTGTAAGGAGATGAATGCGAAGGGGATGCGCCGAAGTTTCCAAAACAAAGAGCCACTCTCAGTATTCTTATTACCATAGGCAATGGTGAGTTTTTGCCATCTGAAAGTATATTGGCATTCAATACGATTTGATATGGAAGCACACTTCACATCATCAAATAACAAGTGATGAAATGTATTATATGGGAGGTTCAAACTTGTATAGTACTGAAAGGCACCAAGTAGTACAAACAGTGTCTCCATGCTGTTTTCAACATTTCGAAAACAGGAACAAGCAATCACCGTCTTCCTTGTGAACAGAACACACCAATTTTGACACCAAAATGTGACATGAATAGTATATAGTGCACTTTCGTTATAACGAATACGGTTATAACGAAATTCCGGTTAAAACGAAGTAAATATTCAGACCGCAACATTATCCACTGTGTTCATTTTCATTGTATATTTGTTCGGTTCTAACGAAATTTCGATATAACGCAAGAAAACTACCGGTCCTGGGGACTTCGTTATAACGGTAGTCCCCTGTATATTTAAAGGGACTTGTAAGGTCAGATAAAGCGTGTGTGTGTGATCACTGGAAGTCATGCTTTGTGCGAATAAGACCAGGCGTCCACCAAGGCGCGGACATGACCCGGACAAGACCCGGAATGCAAATGTGGTATTCCGCACTCCTTCGGCAACCTGTCCGCACGTTCGTTCCTGAACGTGTCCGCTCACTGTCCTAAACATGTCCGGGCGTTTCCGCACCTTTGGGAGAGAGAAAAATTTCCGCGTCCAAATTTGGATCGAGACCAAAATTTGGACGCGGAAATGAACTTCCTGACACCTTCGGCGACTTGTCCTGACGATGTCCTGAGGATGTCCCGCTTGTCCGGAACTCCTTCCGCACACGCTCCGGAAAGAATCCCGCGGTGTGCATGGTGTGGGGAAGCTTCGCGAATGAAGGCGGAAGACACCAGGAATGTTTTAGGACAGCGCGGAGCCGATGCGGATCTACAATACAAGACTTTAGTGTCCGGAACCGATGCGGAAATTTTGTGATCCAGACACGAAAGTGTCGACAATTTCCGCGAGCGTCATGCGAATGAAACGCAAAAAGAGCAAGAAGGGAGGCGAGGCCCCCATGCAAATATCCCCATCACAGGCACACCTTTCGTCTAGTGATGAAGAACAGGTAAATTTAAGGAGTTCCCGGTCCCAGAAGGGAAAGAAAAAGGTAGTAGAGACTGTGCCAATAGCAACCAGAAAGAAGTGAAATCAGCCCTCCTAACCTCCCAGTAAGTTTATGTTGATTTGATCTTTTCAGAAATTATTTTTCATCTGAGTGACTTTCATGGTTCACATTACTATGGTACATTTTTTCTTTATGTTGTTTTCTTATTTTATTTGCAAACAAACTAAGTTGTCCCATGTGACAGCCCAGCTGAAAAATCACAAAAATAAGTGGAAATACACTAAAAAAAAAGCATAGAATTTTTGGCTAAATGTTAATGTATTATATAAACATGAACAAGTTGTTATTCATACGTAAATGCTCTCTAATGATACAATATATTAGAACAAAAGACAAATTCATCACAATAAAAAGCATGAATTCAATTGCAAAAATATACCTGTGGTCTCATTACATTGTAATATCGTTGAAGCCCAAAATAAAAATGAAAGCTAAAGATAATGGAGGAAAATGAAGAATTTTCTGTCAAATCAAAATTCAAGTGAAATGAGAGAAAAAGCAATAAATTATGAACTCGAAAAATGGTTTAATTTCTTTCTATCTTTCTTTCTTTGCTGAATGTATATATTTAAGTACACTCTAAGTATCACAAATCATTTCAGAAATATTCTTACCTGATTTTCGTAGTTGTTATTACCTAATAATTTTATCTTCTCTTTTTGTTTTAGTTGCAAATAAACTCGATTGTCCAATTTGACAGCCTAGCTGAACCCCCCCCCCCCAAAAAAAAAGTAAATTAAAGTAGGTTAAAAATGTTTCCCCATTTTTACACTTCATTGACAATAGGTTAGTAAGCTCTCAGCATGAAAACAAAAAAACTTCTCGGACTTGAATCATTGCATAATGTTCAAAAGTGATCAAAATAAGAGAGAGTTAGAGATGCACAAGGGTAAAAATGAGAGAAAGAAAAAACAAATTTAATGATTAGGATTATTTAGGCATGCTCTGCAGAAGTCTCAGACAAAATATGTATATACTTCACTATGGATAAAGCACAGGTCTAAAAAAGGAAATAAAGAATACATATATATATATATATATATATATATATATATATATGTACACTCAACCAAAAAGTCAGTTCCCCCCTAGCATTTTTGGATATATATCAAAAAGTGAAGAGTTTGTTTGCAAAAACCGATAAGTCCATATTTGCCAAATGGAGATATTTACGATTAAAGTTCAAGAAAAATAGAGAGAATAATAAGAAAATTTTTGCTTCTTTTGACCATAACTTCAAAAATATACCTTTATATGTAGCGACCTATATATCATTAGGTATTATTTTGTACTTTTTGACAGAGATCGTACTTCAAAATCTTCAAAAATGGACTTATCGGTTTTTGCAAACAAACCCTTCAAGTATTTTACCGATTTTCATAATTCAAACGGGAATGGATAGGGAATTTCATTACTTATAACATGAATGGCATATCATTGCCACCAGATATCATTATTGGTATGAAAAAGTGCATTTTATGTCAAAATGCATGTGAAAAAGTTGCACTTAAGGTTATATGAAGCATATTGTGTACATTTCCTATGCAAGTTAGCAAATGAACGTTTTAAATTGTTATGTAATTCTCAGGAATTTCTTCAGGTACAGTGTGCTTCCCTATTAAACAGATGCTATGCATACTTTTTAAACAATAGGCCTTTTCAATATGAACATGTTGGTCGAAGCAAATTGTTTTTGAATTCCTGTTTGGGTTGATCACATTAATGTGCTTCTGGCCATTTTGCATCATTGCGCGTCTGCAAATTTTTGAAAGAGGGAGAGCTACAGATTTCCTTGAAGCTGGGGTTCCGGTTAAGGAGGTGGCCAGGAGACTAGGGGTTTCGCCGAATGCCATTTGGAAACTTAGAGCAAAGTTTCAGAATCATGAGTGATTGTTTAATTATTTGTGTAAAAGTCAATGCAAATCACTAAAAAGCAACTTTTTTTCCATGCGTTTTGACAAAAAAAAAATACATTCTTTTTTTCACACCAATAATGATATCTGGTGGCAATGATATGCCATTCATGTTATAATAATAGAATTCCCTATCCATTCCCGTTGAATTATGAAAATTGGTAAAATACTTTTTGAGATATATCCAAAAATGCTATGGGGAACTCACTTTTTTGGTTGAGTGTATATAGATGTATGCATTTTTTCACCTTATCATACTGATTTCATTATGCACGATACACGTATGACCGATGTAGGCCCTGAATGAAAACCAACGGAAATCATCTTCTTTGCATACAGACTTTCCTATCAGTGCAGCTTATCACCAACGTTATACTCACTCACTTTCGAATTGCAATAGACAACAACAAATTACAATAAGAAGAGCATCCTTAGGGAATGTGATACCAATGCTCAACCTACGGAAATGTAAACCCAAGGAACTTACAGCCAGTTGTATGGTCTCCACTTGGTCCGGTATTAAACGATGGGGTACTTCCGTTGTTTCGTGACCAGTCAAAGTCATCATCCGTTTCCTGCTCCCATCCACAGACACCATAGTCAAAGTTGCAGTCGATGTCTTGAGCTGTTGGGTCAGAATGATAGCGAGGTATCACCTTCTTCGAAAACTATGATAAGAAACTGATTGTAACGGTAAGACTAGAATGGGAGTCTTTAAGGCTTTATTACTAAGGACCACGGTCTCTTACTATTGAGGTCTATGGTTCGATTCCACTGTGGCATTGGGCAAGGCACTCTACCCTCATTGCGTAGTCCTTCAGAGGTACATTCTATCACGTGGTAGCCTGCTCCTAACGGTTTAAGTCCCATTTGACTGGACGCGTTAAATAAAGCAAGCAAAATACATAATATTAATACAAGTACAAGCAAATAAACAACATTCTATTGAGGACTAGTAATACACAATAAAATACCTTATATGAGCAGCAAATATGACGGGTGGTCTATTGCAATCAATGTGTCTTTTGTGACTCCTGACAGGATTATTACTCACTTTGCAGGTTTGACTGAAAAGACACTTGGAGAGCAGTTGTTTTTGTCGTTGTTTGATCAGAAGGGATAACAAACGCACATATTGATTGGATGTGTCTCTGAGACGACCATTTGACGACGTTTGAAAATTGCTGACACTTATATGAGAAATGTGCAAGTGGTCGTCAAGAAGGATTTTAATCAGTCTGCCCAATTTTTATAGATTTTTCACATCATTTGTTACATTATTCCAGCCGTCATTTCAGTCTCGAAGACGTACATGAAGTTTTTGTTTGTTTGTTTGTTTGTTTTACTCTTTATGGGTGCACAAACATACCTGGTCCGCTGCAGCCTCCGTCAGAAATCACAATGTCATCTATGGCGATATCACCTGTGTAGCTATTCCCACATACACCTTCAATGTAAATGTACGTTGGCAGGGTGCGACCGGAAATGAAGACCTGGATAATGAAAAAGTACGTGATGTTACACGTTCTATCTCGTTTAAAGGTAACCATGCTTCATACTATACAGGCACTGTGACTGCATGCTAAGCTGTAAACCATTTTACCCATTTTACAGGATTCTCATCATGACAGTTTTATGAAACTCATTTGTGGTAGGTCGTGTATCAGTTTTTATTTCCAAATTATGCAAGTATAATAATAATAACATAATTAGCATAGTAATCGAATTTCAACACTGGTATAATCTAGTATATGGTTTCATGGTGCACACTTCACGAGACCAACACCCACGAGTTATACAGCCCACGAGTCATATAGTCCACCAGTCATGCAGCCCACCAGTCATACGGTCCACGTGCTATACAGCCCACGAGACAGACACTATAAAGTGGACAAGGTCCACAAGCTCAACACCAAGTAAAATAGGCCCACGAGTTGTACGGTTCACCAGCTCGAAATCTAAAAGGCAAATTATTTCTACGAGACCGACATTAGCCATATAAGGTCCATGAGCGTTACACAAGGCAAAAAAGGCCCATGAGCTCAACATTAATAGCTCATGTCTCATTATGAGTTTTCATACTGTTCATAAGCTGAATAGGTGATAATGCTAATTAGGTGTTTAAACTGGAAAAAAAAAAAGATGCTCAAGATGTCATGATGGGTATCAAGCTGTAGATAAACTACAGTGTTATTTCCCCCAACAGAAAGAAACTAAAACAATACGTGTATATTATCTGTATAATTCATATATCATATACAGCTTTGTATTCACTACTTCTCCGAGTCCTGTACATGATTGATGTGATACAACTGGGCTATGTAGTCAATAAAGCTACAGTCACAAAGGTTCGTACGAACGATGCATTCGTACGAATTTCACTGTTCGTACGAATTCTGGAGTTCGCAGAGATTCGTAGATTGGGCAAAGATTCTTACGGTCTTCTTACGAATTTCGTACGAATGTTGTTTAATTCACAAGAACAAATCGCGTACCTACGCCTTACGAGTCCCTTACGAACACCTTACAAACTCGAAGAGTTGTTCTCAAGAACGCCTTACGAATCTCCGTTCAAGGCATTCTCACGAAAGACGTAAGAGCCATCTCTGCACGACTTAAGGCGTTCTTACAATCATCGTAAGATTTTAAGGCTTCCAGAATTGTCTCTCGACCCTACAAAATTTTGCGTATATATATATATATATATATATATATATAACACAGTGCTTATACAGCGCATATCACTACCGTGGTGTCTCTATGCGCTTTAAGGGAGAGGGATGAAAGTAGAAAGAGGAAATGTCGTGTACAATGTATGAACCATAAATGCAAAACTAAACTCATTCATAATACTTTTTGAACAGAAATGTCTTGAGAGCAATTTTAAACTTTAACACTGTGGGAGCTTCTTTTATATAACACGGAACAGCGTTCCACAGTATGGGGGCAGCATGCAGCATGAGCAAAAGATCGCTCACCATAAAACTTTGTTGTGTTGCGTAGTTCTTACGATGTTCGTACGACGCCTTACGAAGAGAGGGTTTCATACGAAATAGAAAAAAAAAAACTTGGACAAGACCATCGACCAGGCTGCGAACTTACGAACGGTCTACGAACGCTGGTTTCGTACGGCCTTCTTAAGAAGATCTTACGAAATTGTCTAAAAATCGTTCGTACGGCGTTCGTAGCAGTTCTTAATGTTGTTTGTGACGGAGCCTTATCATAGAGGAGGATCTGACAAGTTGTTGACAACACATTTACCAGTGATATTTTAGTGTAGGCTTATATGCTAAGTAAGAGTGGTTGTTACCAGATGTTGACGACTTTGTGGCATAATTTAGCATCTATTTGCTATATATATATACATATATATATACATCATATACATCTTCCCTCATACATATCACAAACATACATCTATGAACGTAAGTATACAATCTTGCTAAGCATCCTTGTCATAACTTACCTGTGCTTCAAGCCAAGAGTTACTGCTAGTATTAGAACGTGAGAATATTAATTCCTTTCCAGTATCTGTCGGTGGTACTGACTTGTAGACATTTAGTGAATTGACTGTGTCACCGTACATATGATACCAAAATGTCAAGCACGAGCAGCATGTGTAAGTCATGTCCGCGGGGCTCTTTAGACTTGCTACTTCTCCGAGATAACGCGGAGAAGATGTCTCGATGTACATGTAATATCCGTCTGCAAAGTAGAATCAAATAAAACTAGACTTAGTATGTCAAGACTGACAAGGTTGATCCATTTAATCCATGATTCTATACCTAGACGATTTTCATTGTAAGTTTTGAGATGCTCCTTAAAAAACCCCCAGGAATTTGAGCCTAATATCTTACGGAGGATATGAAGGTGATGATTCTACATCTACACGTATCGCACAAAATATCCCTCATTAAAGATCCAAGCCTAAGTTTCAATTTTAACAAAAATTCTAAATGCGATCCAGTTTTTCAATAAAAGATTGAACGACACAAAAGCTTATTGTCAGCTACAACATAAATCAACAGAAAAGCGGAAGTTTGAGAGAATTTGAATGAAGTTCGAATGAAAGTGAAATTTGATGACGTCGTTTTGATGATTCATATCCTTTCCTTTCAGATAGGAATTTCATAAGTTTATGTTGTTGTTTTTTTTTTCCAGCCTCACGATTACACATCAAACCACAACTATATTTCATCAGCTTTCAGAATAAGTAACAAGACAAAAAGGGAAGGGGATGTGGTTTTCGTCAATTACTACGAGCTATAGCTGTTTGAAGATGATTATTGCTATCACATATTTGCATATCCCCATTGATGCAACTTTGAAGGGCTTTTCAAATAATATCAACACAGATAGACTTCACATTCGTTTAACGTGTTTCCCATGATGTAAGAAACCTTTTTCTGTACATATTATGTCCTTCACTTTGGTGGAGAAACTTCGCTTTTTTTCTTACTTCGCTATTAGCTCTACGCATATTAAGTGCATGTGTGTGCAAAGACGTGCACGGAAAATGCCCAAATCTGTATGTTGTATATATAGTACAGAACGATGATTATATACTTCTGACCCATACTATTCGTAGATCATAAGGAATCAGTGTCGTGAGATTCAACAAATAAGAGATGGAACTTTTGAGATAATTGACACATATGTTTTATGATATGAACAAATTAAAAGAAAAGGAAAAGAATTCATACAGAGTCAGAAGACAATCCGTTATCATACGTGGATAAAAATAAAATAGCTAAGAAAATGAAGGGAACAGCGAGTTGAGGATAAGCGTAGCATACACATAAGTAGCGAAAACATGGCTACACAAATGCACATCATATCAAGTAATTCCTATTCTTATACATGAATTGAGGAAGATTTTATGTAAAAAAAAAAAACTTTGAACATTATTTTGCTTCCCATTATTTCCTTTCCACACTCAATTCCGGTGAAACTGTGTCCTGCTGCCAGTGCTTGGAAGACACAACGAATATGAAAGTTGATATTAAAGGCAGGGGTCAGTCTTTAAAGAATGAACACTATGCATGTCCAATAAGGTGCAAATGCCTTACCTACGAAAAGGTAATAAATACAGTATGTGCTTACTGCCGGTTGTATGGTCGCCGCTAGGACCGGTGCTTAACGACGGGGTACCGCCACTCTTACGGGTCCAGTCAAAGTCATCATCGGCTAACTGCAGCCATCCACAGAGACCGGATTCAAAGTCGCAGTTAATGTTGGAAGACCCTGTAAGATAGTATCGTAGTATGATAACGGTTTGACGAGTTGGTTTTACACTCAAGTTAAATGTCAAATTACTATGGTTTGTGCATGGCACATCCTGTTCCGCTGGGCAACTCGTATATGAATCTCTTCATCCCCGCAATCATTCAAGAGGACTTTTAATAACGTATTTGATGCGTTTTCTCCAAGGCAAAGAGCACATTTCGTACATTTTACAGACAACAGAAGTAATGTGTATAATAATGATAAATATTTACAGGTTCCTATGTGGGATCATTTTAACGTTGTTCGCTAAGTGATAAAGAAACACGGAAAAAGGGAAGCATAAGAAGACATGGAGAACGTAAAGTGAACACTTTGTGGCATTATAGAATGATTGAAATATTCTAACAGCATTGGAACTGTCAGTATATGAGCGGCAGTTCAGGTAAATTTTAATGAAAAGTGAACGCTTTGTGGCGTTGATAGAAGGAGTAAGATGAGTATACTTACAGCATTGGGAAACTGTCAGTAGGAGCAGCAGTGCAAGTACATTCGTAGCCATGGCGCCGATTCTCGGATGTCGAATGGTGCTGGCAAATCAAGTTTCCGCCACGGCAAGAAACTCATCTGGAAAGGCAGGACAAAACCTTCAATCTATATAGACTTTCTGTTCCTCATGATCAATATGATTTCGTCAGCTCTTTTGCGTCACAACTCTACTTCTATTCAAAGTTACAACTTATCAAAGTTGATTTTCATAAGTCTCTCAAAAATATCAGTGTGGCAATAAATTGTTCTGTCGCAATTATTTAAAATTACAAAAGAATTTTTCTGAAGACAAACATGCTTGCTGCAGGTGCTGCATAGTTTACCTTTTAAAGTGTGGTTAATGACATATTGAAATTATATTTCGTTACGAAAAACGATGTAACAAAATTGTGATTGATTAATACATTTCGATCTAGATGTTCTAGAAAGGAGTGTTGTATTTCACAGCACGCTCAAGCAACAACCAGACAACTGGTATGAGTTTTCTCTTTTCTTATGACTTACATTGTCTATGTTTATTCTTCACGCCAGCTGTAATTTAATCATTGAATAGGTATATTGATCGGTACACTAGTATGATATACTATAGGTAAAATATCAATTACAAATCAGTCAATACAAGCGGAAACGGTAAATCTCTTCAAAATGCTTTGGATAATTTAACATAAACTAGTCTACATAATTTTTATCATTCAGCTCTGATTATAAACACAGCTGTGAATGTTGCAGAAATTATATCCGTGTTTTGGATTTAAAGGTACAGTTGTTTCATTCTTCAAGTGATGAGATGCATTTTTACAATCAAAGATCACTAAAAAAAAAAAACATTTGAAGGACTACGCGTAAACGTATATTTGCTCTTTGTTATTTTTCCCCCGATGTCATAGGAGTACTGTCCTTCAGACATAGATAGCTGCATTGTATGAGTATGATTGGAAGTATTCACACAGTACCAGTTTAACCTTATACATTTAACAAAATCGTTTTGTAGAAGGCCGACGGAAAATGTCTTTGAGGTACCCTACACATAGCTTTTTATTCACTGCACATTTGTAGGCTGAAGCGTTTGATACATAGAAACAGGAAAAATGTCAAAAAGGAGATACATTATTGTAGTTATGAGGAGTATCATCAAAGGAAACTGCGACTTTGCCTTAATGGAGCATCAACATGATAATCAACTTATGGACATGATAACAACTTATGGACATGGTCTATGAAACGGAAATCAGCAAGCCTGATTGTGTGTATTTGTGTTTGTGTGTGTGTTTGCACTTAACCATGGTGTAAAACGAGGACATGCATACGGACTCTACATTTAAACCGAGGACACACAGAGAACCGAGGACGTCTTCGGTACGCAGACCATTCCAAACGGTCTGCTTTTGCATGCTTTTGCATGTAGGGGTACATGTTTGTAGGTCATCGATTAGCATTATTGTAATAAGTAGGGGCCTACTCGATTGGATGGTAGTATACGAATGAGTCCTCGGTTGACAAGAGCAAGGGCGCCGGAAGCGGGGGGGGGGGGGGGGCAGGGGTGGCACTTGCCCCCCCAAACAAAATGTTGGGAAGAATATAAGAATATTTTTTATTGTTCGAACGATGCGATCACGTTTAAGCTTGTAATGAGTACATTTCAGATAAATTGAAAAGTGAAAGTGGCTCGCTCTATAAAGCGACTTAAATACTCTGTTTTTACAAAAAGTCCCTACCGTGGGAGGGGGTATCCCCCTCCAACACCCTCCCCCTGCTCGGTCGCTTCGCTCCCTCGACGAGGATCTCACACCATCACATAATATACCCCCGTATGTTAAGATCATGGTCCTTCCAACTGATTTTTTTTTTCAATATGTTAATTCCCTAGAAATTTGCTTTTAAATGTTCTATAAAGGCGACTTTTATACTCTGTTTTTACAAAAAGTCCCTACCGTGGGAGGGGGTATCCCCCCTCCCACTCCCTCCCCCCGCTCGGTCGCTTCGCTCCCTCGCCGAGGATCTCGCACCATCACATTATTAATGTACTCCCGTATGTTATGATCATAGTCCTTCCAACTGATTTTTTCAATATGTTAATTCCCTAGAAATTTGCTTTAGATTCTCTATAAACGCGACTTTTATAACAAAAAGTCCCCACCGTGGGAGGGGGTATCCCCCTCCCACACCCTCCCCCGCTCGGTCGCTTCGCTCCCTCGCCGAGGATCTCACACCATCACATTATTATGTACTCCCGTATGTAATGATCACAGTCCTTCGCACTGATTATTTTCACTATGTTTAATTCCTTAGAAATTTGGTCTATAAACGCGACTTTTGTACCCTGTTTTACAAAAGCTCCCTACAGTGTGTGTGTGTGTGTGTGTGTGTGTGTGGGGGGGGGGGTAATCCCCCTTTCCAACCCCCCCCCCCCCCCGCTCACTCGCTTCGCTCACTCGCCGAGGATCTCACATCGTCACAATGTGCCCCCGTTGAGATTTTGCCCCCCCCCAAAAAAAAAAAAAAAAACCAACAAAAAAAAAAACAGAAGTGTTCCGGCGCGCTTGGACAAGAGTCCTACTGACACACAGGTCCTCGGTTATGTGGTAAAGTACTTATGGGTAAAATAGGTCCTCGGTTTCCACCATAGACGTGTGTGTGTGTGTGTGTGTGTGTGTGTTTGTCTGTGTGTGTCTGTCCTCCGAAGAAAATATATAGTGACGAAGCTCCCTATATGGACACAATTTTACGGTAGTCGAACAGATCAAACAATTAGTAATCATTTGAATAATATTATGACTGCATATAACTACATTTAAACCGACGACACACAGAGAACCGAGGACGTCCTCGGTACGCAGACCATTCCAAACAGTGTGCTTTTGCATGCTTTTGCATGTAGGGGTACATGTTTGTAGATCCTCGATTAGCATTATTGTAATAAGTAGGGGCCTACTCGGTTGGATGGTAGTATACGAATGAATCCTCGGTTGATAAGAGTCCTATTGACACACAGGTCCTCTGTTATGTGGTAAAGTTCTTATGGGTAAAACAGGTCCTCGGTTTCCACCATAGACGTGTGTGTGTGTGAGTGTGTGTGTGCGTCTGTCTCTCTGTCCTCCAAAGAAAATATATAGTGACGAAGCTCCCTAAGTATGGACACAATGCTACGGTAGACGAACAGATCACACAATTGGTAATCATTTGAACTATTATGACTGACCTCTTGCATTTATACACAGCCAATTCTTCTTCTATGTTAGATTCAACGGGAGTTTAACACCCATGGTGTTAAATCTAACACCATTATTTTGGCAGTGTATGTTTTAAAGGTTATGTATTTTTTTTTTTCAACTTCATCTTTTCAACACTATCTCAACATAATATAAGTGTGCTTTTTTATCCACGCTTGATCAGTGTAAGATTTAGCACCCATGATGTTAAATCTAACACCATTATTTTTACAGTGTATGTTTAAAGGTTATGTATGGTATAACCAGGACTTATATGCATTCATTTATGTTTAATGCTTTTATTTTGTTCTGTGTTCATGTATTCTTGGCATTCCACAATAAGACATTTAAAATTATAAGGTCCAATCAGCAGTGCACCAAATAACGCAAATAAAAAAGATAATAATTTAAAGATAAAGTGACAAATAATGATCTCACATACTACCCCAAAAGTCAACAAATAACATATCAATACACAACAGACAAATAAGGCCTACAATGTTCATGGTTTCAATTTCCAGTGTAGTCGAAATTGTTTTTTCTCGAAGGTGTCAATCAACATTCCCTATTATGCTCGTTGTATACAGTGACTGATGTGCCTGTGTATGACTGCAATTTTACTCTCGTCATGCTCGTTAAAGGGATCGTACAGGTTTGGTTGAGACCTAATTTCAGGTTTCTAACATTTTTGGTGAGATAATGAGAAACCTCTTATGAATAACATAAAAGAGCATGTAATTCTATAAAGAATTCAACGTTTATTTGATGAAAATTGGTCTTGAAATGGCTTAGATATCCAAAAAAGAGCGATTCTAATAAAGTGTGGGACCCACACTTTATTACGATCGCTTTGTTTTACTTTGTTTTTGGATGTTTGTGTAATTCCGAACCCGATTTTCATCGATTAAACTTTGAATTCCTCTTAAAATGGTGTGCTCTGTACTATATCATAAGTGTTTTCTTGGTATCTCGCAAAAAGTTAACAGCCCAATCTCATCTCCACAAATACTGTACAATCCCTTTAAGTTCAGATTGTAGAATGATCGGGTGGACGTATACGGCAAAAATAATTTTCATCATGAAGCCCAATTTATTCAAAGCTATATGGGGGAAAAGACGCAAGTACATGGCCCCGAAGCTAACTAAATGCAAGACTTCCTCTAAATTGAATACACTTATTTGGAACGTGGTTGCCTTTCACGAATTTGAATGACTTACGAGATTCCATCCCCGCGGCGCGACGGCTTGAAATGAATTTGAATGCTCATTGTTGAAATGCGTGCTCCTATCTTATATGACGCAAAAGAAAAATTGATTGTTCTGATAGTGAATGTGAATGACCGGATTTTGAATTTGATTGCTCCTTCAGTGCTGTAAGCATGATGTGAGTGAAATAAATGTTCAGAATAGGAACTTTAATGGCAAAATTATGAAATTGAGCGGGAAACCTAAATAATAGTTATTTTTATTTTAATTATTATTATTGTTATTATTAAAATTTTTATTATCATTGTAATTATCAGGTTTTTTATTATTATTATTTGGATGACCAAGGAATCACCATTTTTGGTAGATGCCCTTTTCAGGATTTATGTAATCTCTACCACTATAAATTCTCTGTCACTGTTTTGTTTTACAGAAAGATGACGTAGTTTTGATCGTTTATGTCACCATTTCTGTGAAATCGAAACTTGTTTTGTTTGTTTGTTCATTTTCCATCTGAGAAGATGGCTGGATAGCCCATATTCAGCTATATCAAGCTGGTCTTCCATGGGGTCCAGTTGGATGTGAGGTGGGACCACTTCACCGGTAAAACACCTACTCTTTGCGATGAACCAATGAAGCGGGATCTTTTACGTGCATACGTTGTTACTCTCTCATACACAGGACCTCCATTTTATGTCCTATCCGAGGGACAGAGTGTTTTGCCTCTTGCTAGAGGGGACGGTATGCTTACACACAACATTGCTCAGTCCAGACTCGGGTTCGAACCCGGGCCGCGTGATCGTGAGGCAGACGCGCTACCGACTGAGCCAACTCACCGCCCTTTGGAAACTTTGCAAAATTTGCTTGATCTCGAGCTACAGAGGACGCAAAATCTGGAGCTGCGCTTCAGCCTTTATTTTTGACGGCCTAATTCCATCTGGACCAAGTTTTAACAGTTCTTTTTTCCTGAAAGTGAAGAGCCATGCTTAGTTTCAAACGTCTCCGTGTGTCGAATTCTGAGCATAAATCAGGAGAAGCGGACTAAGAGAGAATAGTGAAAGTGCCACTCCGAAAACCTTCCATTGCTGAGGTACGTACGGAAAATACCGAGTCTCTACTACGTAACATTCTAGAAAAAGTGTCGTTGCTCGATGGCATGTGAAAAAAAAAATGATGTTATCGCCTGGAAGCCAGACTAAATTTGGTACCGCATTTGGCTCAGTTTGCGTTTACACTGAGAAAAGGCCGGGCTCGGCCGCGGCCGAGCCGCGGCCGAGCCCGGCCTTTTCCAGAGCGTGGCCTAATGCGCGGCCAATTTGGCCCCGCATTTGGTCTTTTGCGCGTTTACACTGAAATGAAGGCCGGGCTCGGCCGCGGCCGAGCCCGGCCTTTTCGCTCACCGTAAACGGGATCAACGTCATACTACACGGAGTCCAGAAACCTAGTCAGCAGAGCTCTGAAAAGGTGGTATTCGTGGTATCCATGTCTATAGTTCAGGGTCATTGTAAACACACACTCACATACACATCATTCATATCATTGGTTCTTGTGTAAAGTTCAATTTTGCACAGAGGGTTCAAATTTGATCTAAATCTGGAACTTAATTTTAAAATTAATCAGGGATTTTACAAAACGTATTCATGCTCTCATATTCAAATCGCCTCCAACTAAATTGTACACTATTCAGCTATTACTTATATCTATGACAGTGTTATCTGATTTATAGTTTTTGAACTATTAAAGTTCAAAATTGGGAAATGTTTCTGTCACACCAAGTACATTTCACACATTGAAGACGAGAAAACACATGACGACAGCTAGTCAGAAGTGCGTATCAGATAAGTGACCTGGCAAATTCTTTCCATTTTGCAATTGGTGATTAATTGCAATTGACAAGTAAAATGTTGCAGTTGCGATTGCTGATCTAGATTCCAAGTGATGAGATCACATCGATAAAAATCATTTTCAAAATAAACAGAAATCAGTAGTTAACACAGAATGCGAGGGTCAACTTTATCCCATTTTGTTCAAAAACATGATTCTGATATTATAGCCTAGGTACAGTTGTACGTTATTTCATTTCATTTCATTTATTTCCACAGAGTAGATAAAAAGACATACAAGCATTACGTGAGCGCAACTTACATCATGCAAGATGCAATGCAATAAATGTATAACACGTGGAGGAATCAACAATAGGCCATAAAGGCCTTTCAAAGGCTGATCCCTGACAATTAAAAATGGTACGATTATTAATTACTATCACAGAACAAAACTTTACAGAATACATGGGACTATACAGATGACAAAAACATTACAATAAACAAGTGATTAGGCAAGCAATATATTATCTAAGTCATTCATGCGTGTGTCAAACGAGATTACTAAATCAAAAGAAATTGTTTATACTTTCTTTTAAATGACGAAAGACTAATGGCACTTTTAATGTTGTCTGGTAAGTTATTCCACAAAAGTGGGCCAGCATACCTTATAGTACGTCTAGAAGCATTGTATTTATAAAATGGAATATATAACTTATTACTTTGACGAGTACTATATACAATACGAGTATTGTTTTCAATGAAGCAGTTGTCTAAAAAATGTGGCAAGATATTGTTAATATAGGAATATACAAATGTGCCGGTAACAAATTTATTAATTTCATACACAGAAAGCAATTTTAGCTTTTTGAACAAGGGACCTGTGTGGGTTTGGGGCTGTGAATGGGTAATAATTCTTATTGCACGTTTTTTGTAAAATATAAATACAATATATAAAATATAAGAGATTTTGCACAGTTCCCCCAGATGATATTGCAATACATGAAATGAGGCAAGATCATGGTATGATATAAACTTAAGAGTACGGCAGGAGGAACTATTGCACTTATTCTATTTATTGCTCCAATTGCCCTAGATACTTTAAAACATACATCCTCAACATGATTTTTCCATGTCAGATGATCGTCTAGTATAACTCCTAAAAATTTTACTGTATGTACAATGGGAAGGCTGATACCTGCAATAAAAATATCAATATCATTAACTTTTACCACTTTGTTTCTTGTTTTAAATATCATACATGATGTCTTGTCAATATTCAGCTTTAATTTGTTTGCTAAAAACCAATCTTGAACTTTGGCTAATTCATTATTCAATATTGCACAGGTACTAGTGATATCATTGCCAGAGATGAATAGATTGCTATCATCTGCATATAAAATTGAGTGTAAAATGCTACTTGAATACTGCAGATCATTTATGTACAATATAAAAAGTAACGGACCTAAAACAGAGCCTTGTGGCACACCAACATTAATGTTCTGAGTTGGAGAAGAATAACCATTTACATATACATACTGCTTACGATTTTGTAGATAACTTTTAAACCATTCTAAAGCGATACCTCTAACACCATAAAAACTTAATTTGTGTAAAAGAATATCATGGCTTATACAATCGAATGCTTTAGAAAGATCTAAAAAGACGCCAATAACAAACTCCTTTTTCTCAAATGCCTGTGCAATTCTATCACAAAAGTCAAGGAGAGCCATATACGTTGAGTACCCAGGTCTAAATCCAAATTGTTTGGGATACAAAATCTTAGCATGACACAAATAAGAAAGAAGACGTTTATGTACGAGTTTTTCAAATAGCTTGGAAAAAACAGATAGAATAGAGATTGGTCTGTAATTTGATATATTAGAAGTATCACCTTTCTTATAAATTGGTATAACTTTAGCAACTTTTAATGATGTGGGAAATACACCTTGTTCAAGAGATAGATTAAGGATACTGCACAGTGGTTTGGCAAGATTTTGAATAGATTGCTTTAACACATAAGAATCAATTTCATCACAGCCTGGACTCTTGTTATTTTGAAATGTTAAAACAACATCAAATAATTCTTTTGGCTTTATAGGTTTCATGAAAAAAGAAGCAGAAGACTTTCTAAAACACAAGTAATCATTGAATTTTCTGGATGTATTCGGTATCTTATCTACTATATCGGATCCAATAAACCTGAAGTAATTATTAAACAAATTAACAATTTCTTGAGGATCAGATATGTCCTTATCATTGTGTTGAAGATGTATATATTGCACTTTGTCCCTTGTTTTATTCAAAATATCATTTATTATACGCCATGTCCCTTTCATATCCTTACGTACTTTATCAAAGCGGCTTTTATAATAATATTTCTTTTGTTGACGAATACAACGGGAAACTATGTTTTTGTATTGGGTATAAACCGATTTCCTATAATCTGTGGGGTTCTTCATGTATTTACGATACAAAATATGTTTTTTGCTGCACATTCTTTTCAATTCTTTTGTAAACCATGGATTTACATCTGTTTTTTTTAAACAATACTTCTTTCTGAGGGAAACATTCATCATAAACAGTAGACACTTTAGTCATAAAAATATCAAATCTTCCGTCAACGTCATTACTTTCATTTATATCGTTCCATTCTACAGATTGTAATAAACTATTGAATCTATTAATACTATTATCATCTACAAAACGTTTACATAAATTGAATTGGGAACATTTATCTTTTTGATGATTGACAATTGCAAATACACTTAAATGATCACTAACATTTTTTTTTAACAAAAGATCTATGTTAAAATCACCTACAATAAAACACTGTTTATTTTCACAACTTATTGCACTTAGCGGTTTTTCCAATGCAGATAAAAAGTCATATACACTTTGCCCAGGTGGCCTATAAACAATAACAAAAATAATATTACCTGCTTTAAAAGATACTTCTATGAATATGGTTTCTATGCATGAATCAAAAACTTCTAAATCTTTGCGCCGTTTACTCCGTAAATCTTGTCTTATCAAACATCCAACCCCACCCCCACGTTTATTATTTCTCCCACTTCCAAAAAACGTATAATTTGGTATATGAATAGAATCAACATCTGTTAACCAGGTTTCTGACAATGCTATACATGAAAATTGGCAAGAAATACTGGCAATAATGCTGCAAAGGTTATCGAAGTTTTTCTTCACACTTCTGCAATTGAAATGTACCATTGACAAAACATTGTTGTTTTCTGCACAAATGTTATTCATCAAGTCGTTAAAATAATTTGGAAGAATATAATTCACATTATCAAAAGTCACATATTCACTGGAAATGCTTTCGTCTTCATGACCATTCAATATACACGCGTCACAATCTGAGTTGGAGGTATTTGATACAGTTTGCCTACGACATGTAGTACACAATTTGGACAAAGGAAACATACACATACACAGGGTTATAATTACTTTCACAAAAATACATTAAATAAAACTGCATATACATGCATATCAAATATCAACTGAAAAAAAAATGCAATAAGATGTAGACTTATGAAGAAAAAGGGGGTATTGGAGTATTAAAGAAAAAAGGGTATTGGAGTATGCAAAAGCTTTCCTGGAAAAAAAAATACTTATCAAACTAAATCAAATTGAATTATACATTACACCTGGAGATCTATTGCCAAAGAGCCAAATGCGGCCTTTTTATATGTCATACATTATAAATACACTGTTTCACATTTTGGCAAGATTTCACAAACTATCCAAGTCTCTTCTAGAGTGTACCATCTTCTTCAAAGTACCGCCACTTGATGTGTTGATCGACACACAGATTCTGCCATCCACACTCCATGCATGGGCGATTTTGCTGTTTGGCTTGCCTATCCTGGAGAAGGCATCCCACAACAATGCTCTATTTGCATCTGTCAAGTCTTCATGGATCGAGATCCCGGTTTTTTTCTCCTTCAGTTTCTTTCTGTTTATCAACAGGGCCTGGCGGTGCTGGTATGAAGTCAGCTTGACTGCTACAAATTGCAACAACCAAGGTTCAAGGAGCGGTCAGCAGTCCAGGACATTTTACTTCTCATCGACAGTGTTTACCTATGGAAGAATGTCTACTAATGATGGCAGCTGAAACGGGTGCACGTCACGATACCGACACCCACGAGTCATACAGCCCACGAGTCATGCAGCTTAATACAAATCGTACAACCCATGAGTTATACAGCTCACGAGTCACACAACCCATTAGTTCGACACTAAGCTAACAAGGCCCACGAGACCGATACATTACGCCCCGTGTTATACCTGTCGAATTCACGGCCTGTTTTTACCTAGTGTCGAACTCATGGGCTTTATTTACCTAGTGTCGAACTCATGGGATGTATGACTCGTGAGCTGTATAATTCATGGACCTATTTTCAATGTCGAACTCGTGGGCTGCATGACTCGTGGGTGTCGGTCTAGTGGGATGACCTCACTGAAACTGGGGTTGCACTGTTTGTGAAAAAGGAAAATCGAGGCATCTTCAGCTTTGGTTTGTCCATGTCCACCTCTCCAAAAGCTTAAAAGTGAGCGAATGTGCTCCAATTCTGACCTGTGGATAATCTGAATGCTAATTGTCTACTACCAAGAGAAGTCGAGCAAAAATCTTAAAACGTTTAAGGAAAGACAGCAGTGTGGAACACAAAACCACGGAAGTCTCAAGCATGTCCAAGTGTATGTACCCGCCGGCTGCTTTTTGAAAGAGCATTTAAAGGAAGGCTTACTGATGAGGGTTGAATCTTTCGGAACACTCTGATAGGCCTACTTCAAATCGGAAGCACTTACCTGATTCATCTACAGATGGTAAGTCAACCAAGAAAACAGAAAGGTAAATTAAGGTTGCTGATACTAGTAAATACTAAAGAGTCTTCATTTATTGCATTTTCTGTCCTCAAACTGAGGGACTTTATTTAAAATCAATTCTTCAGAATCATGCAAAAGTCAATACAATCATGAAACAAAAAATCGCAATGATAGTATGTAACGGATTTTATCATAAGGTTACTGATACTAGTAAATACTATAGAGACTTCAATTATGGCACTTGCAGTAACTGAGTCAGATCAGATCAAAGCCACAGGTTGTTGGAGGTATTAAAGGCAGAATGTAGTAAATATTGGTATGTTAAGCAAATGTTACGGAAGGTTAACTTTGGCCTAACGAACCATCATAACCACCAAAATACCCAGACTCTCAAACAAGGTGTTTGGTCGATCTCGGTCATCTTGTCGAACTCTTTATTTACATATTCCTCCGCGGAACAATCAAGTGCCCAGAAATGACAATACGATGCATCTGTATCCATAACACTTCCCCCCTAAAAGAGTGCATTTAAAGTTTTAACACAAATTGACTCTATGTACGTTGGCACAATATTTTGGAACAGCATTGTACATTCCTCTTCCAATTCACTCTTATAACTCCATGAATTTACCATGGTTGCATTATTATAAGAACACATAAACAATGTATGCTATGGCTACTATTCATCATCACAACCTGTGATAAAACATGTACATTTACGACTTTAGTACCATTCAACGTGTACCAATCTAACACTCTCATGAGTTACTGCTGCTTGTGAGTGACAGCATACTGGAATTGCATGTAGTTGTGAAACACTGAATACTGCAATGTCATGTCATGCATACAAACAATACACATTATACAAAAAATCAGATGGTTTCCTCATTAGAACATACATGTAAGTCAATTTTACACTGTCATATCAAATGATTAACCTGTGTACACCTAAACTTAATAAGTGAGTGTATACCTGCCTGTATACATCCTGGTATAACACAGTCAGCTTAAATACATGCCTGTTGGTATGTTGGATCAACTGTGAAATACTGAACACCTTTGCCAAGGCTATGATTGAACTATAATAATGAGCAAAAGCTTTGTACATGTATAACTATATAATTTCTGTACCTAATACAGTATACTTATGCAAATTAAATCCAAAAGGCAACATCCACTCAACTTAGGGTATGTGCCACAACAAATTTAACCAATACCTGTACATGTACAAGTATGAAACTTCAAGTACCTGAACTGTACCTACATTACTCGATACACCACATTCTCTATACAAACAGCGACACTACCTGTTTGAAATCATTTTACCAACAACTCACATTCTTGACAACTGTCGATGGCTAGTGTAACTTAAAACAGCCTTCATAATGTCTTCTTTTGGTAAGTGACTCAAAGCACAATTATAGCTTGCTGTGTTTCCTTATTAACACAAACATGTCTGAAAATACTTCCATGTTATTTACACACTCAAAGTGCCATTCATGCTGTTGGCATCACAATTATAGTGTATGCAAGATGCATACATGTACCACTTGTACATATACATGATGTACACACACTGTCCTGTGTACTTGCAAAAAAAAATTACACCTGTTGAAAGTGTTACAAACATAAAATACATTTGCACAAATGTTGCATCTGGCAACAAGACAAAATACTGAGATGTCTCAATTAAGCACGAGAAAGGGCGTCTGGGACAATGTTTTCCTTTCCGCGAATGTGCTTAATGTCAAGGTTGTACTCCTGTAGGATTAAACTCCATCGCATCAGTCTCTGGTTTTGGTTTCTCATTCTGTTGACGAATGTCAGTGGGTTGTGATCAGTCCACACAACAATCGGTTGAGTTGTGCTGCCCACGTAGACATCAAAATGGCTGAGCGAAAGAATTAACGCTAGGGTCTCCTTCTCAACGGTAGAATACTTCCGCTGGTGCGCGTTGAACTTCTTTGAGAAGTAGCAGACCGGTCTGTCCACCCCATCGTCATCAGCTTGCATCAGCACGGCGCCTGCTCCGACATCGCTGGCATCGACAGCTAGGCTGAAGCCTTTCTTGAAGTCCGGCGCTGCCAATACAGGACCATTCGACAGGATTGCCTTCACTTGGTCAAACGCAGACTGGCATGCGGCTGACCACTGGAACTTCACGTTCTTCCGCAGGAGATCAGTCAAGGGCGCCACAACATCCGAGAAGTTATGGCAGAAGCGACGGTAGTATCCGGCCATGCCGATGAATCTCATCAGCTCCTTCCTCGTCTTGGGAACAGGGACATCTTGGACTGCTTGGACTTTAGCCGCTGCGGGACGAACTCGACCATGACCAACGACGTGACCAAGAAACTGCACTTCACTATGCCCAAACTCACTTTTCACCAGGTTAACTGTGAGACTGGCAGCCGACAACCGCTTGAACAACTCCCTCACCGTTCTCACATGGTCATCCCAAGAATCGCTGTAAACCACCACATCATCGATGTATACCTCACAGCCATCCAATCCACAAATCAACTCATTCATCATGCGTTGGAATGTAGCCGGGGCGTTTTTCATCCCAAACGGCATCACGGTATACTGGAAAAGGCCCTTTGAAGTTACAAACGCAGAAATCTCCTTTGCTCTCTGTGTTAAAGGTATCTGCCAATACCCTTTCAGTAGGTCAAACTTGCTTACATAGCTAGCTTTTCCAATACGATCGATGCAGTCATCAACTCTTGGAATAGGGAAGCAGTCCGATTTGGTACATGAATTCACCTTCCTGTAATCCGTGCAAAAGCGATATGAGCCATCCGGCTTGGGAGCTAATACACATGGTGAACTCCATGCACTAGTGCTTGGTTCTACAATGTTATGTTCTAACATGTACTCCACCTCACTCTGCAAATGTTGCATCTTCTCTGGGTTAGCACGATAAGGGTGCTGCTTGATGGGATCTGTCTCCCCAACATCCACATCATGTTGCACCACACTTGTGCGACCAGGAACATCCGAAAACAACTCGGGAAAATCTGCAATGATCTGTTTCACATCATCTCTCTCACCATGGGACAAATGACCCAATTTCCTGTCAAGATCACGAAGTGCATCCGAGTTCTTAAGCTTCACACTTGAACACTTCCTTTCTAGTTCAGCACATTGATCATCTGCTGTGTGATTCAACTCTTCTTCAACCACACACATGAATAGCTTCACACTCTCACCTGCACTTCTCTCAACATCAGTTTCATCTACAGGCTGAGACTCATCTCCTATCTGATGTGATTTTGACGCTGCGTTTCTACTTACTTCTACATCATCCATCTGACAGAAGAAACTCCCTTCTAGACCGATATCCCCTGGACTAGCCTTCATTTCAGACTCCTCTGATTTTCTACACATGGAACGTGTGACTACACAAGCTGGGAAAACTTCAGGGAATTCCTGAACCAATGCAGCTGTCTCATTTCCTTCTTTATCCAAAGGGACTGCACTGACCACTGGAATAGTCACTTTGTCTCCTGCAAGATCATTGCCTAATATCAATGCTACACCATCCATAGGAAGTGACTTCCTAACACCAAGGCTCACCCTTCCTGAAACTAGGCCTGACTGCAAATCGACTGTGTGAAGAG
This sequence comes from Diadema setosum, assembly GCA_033980235.1. Taxonomy (NCBI): domain Eukaryota; kingdom Metazoa; phylum Echinodermata; class Echinoidea; order Diadematoida; family Diadematidae; genus Diadema; species Diadema setosum. Next base: position 29,721,268 of record CM067075.1, on the reverse strand, counting down.
GGGCCTCAACGTAACCTCCTTCTACTCCTTGTAACAGTACACTTGTGCCTGTGGACGACGTTTGCCCAAAAGGAAGGACACTGTCAAGAATCAATGACTGGGATGCACCGGTATCTCGCAGGATGGTAACCTTTCTAGCTTCATCACACCCTACCAATGACACATAGCCTACAGAAGTGAATGGTTCATACTGAGACTTAATCTTGTCTTGATCAGCCGACTTAATCACACTCTGAACTTGTTCACACCAATCACCTGTCGATTCAACCGAACGACTCACCAATCCATTTGGATGAGACTTCTTTTCTTTGTCTTTTTCCTGTTTTTTCTTGTTCAGAACGGGACAAGTAGACTTCACATGCCCTGGTTGCCTACAATGGAAACACACAATAGGCTTCTCAGTGTTCCTACCTTTCTTGACAGTCTCATTTTCTACCACTAGACCAGCTTTCACCTCTGTCTTACTGCTAGAATTTGTCTTGCCAACACTTAGACGATTAGGAGCTGCATATTTGCTTCCTACATACATGTTTCCATGACTACGGGACAGAGTATACTCGTCAGCCATTGTACTAGCTACCGACAAAGTTTTCACCTTTTGTTCCTCAATATGTGTACGCACCTCTTGAGGTAGTGAACGCTTAAACTCCTCTAGTAGCACAAGTTCCCGCAAATCTTCAACAGTAGCCACGCCTACTGATTGCAGCCAACGAGTGAAGGCAATTTCCTTCACTTTTGCAAACTCTCTGAATGACTGTGACTCTAGTTTTCTACTATTCCTGAATTTTTGTCTGTACGCTTCAGGAACCAAGGCGTACGCGTTCAGAATTGCCTTTTTTACTGTTGCATAATCCTGAGCTTCTTCGCGCGAAAGTGAAGCATAAGCATCACATGCCTTTCCCTTTAACTTCGTCTGCAAAAGATGAGGCCATTTTTCTTTCGGCCATTCCATGCTATCCGCCACCTGTTCGAAATGCAGGAAATATCTATCCACATCTCCTTCATCGAACTCAGGGACCATTCTGACATTTTTGGCGATATCAAAATGCCCATCACTGACGCTTACACCATACTCTCTCTCACCGACTTGACGAGCCCTTTCTAGAGAAACCCTCTCTCTCTCTCTAACTCAATTCTGGCTTTCTCAAGTTCAAGCTCTTTCAGACGTACTTCTACACTCCCTTGCACATCACCAGGGGGACTACCTGATATGCTACGCAATGCCTGGAGGGGAAATACTTCTTCATCTACAAGAAATTTGATTGTGTGCTGTGTAATCTCTGACTTTTTCATTGTGCTCTTCACAGCAGGAACCTTGTAGTTTTCTGCAACACGCAACAAATCAACCTTTTTCAAGGTTAGCAACTCCTCAACTGTGGGTGAATCCACAAACTTCTCAATGGAAAAATCTTGATCTTTCTCCATTATGCACCAATAATGTACAGTTAATAGTGCAACAAGAAAACCTGACTTCTCACCAGCCAGCCAGCTGAAAAACTCTTTTCAACTGAAGAAAACCAGTCGCACTATAAACAATGACCCGTATGCTATACCACACACGACCCGACTGGGAATAACCCGTATGCTACACCACATACGAATCGACTTGAAATAACCCGTGTGCTCAACCACACACGAACAACAATGGCATTACCTGTGTGCTAAACCACACACAAACCACCGTGGAATAACCCGTGTGCTATACCACACACGAACAACCGTTAAATCACCTGTATGCTAAACCACATACAAACCACCGTGGAATAACCCGTGTGCTATACCACACACGAACCACCGTGAAATCACCTGTATGCTAAACCACATACAAACCACCGTGGAATAACCCGTGTGCTAAACCACACACGAACCACCGTGAAATCACCTGTATGCTACCACATACAGCTGTACAAACCGCCGTGGAATAACCCGTATGCTTAACCACATACGAACCGCCGTAGAATAACCCGTATGCTGAACCACACACGAACCACCACGTACGGGACCAACGACCAACGTTTGACCAACGTTTCCACGCAAACACTACACACGCGCAGCGTATAACTGGACTAAACCATCCTCAACACTACGCACGTGCCAAATTAACCCTTTCGATCCCGAAAGAAATACGAACGTGTGCTTCCCTCACGCAGCAGACACAGAAAGACGACCGATTTACATCAAAATGTATAACATATCACTCCGCGTCCACACACACACTACGCAATAAACGCATCGTGCTTTCTCAAATCGTAACACCTGCACATACAGTAAACTGTAACAATCACGATGCAAACTACATACAGTACTGTACGTAGTTGCGCGACGCGACGTAAACTGTATCGCGATCGCCCATGTCCACGACATAGCATAGAGTGCTACACCACGCTACTCACCGAAATTCATCGGCCAAGCGAGAACGACAAAACACTCCTGGGATCATATCAAACCCGACCAAATCACCTAAGTCCGCAGAAACCCTGCCGAACTCCTGTGACGTGCCCCCAATTTGTTACGGGAGGTTAACTTTGGCCTAACGAACCATCATAACCACCAAAATACCCAGACTCTCAAACAAGGTGTTTGGTCGATCTCGGTCATCTTGTCGAACTCTTTATTTACATATTCCTCCGCGGAACAATCAAGTGCCCAGAAATGACAATACGATGCATCTGTATCCATAACACAAATCACCACTGTAATATTGAACCAATAAAGTATTTTTTACTAATGCCGTAGGGAAATGGTATACACTCTAACTAGACAAGCATCTTCATGCTAGAAATAATTATGTTTTGTCACTCTTAATGCTCTCGACCAAACAGAAGACAAGAAATTACTTTTGAGGGATATAAAAACTAATTGGTATCAATATCCATCACTCACTAATTATTTCTTGTTCCCCGAGTGGCCAAGGGCAGTCAAAGTCAGAGAATACATTGTATTTCCACAGTGAAAATTCAAAATCCTAGCCTATTTCTCTAGGGGAATGAAAAAAGTATATCGCACTGCTGAACTACTAGATCACTAAACATACCAGTAATTTTAACCAGAACCTCAAGCCATGTACATGTATATTTGTTCCAGTAAACTATATGTATTATAAACATGTTAACTTCTCAGTTCAGTGATTATTACTCTCAAATGTTCCGAAGTAGCTCACACATGCAGAAAGACAATTCCAGTTTGTCCCTGTCGTTTCATTATCACTGAAACAAACTGATAGAAATATTAGAATACATTTCTTTGCATACATTGTAACACTAACACAACCTGGGGCAGATCCAGAGATTCCGTAAAGGGGCACCTTTAAAAATTAAAGACAGGCGGGTGCATGCAACCTTCAAGCCCCATTTTTTCTTTTTATTTCTTTTATTTCAACAAAAACTAAAGTGGGTTCACTCCAAAAGGGTATACATCTAAAAGCGTTTGTCTTATTGGTTTGAATGACTTTGAAGATGCAGCTGAAAATCACACACAAAAAAAAAAAACCCGATAAATCAAGCAATTCTCCATAACCATGGTGTTTAAGTTTTTTAGTTTTTTGGTTGCTTGCCATTTCAGTACAAATGGTGACTAAGCTGAGAACTGCAAATCATGTGGGACATTTCATTCTAGTTTACGCTACAAATGATATTTGAATCATGACCATACATTTTGACCTTGAAATTGTTCTGAAAATAGCTGTAAATTCCATAGTATTAGCATATTCGCAACATATAAGATTTATACCATAATAAATATCAAAATTAATTTCTCTCAGACAAAATGCTCGATCATATTAACATTATTATTGTTGGTAGTCAGTACTGAGTATTTAGACGATCTGATATTAATTATTTTGCCTAACATGACAATGACCTTAAAAGTACAGCTAAAAATCATAAAATCAATAATCATTCGAATTTCCAATAATCATAAGGTGTTTACTCTGACTTTGAATTGTGTGTCTTTTAATAGTAATGATGAGTGACAGCTGATAATTGCATATCATTTCCCTTTTTGTTTCCTTTTCAGCTATAAATAGTATCAATTCTCTGAAAAGTGGTTGATTTGGCATGGATTGACACATACAACCGTATATTATCATTACACAATACAATAAGGCCTACTTGATGATGTATTCTATATCAGTTCTCACAAGTTATCAGAAATATAAAAATCAACTTTCCAATGACAGTTATGCTTTGAATAATTATTTCACAATAAATTATAGAGCTCACAGATACATTTTTGGAAATAATCATTGAAAGAATTTAAATTTGTTTCACACACCTTATCATGAACATTGACTCTTGTATGACATGTATAATGCCTTCGCCAAAATTCCCCGAATTCATTTGAACAGCTTATGTACATTACAACAGACATGGTACGAATTCTTTGCTCTTGTTCAAGTTGTATTCCCCGTTATTATGAAATGAACTGACGTCTTATCCATTTTCTCCCATAGGCCCCAGTCACATATAAACAGAGATCCTGGATCCACACGATGATCCGAAGAGATCCGAGATAGTTTCGACCTCGATGGGAGCGTAAACGAGCGTTGATAATTATGTCTGTACACACAGAATGAACACGGCAGCTACACGGATGAGGCCGGAAGAGCGCAGCGTGTACACAGGCACACACGGCATCTACACGGATCAACACTGATCAACACGGCATCTACACGGATAAACATGGCAGCTACACAGCAGCCACACGGATCATCCTGGATTGCTCGGCCAACACGACAGTCCTAGGATGACGCCAGATGTTTTGACCTCCAAAAGTTACCGTGTTGGCCTCCCGGATGTCCAGGCAAGGATGCCCAAAGCATCAACACAGATCTCTCCCCGGATCACCCCGGATCAGATCCGGGGTGATCTGGCATGTCTATGTGACTGGAGCATTACAATATTGTAGCATAAACAGAACCTATAAATTTACATGTATGCCAAATGGGATCTTTTTTTTTGTGAATCGTGACTATAAAATGCCTGCTAATAGAAAGTAACATTGCAATTTTTATATTAAAAACGAAAATTTACCTCAATCTTGCTTGAACGTCATGAACGTGTGCTGGACAGCCGTCCATCCTCTTTGATGACGGCATTAATTGTCACTTTGTTTCCACAAGTTAGTGACATCCTTTCCTGCCACGGCCGCCCCCCCCCCCCCCCCCCCCCCAGAGTATGACGTCAATTTTTGACCAGTCACGTTGAATCTTCATCGATTTCCTTTTGTACGCAGGGATTTGTACAAAGTCCCCTGCCCATAAAGAAAGCAAGTGAAATGTCAAAACCAAGGATTACACCATTACTCTAACCAAACGATAAGTACTCTCAGTTCAAAAGTTTTATTCAAATAAGTTGAAAACTTTTGGTGTTATTTTTCATACAAACATAGAAAACAAAAACCAAATTAACGCCAATTAGATCTAAAGCATTATAACCTCATTCATTCGCGGATGTAAAAGTGAAGCAAATGTCCCAAGAAACATACAAAGAAATGTCTTATGGCTAAACGGTGACAACTATCTAAATGTCATGTATTCATACATGGTCCAGCCACATGCTGACGATCTCAAAAGTAAAGACTGTTGTTTCACGCTCAGCAAAACTGTTACTACAAACAATTAGATAGAAATTTATCCATGAGCTGTCAAATTGCTCTAATTACTATCATGGTTCATTTTATGAAGAACAATCGTTTACTGTAATTCGTTAATCGGACGTAAACTCCCGTTCACCGGGCAAGAAACACAGTGCATTCGTTTCCCACATCAGCGATATGTGCACCTGACATGTATGGGTTATTGTAATGGATGACTGATAACGGTGAAGATTTAATGACGATTGAATATTTAGAGATGATGTTTACTCACATGAAATGAAAAAGTTTAACTCGACGAGTTTTAATGATTGTTAAATACCGCAGACGTAAACTTGTGCAAAGTGACGTGAGCACATAGTCCGTTTGACGCTATAAATTGGAATTGTGTTTACGTGTATGTGTCTGCTTTTTGTGTTCTTTTGCCGCGATTATGTTGTACCCGTACATATCAAAGGCGCACGTCCAACTTTTTTGTTTTTTTCTCAACGAAAACAAAAAGTGCGCCATATGTGGAAAATATTTTGCCGGTAGAATACTGCACAACAATATGATATTCAAAAATACTCACCACGGCGACATCCCCAGTTACGCTAGTCTCCTCTTCAGTGGAGCTCCTCGCGCTTCTGCTACAAACGTGTATCTGTCACTGTTTTGGGCCGTACATATTTGTCGATGATGTCCTTGTCGACGGGAAATTCCGTGACTTTGGTGAAGATCTACAAAATGATTTTGTGATGCAACTGACCCACATATGTGCATCACATGTAATACAGTAGCTGGAACACTTTTTTTTTTCAATCATTGCTCCCAATGGTTTAATGTTATGCCTTGAATCGTGGATCTTGCACAGTCTATACTATAGTATACTGACATGAAACATTAATTGCTATTGTAAACTTACCTTACTTTTTCCAGTGAGTCGCATGCCCCCCGGACTATGTTGGATATCGGTCAACATGAGTTGTTGACCGGCGGCAGCGTTGAGAAGTGTTGCTGCCTGTTCACTGTCAATGTTATTATATACAGTAACAGGGAATTATTTTCCCACCGCCCTGACCATGCTCTTTCACGTAGTATACTGTTCGAACAATGTCAATGAACCTGTCATCGCTTCCTCTTCTTTTACTTTTCTCAAATCTTTCTACGAGATAAATTTTGGCTAGCCCCGATATCTTGAAATTCTCGTATTAAGTGCACTGTCTCCATTATTTATAGACATACAATTTGAGAGGAACCGCCTTCTCCAATGATTGACAGGTGTCAAGATGTCTTTGACGCTCACGCCTTCTTCGGAAATATGCGTTGTCTAAAACAACAACAACAAAACAAAACAAAACATATTTGAACGACACCTTTCGGGCATAATTTATTTTAGTCGAACTTGCACGTGTTCAGTTCTTAGCCTTTTTTTATAAACAATGTTATTTAAATCACTGTGAGAGATAAATGTACATACCATGCAATGCAGATGTATCCTGTCTTTCATCTATCTAAGCAGCATAACCACCAATTTGGTATAAAAAAACAAACAAACAAACAAAATCTGACAATATGCCCTGTTCCTTGGCTTGTACTGTTTTGCCCACAAAATTGGGTACCCCTTTATCAGACACCCTTTAATCGGAGGAGAAGTCTTCATAAAAACTGAAAGTAACCACGCCTACTTTATCATTCCCTGTTTAATTTATCTGAAACCATTATCACGGCATTGAAGATGTACAAGATACCTAGGTAAAGAATACGTGTCTGTTGTGCCTCTGGCGGCATAGCTGACATTTTTTTAATCGATCCTGATAAGGGGGTCTGTTAGTAGCCATTCGTTAACAACAACAAAAACAATAATAATAAAATGTAAATCTCGCAAATGCAAACCATGACGGATTTTTTGTGTTAGGCCAATGAGGTTTAAGAGATGGAGTTGCAACTGGCTGCAATTATTCAAACAGCTGCCATTTTTCTATTGATGCACAAAAGAATTCCACAGGTGTACTTGTGCCTTTGATGATCAGGGTTCCATGCCTCCGTCTTTTTGAGCAATCTGAAGATTCATTTAAAACTCTTACATTATATCGTCTATATTCTGCTTGTTTATTTGTCAAATAGAATGAATGTTTTCTTAATAATATAGCATATAAAACAAAAGTAAATCCCGTCCAAGATTATGTGTAAAAATATATAGTAAAGTATAGTTCTTTATTCATTTGTATGTTAGTTTAGTGTAAAGTCATGTAAAAAAGAGTAATTTTGATTTTCATTTCATCAATTTTTGTAAAATTTTTATTCGCACATCCCCGTGCCTGTACTATTATTGTGCCGCTTGTTTTCTAAGAAGGGACGGCGAAAAGCAATTACCATCATAAAGACATCTTCCTTTGAGAGTGACGAGTCACGATGCAATGCCACATGAATCAACTGCCTTCCTATCTGTGAGGCACTCCAGTTTAGCACATACTTCAAATATTTCTGAGTGGCGGCATGAAACATGGGATCAAAGGGAATGAGACTGTTGTTACTCCATTTCTCAAACCTCCTTGGTTAGGCATATGAAAGTTCATCTAACTGGTTTCACCCAGCAAACACCACTTGTGAATGATCAGGGAGGTGAGATCTTTCGCGATTTGATTTACACCTACAAAAGTAACACAGCTTCTTCTGCAAAGAACACACAGCTCTTCAGTAATACATTAGTCCGAAGCGTGCATTTTCAACGAAGTGCAAGTGGTAATTCATCACGCTTTTTACGTGTAGTCATACGTGCACATTGTAGCTTTCATATCGCTTTTCAATCTCTGGCAGACTGGCAGAAGGAAACAAAGTAATATAAATTCGCTGGAATGAACCTGTAATAGATTTCTATAAGACACGTTGTATCTACTAACTTTGCAAGCGACAGGCCAATTACTAGAGGCAAATGAAATCCCCCAAAGTTCCTTCAAGTTGTTTAGAATTACCACCTGAATGTCAACTATACGCGTGAAAATATTGTACTTTTCATGCAAACTGTTCTATTTAACTTAAATACACAAAAAGTCATTTTCTATTAATGTTATTGAAAATAAATTTGATAGCAATTGTTCCATCGCTGTCACCAGTGCTCGGGGAGCATTAAAGTATATATCTTTTTAATTCTCTGCAAAATACACAGACTTTTATACGATGAAAACTTGCAATGCCTGGTGGTCTGCAATGTCTCGATTTCCATGTTTTACCCTTCTAATGACCTGTAGCAGTCCGTCTTCAGTACGTCATCAATGCAGCTATGTTGGAGGCGTACTGACACATGAAAAAAATACCCTCATAGGTGTCAGACAAAATAAGGAAGGGACGAAAAGGTTAACAAATGCAGCTATTTCCCATTAATTTCATGCAGACTTCTCGTTCAGAACACCATGGACCATGACAACACCATGTGCTCTGTACCCATACCGGATACAGCATAATGAGGGCAATGAATTGGAATGACCATACAGGAATGCTACCAACAACAAAAAAAAAAAAAAAAAAAAAAAATCATCGGGAACGGGTTTTGACGTAATTTAATTCCGGAAATACCTAATCAATCAAAGCAAAACAAAAACAAAAAACAAAAACAAAAACAAAAAACCAAACCAAACCAAACCAAACCAAACAAACAAACAAAGGAACAACAACAATATCAACGCAGACTCCTTTACGACCAACAAAGGTTTGTGCCTGCAAACTGATAGGCCCTATACATACATGGTACGTGCTGCTGTGAACAGCATGTCTTAAAGGTAGGGAATCCCATTTGCATGCCTTAAATGAAGAGTTGTATAAACACAGTGGTATGTTGAAGAGAGTATCATTTTAGAAACTCCCATAAAGTATTAAAAGTGGAAGGTAACATTTAGTACATTTTTATTGACCGTTACATTTTGAATTGAATTTTTTTTCGGGGCTCACCGTAAATTCCAGTACATTACTAGGCTACCTTTGCAGACCCATGCACTGCATGTGTGTCCATCATGTATATTTTGTGAAGAAAGTTCATCAAAACTTACAAACATTTCTATATACATTTTTGCCACACACTCTATATATGTTATTACATCAGCTCTTATACTTTTAGATTTGTGTTTATAGATAAAAAATACAGAAGACTGCAACAAAAAGGCTTAAGTGTGGCTGACACACAGAACTACTGAGTAGTTGAGTTTTGTGCATTATTCAAATTGTAGATAACTGTTGACTTCCAAATTTCTAAGCAGTGGCCTAAACAAGTCCCCTGAGGTTCATATTTCATGTTTTGCTGCATTTTGGGAGTTCTGTAAAAGGTATCCCCTACTTTTAAGAATACAAAAAAAAAAAAAAAAACTGGAACTAAGTACGCGTACTTTCTCGTCCCTCATTTATTTTCTCTGAAACCATTATTACTGCATTAAAGACGAAGGTACAGTATACGTGCCTGTTGTTCCTCTGGCGGCATCCCTGACATATTTTTTTTTTTAATCGATGCTATGGAGGGATCTCCTAGCAGCCATTAATGAACAACAGCAACAACAACAAAATGTAAATCTCGCAAATGCAAACCATGATGAATTTTATGTTAAACGTATAAAATTCATCACCTTGTTAGAAAAGGTACAGAATTTGTATTTTTATCTGATATTACAGTTTTTCTTCACACCCACCAAGTAGCACTTGTGGTAAGGAGACGATTTCTGTCACGTTAACGTGCAACAACCCTAACATTAAAGGCCGTGTCACACCAGCCTTGCGTGCGACTTGCAAAGAACAATTTTGACTACCCGGAGGTCCCTGTAGATATCCGCACATGACAGTACCTAGCATGTATCTCAAAAGTAGTCGCCCGGAGGTGCGCACGCATATTTTTTTACCCGCAACCGTGTTTAGGCCCTGTCACACCTTTCCGGGCAAGCTACTCGGGCTTGTTACGTGTAGGGATTTTCTAGCATACCGGATATTCATGAGGGCGGAAAAGAATTTGTGCGAGTCAGCGCATGTGTCTTACTTGCTGGACGCGTTATACTTGCGAGTATACTGTGTGACCTTTGTACCAGTCGCGTGGGGGCTGACAACTTATAGTGAAGGAATTCCTCTAATGGAATGGCTGAAATCTCACAGAATTTCATTATCTTGGCTGCATACGGGACTGCGAAGTACCTGCGTGGGAATTGCCTGGGAAGTACTGCCGCTAAGGGTCTCCTGCTGGCGTTCTGCGTGGACCTCTACGGGCATTCCCGCGACTCACCCGGAAAAAGTTTTGGTCATGCTCAAAACTTGGCGGCGGTTAAATCAGACTTACGTGAGCACCTCCGGGCAACTACGCGCTAGATACTGTCAGGTGCGGACCAACTGCGGAGAGCTCCTTGGAGTAAATTTGTTTCCCCGGAAGTCAAGCCGCAGAAGTTCCCCCGTACGGTATGACAAGGCATGAATGAAAATTGCAAACATTTTTGTTCGCCCGCTGAAAATCGTCTACGTGCTTGAAACTCCCTCCTCGCCACAAGCCCGCGTTATGGTGTACACGGCCTTTACAGAAAAAGAACTGTTGGTGTGTTTGTGTTGCTGTTGTTGTTTTTTAATGCACCATTCGGCATCAAAAGTGTAACTCTTTAAGTAATGTATTCTGACGGGTGTATTTTTGGCGTAATAAATGAGCTTATTGAATACACGTTTATTGATCTTCCGCGATTCAATTTACACAAACTAAAGTCACACACTTTGTTACTCAAAGTTACACAAAAGTTACACGACTTTTTCTGCAAAGAACACACAACTCTTCGGTGATACATAGTACGACGCATGCATTTTAAGCGTTATCGTAGTGCAAGTTGTTATTCCTCAAGCTTTTCACGAAGAGTCATATGTAGCTTTCATATCTTCCAAGTTCGGGTAAAACGTAATAAAGATAAGCTGAAATGAAATGTATCTGTTATACATTTAGAATTTTATTTCTGCGCACAGTATAAATACACGTTGTACTTTCTTGGCAAGCTACAGGACTATTACTGGAAGCAAAGGAAATCCCCAAATATCGCTCAAGTTGTTTTCAATTACCACATCAATGTCAACTTTCCCTGAAAATTGTACGTTTCATGCTATATCTGTTCCATTCAACTTTAATACTGAAAAAGTCATTTTAATTTGATAGAACTTGTTTCCTAGCTGTGACCAGTGCTCGGGGATCTTGGACGTATCATGCACATATTATTATATTTTCTGCAAAATGCACGGGCTTTTATACGCTAAACACTTAAAATGCCTGGTGTTCTGCATTGTCTCGATTTCCACATTTTACCAGGGACCTACTAGACAATTGTCATGGACGTTCATCGCTCGTTAATCAATTCAAACACCTGTTTCTTTCAAAAGTGGCACAATAACATTCTACAGATGCTTTCCTGCTTTGATCTCATCGTGCATCACCGACAGTCAATCTGGAGTAAAAACAAGACGGCGCTTTGAGATATCTAAAAATTATGTGCGCAGAAGATAACTCTCTAAAATAAAAAACAAAAACAAAATCATGTGGAGTTGTAGTATACATCAAGAAATTATCGCTCAGTTAATTACATTGATTTTGCCAAATGCACGTACTTTACGAGAGAAAGCAAGTGTTTCGGCAGGTTGGTTGTAGTTTGTAATCTAATTTTTCCCATTTTCCGCACATTGTTTCAGAGTATAGTACGTATGTATGGATAGTAATGGTAGACGACATGTATGTCCTACCATTAAGCAACGTTACATGCCCGTCCACAAGCGTCCGCTTCAGTAATTTTGTGACACGATATTTGTCATGATTAGAGGGTTGCTGCTCCCCATCATTGTCGATTTTCCAAAGACTGTCAAGTCTGAAAAGGCACCTCAGGGAGGAAAACCGAAATGAGGGAAACGGTTCTTTTGTCAATGACGATGCACGATTACACAAGACCACATCATTGTCCAAACAGCTGATTGTACTGATCAAGATGCACATAATCAGGGGGCGGTGATGCAGGTCGATTAATGACACTTCGGCCCGTATGAGTGACAACCGTACATGCATTCTAGGGCTGCACAGTTGCACATATGCAAAGTTGTATGGTTTCTTGCGTTCTGATTGGTTAACCCCTGACATCCATTCCATGGCTGTATAATTGTATGGTTGCGTCGAATTCTGTCATATCTTGCCCGCCATACATATGTATGGTAGGTGCATGGTTTTACCCTTCAAATAACCTGTAGCAGCCCGTCTTCAGACACATGAAAACAATACTCGTATCGGTGTCAGACAAAAGAACGGAGAGACGAGAGTGTTAACAATTGAAGTTATTTCCAGTTAATCTTATGCAGACTTCTCGATGACAACATCTGATCTGTAGCCTACACACCGGATACAACATAGATTTGACAGCAATGAATTACATGAATGCTAACGGAATAAATTCATGCGCGGTTTGACATAACTTTTTATTCCAGAAAATAGCTAATCAATCAAAACAAAAAAAAAAACAAAAAACGAAGAAACAACAACAATAACAACGCAGATTCCTTTACGACAAATCAATGTTTTTGCCTGTAAACTAATGCATATACACCGTACGTGTTGCTGTGAGCGGGAAATCTTCATGTAAAAAAAAAACAACAACAACAAAACACACAAGACAAAATCGGAATTAACCACGCCTACTTTTTCGTCCCTCATTCATTTTGTCCGAAGCCATTATTACTGGATTAAAGACGTTGGTACAGAAAACGTGCCTGTTGTGCGATCGTTGGGGCATAGGTGATTATTTTTTTCGTTTGTTTATTGATACGAGGGAGGAATGTCAATTACCTAAAAATTTACCTTCATGCAAAATGCTCCATTTAACCTAATACTGAACAAATAACAACAGGTTGATGCATAGCCATCTTGGTTATGCAAATTTGGATTAAAATTCACTTTTAAAAACATTTTTTTATGTCAAGACGATCTTTAAAACATTTAAATTCTTTTAGATTGTGTTCATGTCAAGGGCATCTTCGAAAGGCTTGGGAAAATTGAGGAACAGAACTTATTATATCCAATTTATTTCTAGTTATATAATTATTTAGTGGCATTACATCTCGTACGCTACGTTTTATGTTAGACGTTGATCTCTTTTCATAGCAGCATGTCTTAACATAAGTGGTATGGTCAACTACGTGCAGAAAAAAAAAATAAAATGACGAACGTACTTATATAAGCTATGGTTTCTTCATTGCTGCATATCAGAGTTTTTGTTACAGATTATACAGATGAACAATGCATGTTGAAACTACCGGTAGAGATAATAAAATTACACATGTGCACAAAGTCAAACAGTCTCAGTTACTTCACCGTGATGAAGGGGCTCGTGAAGCAAGCATAGATACCACACATGATAATATGTTGCCGTTTCCAACACGCAAGCTAATTGCTTTGGGACAGGAAAGATCAACAATTAATGGTCACATCTTGAAAAGGATAGGGGTGGGATGGACCTACGAAGCTTGATGGATGGGTAAAGTTGTTTCTGTGCCTTATTATGTCCCCATATCTTTCTATTCATGCAGATGAATTAAGAGCTAATCTTGCTGTGCAGTTGCAGCTGTGCATTTTGATGTGTATACACACAGGCAAAGTGAAGGGCAGAAAGAAGCTCCGAGCTCCTCCATCAGCTCTTAGCGAGTAAGAATGTCTTGTGTATCTGTTGACAAATATAGGGGTTTCTTGAAATTCACTAAACTACTTGAAAGAAACTACAAAACACGTTAAAAAGCCTTGTAGATGAAAAATGAGGTTTTGAAAAACATTATTTATCCTCATAGCCCTGATAAAAACTGATTTCCTTCAGATTCTTCACTGCAGTGATATTTCAGTCCTACTTTTCAAATGCATTCGCTAACCCTAAAATAGCTACTACATGAATTCCTAGATCTGATTTATGTTTTGAGTTTGTTTTACTGGTACTCTTATTCATCTTTAAAGATGAGCCATCCCTTTTGCATTCCTTCCCAAATAGCACAGAACATGATTCCACCGCAATGACAAGACTATTGTAAAGCTGTAACATTTCTGTTATATTTGAAGGTTGTTAGCAGTTAAAATTCAAATAATGCACCAAATGCTCACCGTTACACATCCTGCATACGAGGCACAGCTGCATAAACTAATCCTCCTGTGGTTGTAATATGATACTTTAAATATACTTCGAACAAAAGATATGCATGTTAAAGCTGTCAGAAAAGAAGAATTCACTTCCTTCGTTTTCTTCTTTTACTTTGTTATCTATGGCATATAACAACACACCACTTACATGAACTACATAAGTTCATCACACAGGTCTGTAAAACTAGACTAGTAGTTTAGATTTGTAATTTTTCCTAGTACGAAATAATTATTCGAATCTTAATGGTCAATTTAACTCAACAAATAAAGACCCTCTTGAGTTAAAAATCTACAGGAGGTTTCCAAATAGTGTTTTCTTCAATACCTAAGTGTTCTCACCAACAAAAAAAAAAATGCATGCAAAAAGGATGACCTATCTTTAAGAATTTTGACAAATGAATCACATCATCCACTTACTTTGATATTAGCATGGTAAGTCTGAACAAATATCCTCTTTAGGAGCAAGATAGAAGTAAAGGAATATAACATTCATGTGATTATAATATAAATAATTATTCTCAGTAACATAGTAAACATTGTATGAGTTTTAACACATTACAAAATTTTTCATTCTGTGTCACTATCATATCTGGATTTGTTTCACAATTCTTTCAGATTGGAACTGATATCCTGCAGTACATTAAAACGTCGAAATGTACCCGAGCATTTTTCTTGCAGAAGGATCAATGTCAACCGGAACACGTGTTAGTTGTGATGAAAAAGCATGCAGCGGAGAAAGCATCAATCATCTGTGCCGTTGACACCAGCTGTGCTGCCAATACTTACAGAAGACTGGACCGGAAGCATGCATATATACATATATATATATATATATATATATATATATATATATATATGTATACACATATATATATATATATATGTTTATATGTACATATATAAATATGCATTCTTGGAAGCATTACTGACTACATTGTACCTAAATAAATAACTAAAAGAACTACAATTGTGTAAATGTAATAGACAACAAATTTCTACTATTATTAATGATAGAAGGCTCTAAAATTAGGTGATTGCAGGACAATTTGATTTCCCACACCTTAGACGCCTCCTGGTTCCTGTGTATTCATTTCGAGCAGCTTTGTCTACCTCGCTTTCATAAGAAAAAATTAATTGTTATGTATCCGTGTATGTTTGCATGTAACCATGCATGTACTGTAATAAATGCCTTAGTAGTAATGATCTCTTATAGTACACACACACAAACAAACAAACAAATACATTATATATATAATATACATTTATATATATATATATATATATATATATGTATATTATATATATATATATATATATAATATTGTACAGTAAAAATATACAATGAAACACCGTTTTGGACAGGAACGATCTCTCGCATTACACACACACACACACACATTATATATATATATATATATATATATATATATATATACATTCATTTATTTACGTTTAAGACACGACGGCATACGCAAACGCAAACCACCTTCATGCAGTTGTGCCCAAACATAATAGTTATCAATGGAGTATGGTATCTTCGTTTTCTAATTAATGAGCGGTACTTTTCGTGGATGTGTTGTGGACATGATTTTAATGAGAGGAAGGAATCAATAAAAAAGGGAATGATGTTTATGGTCAGTTGAGTTTTGTTCTTGAAATGTGTACCTTCTTTTGTCCCGAGTGTAAATACTTGAAACAAAAAGCATGGCAACAGCTTAACATCCCCAATATTGTGGGTGGTAAACTGCTGTCCGTGCCTATGGTACATATCTTTTTAATGAGGTTGGAATGATATGACTAGGTATGACAAAATATATCTATATAATAAAGAAAATAAGTAAGTTTCCAATTCCTCAAAAAAATGAATCTTCAAAATTCATACATCGATGATATAGGAATACAGTCCATAGGATGTATCACAAAATTGCCTACGTCACAAACGAATAATGATTCGAAGAAGGCATGGAAATTATGCTGATTGGTGGATTTATTTTCATCATTAACAATCCCATTTAGAATCTTCAACTCCCATACTCTTCATTACCTGTATAACATTCATCATCAATTTTGATGACTTCTTAAAGCACACATCGAAGACACATAGACATGTAGATACGGATTATTCGTGTAATGATCTTTTTCAGTATCACGAAACTGCTATGCTATGTTATTTCTATGCTAAAGCGTAAGCAAGAATAAATTGTGATGAGTGCATCCCTCTTCGTTCCCCGATTCCACGTTATAGCAGTGTCGGTAACTATAATGGCTAGAAAAGTTCGGCGTACAGCATGATACAAGATTGGAGTAGGCCTACATCCAATTGTTTTTCGCTGACTACACTTGAAAATATGAGATATTTCTATAAACAGTCTCGAGGTTGTGTTGGAGTCGGTGTAACTCTCTCGAAAATACTCAGAGCGGAATGCTACATTGAAGCCACTTGGAGAGGTATGACATTATCCCCTCTTTCGGGTTTGTACCGAATATCAACTTGCCATGATATTTCAATTTTCATTGCCAATTGTTCACTAATCGAACTGAAATTTAAGATTATAACTGTTTTGGAAAATAGAAAATGGTCGTCATCAAGTCAAGACATTTTGGGGGAATATCATCTATGTTCACGATGACATAACTGTGTCGTCTTTATTACAGTGTGAGACCATACAGAAATTACATGTTAGCTAAAATAACAGATTGAGAGACCGACATGAACGGTGAAGAAAGCAATTGGCGAGTAGTGACACCTCGTATGTCAAAAGAACACTAGTTTTGCCTATTAAATTGACTTTCTGATATAAGTTTCAACTTTGCGATCATAGAGGTTGAAAATCAATATCGACATATCATAATCGGCAGAAAAAATTAATCATGTAAGCTTGGCAGTGACAAGCAATCAGGTAAAATCACTCCTTAGAATACCTTTAAGTGTATTATATTTCCGTTACTAGTCATTCTGGTTTTCAACATTTTTTCCATTCCGTCTAACTTGTCGAATTCATTCATTCTTCCGATTGTTCGGGTTCCACCTCGACCTCGACTTCGGCTCCGGCCTCCTCCTCTTCTACGTCATCCCTGCGTCTGCGACGGCGGGTTTTGTTCGTGTCCTCGCCTTCCTCTTCCCCAACATCCCTGCGTCTGCGGCGTCGTTTGCCATTGACTTCACGTCGACGACGCACTTCGACCTTATTCATAAAAATATTCGTGTTAAGATTTGAGTGTCACAGTCGTCATATCACCGAGTTGCTTAGTGAAGAGTTCGATACGACCTACAGGACCTGTAGCGCAATATACTTAGAGGCCATTGTCAACAATGGAGAAGATGCAAGCATGGTCTCATAACTGCAATAAAATCGTTGTTCAAGAGTTTAGGGAAAATACAAAAATTCCATGACAAGGACTGATGACAACTTTCAAATAACCATATCGACAGGGATATTTTCAACAAAAAGTAAAGAGATGATGGCTTTTGGATTACCAAGTGTTATTTCTTTCGAGAATAATTTTTATCAGACTTACTGGTAAGGCGTCGAAAGCTTGTATGTAGTAGAGTCCATCTCCTGCAAAGCATAAACATAAAGACAAAAACTGTCATGAGAACTTGAGAATTTGTCATTTTTTTTTTATTTTTTGGTCTGATTTTACAGCTACGTACAGTGACATCTGACAGCGTATATATTTCATTTTTACTTCCATTTATTTTGGATAAGAGAGATATCGCAACGTTATCTTATACCCATTCCGGACTCGGAATCAAGAAAAAAAGACGGATAGTAATTTGAGTTCCTATCTTGGATCACATTGAATTGAGCTTCTTTTTTTTTTCATGGATACCATCTTTTTACTGTCACAGAATCTGTCTTGGTTAAAGTGGCGACAGTGCTCACTATCCTTTGAAAATTTTTTACACATATTGTATTAAATTGTTATGGTGTTATATATACGAAATAGAGTTCGTTGTTGTGAAAACGAAAACATGATTAAGATTGGATTATAGCATCAAATTTTTATAAACATTTTTTTTCTTGCGCTTGTCAATGCTGGTGTAGTGTCGAAAGCCAACAGCGTGTAGCGTGGATTTGGTGACTTTGTAAAGATTTATTTTGCCATATCTCGTATATATCTTTACTCTCGTGAACTTGGTAACATTGTACAGATTCAGTTTGCCACATCTCGTATGTCTTTACTATCGTGGTCTTGGTGACTTTGTAAAGATTTAATTTGCCATTCCTCGTATATCTTTATTCTCGTTCATCCTTAAAACGGTTTGATATCAAGCTGGGCAATGCAGAGGATAATGTTTGTGTATTTACGTTTCCCAGTTCGTCAATCTCAGTACGCATGTTCACTGTTCAACAAAGAAAAAGTGCAAGAGAGCGTTATTCAAATAATTTCTTACCTAGTCCAGTGTTTGCGCAATAGTAGCTATAATCGTAGCAGCAGTCATTGAACCGCTCACACGCTGCATCGCAGTAACAGTCTGATGAACGGCAATCACTTCCGACACAATTACATCCAAAGCCGTAGCAGCTTCCGTAGTAGGGCATTGGATCTGTGACGTATGTTGGTGCTAGATGAATAATCAGACGGAGTAGAAATATCGGTACTAAGTAATGACAGAGGCCAATGCTTACGTTTACCAAGAGCCACGTCGAAAATGTTCCGTTGATATTATACATATTTCTGTTACTGAGGAATTTGGGAAACGTGTAGGTTCTATTTTTGTTACAAAGTATTGATATTCTAGACAATACGCTGCGAACGCATTTTCATTACAACTATCCAACCTTTTATTAGTAAGAAGAAAGGTTTTACAATTACAAGTACTTTAAGGTGTTCATTTTCTTCAATTTGTCTCCCTCTACAAATGAAATTTGTAAGATCGAAACTGCTGATCTGTAATTTAACAAACATGTCGAGAAAATGAACCACGGGACTCTGTAATTTATCAAACTTGTTTAATTACAGATCAGCAGTTGTGATCTTACAAATTTCATTTTATAGAGGGAGACAAATTAAAGAAAATTAACACTTCAACCTTCACCCATCTGATTAATATTCTCTTGCTTTTACGAGTAGTTTAAAGGCATAATTTACCATTTGCAGATGAAACAAAAATCGAGCATTAGTGTTTCAAAATAGTTCTAAAATGTGAGTTAGAGCTAGAAACAACCGATGTAAAAATTTGAATCCGTATAATCAATGTTAAGTGTTGTTAAATACACAAAACGTGAATAGGTAAAATAAAAATGTTTCCGGATTAAACCGTCTACAGTTACGGTTTATTGAGAAAAACACGGATATCTCCTCATATTTTAGGCTTCATTGCAAAAATTTTTTATGATAGGATGTTTTGTGATACAACAGACCTACACACATGCATCAAATGTGATATCTTGAAAATTTTTGAAATCACTACTCCCAAAGGTAAACTGGACCTTTAACGTGTAATAACTGTAATGGTTAACGTCCTCACAATTGTCTAGGCCCCAAAAGACAGGAAACTTACAGCAGTAGTAATGTTCATCACTGTTATCGGAACAGTCATTGATCCCATCGCATTCCCAGTTGCCTGGTATACATTGTCCGTTGTTACATTGGAAGTCTCCGTAATTACAGGAAGAGGCTAGAAAAAAAGGGGAACAAGAGAAAAGAAACATTTGGATGTGCACTAATACCCATGCGTCTTCTTAACTAATGTTTCCTTAGAAGGAGATCCGACTGTAATAAATATACGAGAAGACATTACCAAATTACCTATAAAATTATAAGATCTCAGGCAAAACGTATTAGATATGTGGCATGTATGTTTGCTATTAATCTTTCTCATTATTATACAATGTAAAAAGCACTCGGACAAAAATTGCAAGGAATCGAGTGGCTGTCAATGTTACCTTAATGATATAATTTTACCTGGGGTAGATGCGTAATAGCCTCCTCCTGGAGATAGAAAAGAGTAAAAAGCAGGCATCTTAAAAAGGCTTGCACGTTCTACGGAATGAACCTTCTCTTCTAATTAAAGTGTTGTAGACTATAGAACCCACCAATACGATAATTCGATAGAACTACATGTATATGTATTGTTTTTCTGTCAAGCTCAAATCGAGTACTTTTAACAGATATTTCTTACCAAATATAATAATCTTATATTAAGTTTGAACTATACATGATTACAATAATCTTGCAATATTCCAAATATTCAAAAATTTATGTCCAAAAATTCTCTTTCAACACTATGTATTGTATTGTATGTGTATATTCTCTTCGTTTCGTTTCGTTTATTTCGTTTCCAACACATAATATTGTTTACAATATTTAAATATATAATAATACAAGTGTACAGCATGGATAATTATTGGATATATTGAACACAATGCTTCAATATAATAAAATTGAATTACCGCATCCATATTCGTCACTGTAATCGGAGCAATCATTCCATCCGTCGCATCTCCATGAATATGGTATACACTGCCCATCGGAGCACTGGAATGAATTGCCGTCGCAGTAGACTGTGTCGAGGATTGACAGCGAGAGCATGCTTAGAAACGACAATAAACTGGCAAAACATCAACCAACATTTCCGCTTCAATTTAAAGTTTGCTATCAAACACTGTCAAAAGCACCACGAGTAGTATTATGCCTATCAAAGATATGTTATGAGGAGATTAACATGAAAAGAAGAAGCTTATTGAGTGCAGCATCCGACAATCCCATGACGAAAAAAAAATGGAATCAATTTTACCAAATCACCAACCTACCGGATGGGCACAAGAAAAAATAAAAAAAAAAACACACACACACAAACGCACACACACACACTCACACAACTTCGTCAATAACAACGCACGATGAAATAAAGTTTCTTTAAAGTTACCACACTCTTTTAGAAGCATAGTTCACGTAAACCTATTATTCCATGTTATTACAATACTTGAAGTCTTGAATAAATTTCTATTTGATGCTCAAGTCCTGTATTCGATGGTTCAAAAGTAACAACATATTTCAACAGATCTTGAAGTGACGTAATGCCTTGCAATCTGAACATACGGAGAACTATGACTTTCTCAATTACTCAGTTTTCAAGAACAATAACCCCATTCATCGTAATCTGTTGGACCACATCATACACGAAAACCTCCCATTGCAGTTTAGTAATCGTTTAATGAAACTGAGTATTGAATTGGTTTTGCAAAAAAAAAGTGGATGTTTAAAGAGATCTTTGTTGTTGTTTTTTTCAATGAATAATTTTCTTACTCGGTGTAACCAAAGTCGGGTGGTCACGGGCTGGTAAAAGTACTTACTACTTTTTACAGTATGTTCTTTTCTGGATAACGAGTACATTGCATTGCTTTATTCCATTAAAAACCAGAAAATATTGCACTTAACTTTGATTGTGCAATTATTCCTTGGTATCCCATTCATTGCAATCCAAGCTAAGGTAGCGAGTAGAATGAACACAGCATTGTGCGTATCGTCAAAGTATTGAAAAGTAACCATTACTATAACAGAGAAATGTATCATTAAATGCAATGTGGTGCAAATTTTGGCATTAATGTCACTCCCACCCCACCCCCGCTTAAAAAAGGGAGGAATAGAAAGTAACCAACTCCTCATGAATAAATAGTTATGTAGTAGGCCTAAATTCCATAAAAGCTTCTGAATTTTTACCTGGTGTTGTGTATGACCCTGTACAGATGATGAACAATTGCAAAATACAAAGTAATAAGTATTTGGTGTTTGAGCACAGACAGCCATTAGCTGATAAATGTCATCATCTCGTTAATAGACGTGTGTATATACATGTATGCAAACAGGAATTGCTAAACCGATGTTCCTTTTTAAACTTGCATTCACACACGTATTGAGCACACTTAAAAATGTTATAGCGGTCAATGGATACCATCGGCTACATGTCAGTAATCACAATCCAATTATGAAAATAATTAATGTTATAAATCATTTGTATGAAATGATCATGAAATGAATAAGTATCATTCATAGAGATGCATCGAAGACTGAATATAAAATGTCTACCCATTGTTACCTATAAAAGGGTCAACATATATAACAAATATCATAACGTGAAGGAAAAATAGTTTTTTCTCAATCCAACAGAAAAATACAACAATTAAAAGAAGTAATGGTGATGGTCATGGTGGCTAACTTACCACAGTGGTCTTCGTCGCTGTTGTCGGAACAGTCAACGATTCCATCACATTCCCAGTAGCCTGGTATGCACTGACCGTTGTTGCACTGAAATTGTCCTGAATTACAATATCCTGGACATAACGTTAAATCAGAAACTAAAATTTAACTTTTCAGGTGTGCAGAGATCCAGGGAAAGTCTTGGTTAATGTAATTTTAACATACTCGCCTCATTACGCGAAACGCAAATGAAATACATACTGCATATGTACTAACTAGCCAGAAGAAATTGTTTTATTATTTGATGTTTTATATCAGTCATTTTCGTAGCTTTTCTGTCCTTTTACATTTTGAATTTAAAAAAAAAGGAATAAATGCTGAATATTCCAAAAACAGACTTGAGTTTTGAAGGCCAACTTGTTCCCTCTGTTTTCCGTTTTTCTCATCCGTTTTTACATTAAATTTATGTTACTTTTTATGTTGCTTACGTCACAGGTAGAGAGATTTCTGACAGACATATTAGAAATCAAACAGAAATTGTTTCCTGCTTGAAATAATTGTGACTTTGCATAATTATGCTGTAGTGAGGTGAGTACCAAAACAGCCAACAGCTCTGCATATGCCAACGTGATGTTGCATATAATGCACATGAACATATCATTTGGCTTGCAGGAAGGAACCAAATGCTTATCAACGTGAATGTCGTTGATTCAAGTTCGTCTTTAATTCAACTTCAGAAATCATCACCGCCATTTAATTGCTTTAATAGTTAAATGTAAAGCAAGATCAACTTTCAATAAAGACTATAAGTCTCACGAAGAGAATCTCCGTAACATTCTTGCTTTTGTATATGAAAGAGGAAGATCCTACAAGATCTCTTGAACCTTTGACATAAACCAGCTGGTGTGTAAGTGATGGGGCTCTAAAGAGGTATTAAAAGAAAACATCGGTGAATAGAAAAGTAGCCGGGAATCTGCGACCAATACGATCAATCAAGACTGCACTCAGTGCCGTATATTCGGCACTGAGTGCACTAAAATACATCGTAATGATTGGTGAATTATTCTCTTGTGTCTCATTCATTATGATTCAATCTTAAGAACATAAAATGTGAAATAGCACGATACAACACAACATGATGTAAACTGTAAGTGTATTTACATACCTGGTGTTGTGTATCCCCCTGTGCAGAGGATGAAAAAGGAATAACGAAATACAAAATAATTAGCAAATAAAGTTAAAACACACAAAGCCATTGCCGGATTTGTTTTTTGTCATTACATTTTAACAGACATGTGTACACAAATAGGAGATAAGAAGGATTTTTTTTTTATAAACTTCTTTTCCGGTATCTAACTTTAAATCTAGAAAAGAACTATTAAAAATAATCAAAAACATGGGGAAAAAAGTATCAATCCTGAAAAGCAACATCTTGACTCCAAAAATTTCACAATGTTCCCAATCAAGATTCCACCTGTATCAAATTATCACTTTTTTTTTAGTACCAATTGTATACCAGTGACTGCAATCCTACGAAAAGCCCCCACAGAATCCAGAGAACCTGTAACGATACGTATTAATGTTTAGTGAGGATGTGGTTTTGTGGTTTTGTGGTTTTGTGCCAATAAAACAATTTAAGACCCACGCATATCAGTTTGAAGTATAGTTCTATTTCTATAGGGGAAAAATGTTGCGATGATAGTGCCTCACACACATTGAACTGTGACGTCCCCAATCAATTTTTCATTGTTTTCCCTCCAATAACGAAATATATTATCAAGATAACATCATGAATGCATAAATTATAGGAGATAACTCCAGAGGCTCTTGGGAAAATCAGAGGCATGATAGGGAATATCATAGTGAGATGTAGATGTAACACATATTATTTATGCTTTTATTTTGCTATTTTTCGTAATGTATATCCCTAGGTATGATTTATCCTGATTATGGAGTTCCTCACCATAACAAATGACGCCAGCGTCCTCGCTATGACCGCAATTGTGCTGGCCAAATCCATTGTGCGGACACTGATTGATATCACTCTCGCTGCCAGAGCAGTAGACATCGTCCATCCAGATCGGCCCGCTCCCCTGGCCGAAATATGCCGATTGTAGTGCCGAGGTGGCGCCGCTAAACCCGAGCATCCTGCAGATGACATTGGCGTCACTTATGTCCCAGGAATCATCGCATACTGTTCCCCACTGATAATCGACAAAAACTTCCACTCGACCTTCGTTGTAGCTACTTCCACCCATCAAACGAACTGCATCCACACTTAGAGATGATCCTGTGAGAGTACAATTTGGGCATTCTCAAGTTTAAGAAAATGCCTTTCCGTTACTTCCTTATGTTTATATGATTCATTCATTCAAGCGTGTGGTCCTGGTTGATGCCGTTCGCTGGCTATTGCTAGTCGGCTGGGGCGAACTACATGGAGTCGGCATCTTTCTCCTGTTTTCTTGTCTGAGTAGGCAGGGGGACCACTTCGCCGGGTTAGCACCATGCTCTTTGCTATGAATGAATGAAATAGGATCTTTCATGTGCATGAGTCGTGACTATTTAAAACTCATACACGGGACCTCCATTTGATGTTCTGTCTGGGGACAGAGTGTTTTGCCTCTTGCTAGAGGAGACGGATGCTTAAATACACACAACGTTACTCGGTGAGGGAATCGATCCGGGGTCCTTTGGATCAGGAGGCAGACCCAAAGCACCGCCCTTATGTACACTATACAACTGCTATAGTTTTATAATCATCAATGCATCATGATACATCTATGACAAAAAGTGGACGGAACTTAAGGGATAGATTTGACATGAGAGCTACAATCATCGTTTCCATATATTTATATCATATATCTGAATATAAGAACGACCCAAGTCCATGGGAGGTCATTTTGAGTAAACTTTAAAAAAAGTATTGTTTTATTTGTCCAATAATATTCTATTTAACCGTGATGGGAAGGCACCATTGTATATAAAAATTAGTACATATCATCACAATCAACATTTACATTAATTGTGGTGCGATCATTTTGTGTGATGGACTTGGGTCGTTCTTTGAATTATATACAGGATAGGCTGCTATATTAATGGTATGTTAAAAGCAATAGAGAAGAGAGTTTTGTTACCCCTTTTTTCAGCTTTAGTCCGTATGGCCCACACAAATTTAGTTGTCTACCATAGTATAATGTCCCTCATCACTATACTAATCCATCATGTGTGTGTATCTGTCTGTGTGCACGTCTGTATATATTCATGAAGCTACAATGTGTATATGCGTACATGTATGTGTTGAAATTTCTTCCATCTGTCTCTTATTAAAGCAATAATATGAGGACGATATAACTAAGGAACCGCAAGAGATACCCAGCTGAAACTTTGCACATGCATAAATAAGTGGACAAAGCTATCTCTATCAACTCATGGTTGCATATAGGTCTACCTAAGGTCAAGGGTCAAGGTCATTGGTCAAGTTTAAAGTGCAAAATGTAACAATTTTCCCCGCGTCTCTGCAGTGCAGGAAAGTATCTTCATAAAGTTATAATACACATGTATTACTAAACACTAGTTCTCTAAATCTTTTTGACCATTTGTTCAAAAGTAAGGTTAAAAAGGCTGTCAGTCCACTAGTTTCTCTATCTTCTAAAATGTTTTGATTGCTACACATTATACGGGTCTAGGACTTGTCCCCCGGAGGACAACTCCCCCGGGGACTACTCCCACCTGACAACTCCCCCGGAGGACGTCTCCCCCGGAGGACTACTCCCCCGGAGGATGTCTCCCCCGGAGGACGACTCCCCCGGAGGATGTCTCCCCCGGAGGACCACTCCCCCGGAGGATAACTCCCCCGGGGGACAACTCCCTCGGAGGACAACTCCCCCGGAGGACAACTCCCCCGGAGGACAACTGCCCCGGGGACGTCTCCTGGGGGACAATCCCATACTGAACAGATATTGTGTGTGTGTGTGTGTGTGTGTGTGTGTCCTAGAAATTAGAATTAAATTCATCTGTGTAAAAACAGTATTCTTTTTAAATAAAATTTAAATCAAAGTTGGCGTTACCTAAGACACGTCCATCTTTATAACAAAGTTTTTGAAATCTCAGCACAAAGTTTTTACCATTGTACACGCTATATGTAATGTCGAAAAAAGTAGAAACGCAGGTCCATTTTATCACTGAAAATTGGTCAAGAGATAAACACATTGACGGATACACGCTTTTGAGGGGAGAGTTCATTCCTTAGCATGTACCTGTTATTCTTCATTATTTTATAATATTTTAAGAAGTCCATTCTTCGATGATTTTCTTTTTCTTTTTGCAATTCATGATTATGATAAGGAATATGTTAAATGAAAGAAAGATATCATTCAGAGGGGTGAAGGCTCAAGTTTTTGAGTTTCTTCAGTTTGTCTCCCTCTACAAAGGAATATGTTGTTAGAAATACCCTTTTAATGGGGTTGTGATTTTTATCTTAGATTCTTATGGTAGTTACTATCCTGTATGTCACTGTCAGTAATTTCATTGTGCAATTTTCGTTTGTTATGTTGACTGTGAATTTATCTGAACACCATTACAATTCTTAATGTCGGAGAAATAATTGACAGAAAAAAAAAATATGAATATTCTGTTCCTGAAAAGACTTCAAGGTGTAAAAAGGTAATATCTTCCAACCGGCATTAGGCACTATAATGCAGAAACAGTATTAGCACTGGTTGCACAGTTACCATGCATCCTGAATGCACCAGCCACATACCGGTATCTGCATGACACACGTATAACATAACCCTTGCTGTCCTATTGTTGGTAGAAAACACCAGATTGATAGCTAGAACTTGTTATTAAGAGTATGGTAGTCAATACTACTTGAAAAAATACAGAAAAAATGCAAAAAATGGCAGTTGGGGTAGGGGTAAAAGGCAAGGAAATTTTATGCCTAAATATGGGCAAAAGTTTGATATCATGTGGAAGATTAGGTTTTACACTAAGATTATCATTATAATCCATTTCCTTGACCCCCAAAACATGGGGTTAGACACCAAAACCATCACAATTGACCAAAAAATAGCCGAGTTATAACCAGAAATGTCTTTTTAAAGCCGAAACGGCAACCAGCTTTTCGGCCGGTGCACCCTGGATTTCGCATTTTTCGTTCTTTTTTTTCAAAAATGGTGTCAGTAGGCTCAAAGTCATCAAACTAAGGTGTGATGAGCATGTTCTGAAAATGTCATTCTCTTTAGCCCATCTCTAAGAGATATCAAGGGATGACGACTGTAATATTTAGCCTGTTATTTAGAGAGTTCCTTAGTTGTTTCTTTAATCAGTCAGAATAAGCACACGATCTTGGTAGTAATTAACAATTTTGTTGTATTACAATCATGACGAGTTTGAACAATGCAAATGCTTTAGCGATATCGATTGCATCAGATGCCCAAGGGAAAAAACGGACACTGGTCAAAAAGTATATGTGCACATTTTGTTAACACGCAGGTGATAGGTTGATATGTTTTTATTCTTCTAGGTCTTGGGTGCAAGTAAGGAAGTTTGCTGAGGTAGTACATCTACCTCCGGGGTTTCTCGAGAGGGGTAACTATAGAGCATAGCAACAGCATCATCTCTGTGGGGATTGGTTGCTGCTGCATAGCTAGGCACTAGTCTCTGCGTTCAAACTGTACTAATTTCAAACATTTGGCATCTCCCTTTTTTTTTAGAAAAGTAAAGTTTCTCTTTTTCACACGGATTTTTTCATTTAACAACTACCACTGAAACTTAATTAATAAGCCATTGTCTTTTTAGGATTATCATGGCAATTATTTGATTTGTCCTATTTGAGTAATAATGGAAATACGTCTTGTATGGGCGTGTTTGACTTGCCATATCTCATATCTTACATTCAAATTTACTACATGTGCAATCATAGCAACACATCTTATAAACACAAACATTACTGATACTTGTAAAGTGAGTAACACTTCACTTCAATATTGAGATATCACGTCTTTGTTTATGACACATTACAACGCACTCTTATAACGACGTAAGTTCAATCTCGCTCTTCACACTTGGAGGAATACTTGTGATTGTTTTGTAAACTGTACTTTTGTTCACTTTTAGAAATGTGTTATTTTTGTCTTTGAAGAAACGTTAATCATTGTTTCTCTTATAATAATCGACAAAGCTGTTACTTTTGATAAGTTAGATGAAACACTTTTATTGCACTCAAAATGTAACCAACTCTACTCTCCAGATGAATAGTTCAACATCTAAACATTATCACAATCCCGTGATCATTGTCATTTCATTTCCCGTCAAATTCCGGTACCTATCCTATAAAATAGATAAGTTTTTACACTGGTCCATATTTTTGACCTGATCTTGTGATACGATATTATGTTGAGTCATCTAGCTTTGTTGCATTAAGGATTGTTTTCCGCTGTACCTCTTCTGATGTCAATTCTGTTTTGACAGGAGCATTTTTCCTTCACATTCCACTATGCAACTTCTTGGAAACTTTGTCTTTGAAACAACAACGCTTTTCGCTTCGATCAAAGTAATTTTACTGCACTTTTGTTTCTTGGTTAGCTTTGTTTGCACATTCTTTATTACTTTTGGTTTCAGCAGCTGACTAGCTGTTGGCAGGGTGGTCCTTGTCCTCCTCTGCATCAACAATTGTGCAGGATTAGCATCTAGCCCATCGATCGGTGTGTTCCAATAATCAAGAAATGCCAAACCTGGATCTGTTCCATCTCTCATTGCCTTTTTCATTAGACATTGCGATTTGTACTGTCTTTTCAACTTTCCCATTGCTATGTAGAAAGTGATGAAGACGTGACATGCTTGAATTGGTACTGACAAGCAAACTCTTTGAACTGGTCACTTGTAAACTGTGTACCATTATCTGATACCACAATCTCCGGTACACCATTACGTGCAAAAGTGTTGTTTGCATACTAACTTCAATTACTCTTACGCTAGACATTTTTTTTTTGTTTTTGTTTTCCATGTTCAAACGTTATCAAATAAAACTGTGTGAAACAAAACTCAATTTTCAATTAATTGAAACTCGAATCATCCCATCTTTGTGGTTGAGAGATTTTTGTGTTGGTCGTGCGGGTGTGCTTTCCCAGGGCTGTTGGAAGATATTACCTTTTTACACGTTCAAGTCTTTTCAGGCACAGAATATTCATATTTTTTTCTGTCAATTATTTCTCCGACATTAAGAATTGTAATGATGTTCAGATAAATTCACAGTCAACATAACAAACGAAAATTGCACAATGAAATTACTGACAGTGACATACAGGATAGTAACTACCATAAGAATCTAAGATAAAAATCATAACCCCATTAAAAGGGTATTTCTAACAACATATTCCTTTTTAGAGGGAAACAAACTGAAGAAACTCAAAAATTTGAGCCTTCACCCCTCTGAATAATATCTTTCTTTCATTTAACATATTCCTTATCATAATCATGAATTGCAAAAAGAAAAGGAAAATCATCAAAGAATGGACTTCTTAAAATATTATAAAATAATGAAGAATAACAGGTACATGCTAAGGAATGAACTCTCCCCTCAAAAGCGTGTTTCCGTCAATGTGTTTATCTCTTGACCAACTTTCAGTGATAAAATGGACCTGCGTTTCTACTTTTTTCGACATTACATGTAGCGTGTACAAAAGTAAAAACTTTGTGCTGAGATTTCAAAAACTTTGTTACAAAGATGGACGTGTCTTAGGTAACGTTAACTTTAATTTAAATTCCGTATAAAAAGAATACTGTTTTTACACAGATGAATTCAATTTTAATTTCTAGGACACGAATAAGAAACATCTCTGTTAAGTTATGTGATTGTCCCCCAGGAGACGTCCCCGGGGCAGTTGTCAGGTGGGAGTTGTCCTCCGGGGGAGTTGTCCTCCGGGGGAGTTGTCCCCCGGGGGAGTTGTCCCCCGGGGAAGTTGTCCCCCGGGGAAGTTGTCCCCCGGGGGAGTTGTCCCCCGGGGGAGTTGCCCCCCGGGGGAGTGGTCCTCCGGGGGAGTGGTCCACCGGGGGAGTGGTCCCTCGGGGGAGTTGTCCCCCGGGGGAGTTGTCCTCCGGGGGAGTTGTCCCCCGGGGGAGTTGTCCCCCGGGGGAGACGTCCTCCGGGGCAGTAGTCCTCCGGGGGAGACGTCCTCCGGGGGAGTGGTCCTCCGGGGGAGCTGTCAGGTGGGAGTAGTCCCCGGGGGACTAGTCCTCCGGGGGAGTTGTCCTGATACGCTAGATACGTGTGTACTCCTAAATTCATATCATACATAGGCATTAACATGCGCACTGAAAACATGAATTTCTCCACATGATTTCCCACTAATTTTGTGTTATTCAAATAGCAGGAACTTTGATCTTATGCTACTTCTGTACACTTCCCCACTGCTCTAAAGTCTGTTGCTCTGACTTTTAATTCCTTAGTTTTTCCCAACCTAACTCCTCATCACTGTCCAGCAAATCATGTTCATTTTGGCCCGAATTCACGAAGATGGTGCAATTGAAAAGATGGTTTAAACCATGGACAAAAACCATTGAGCGCCAAGTGTCGCATGGAATATTTCGATACAAAATCAGTCATTTCGTCGACGAAATGACTGTTTTAGTAACGAAATATTCCATGCGACACTTGGCGCTTCATAGTTTCATTTTGCCAAAAACTGGACTTGGGTCGTTGTTAGAATCAGGTCTTCATATATATATATATATATATATATATATATATATATATATAGATACATATGCTACAAAAGTTATTTCAAATCTTTGTGATGATCCAAATGGAGACTAAATTAATGTATGGATCAATATTTCAACAAGCATGGACAGTTAGCATTTGTGAGTGAAAAGGTATATACCCCTGAGTCACCGACTGATTTTCTAATAACCTTCTTTACTCTTCTCACATAATATCCGTAGATATGGAATATGCAATAATACTGCATGAGACCTATTCAGTATACATTGTAATGTAAAGCTTTATAATGTGACAACTTTTAACCAACAAAGAAGCAGATTACTTAGCAAAGTGTGGTGGGATCATTTATAATTTCATTCCCCCAAGGAATATATATATATATATATATATATATATATATATATATATATATATCATAGAAAGAGAGAGAGAGAGAGGTGTGTGTAATAGAAGGCAACCCTCTTATTTTCAAAGAGCTCTGCAATAAGGGATTCCATATAATTAGGTACAAAGTCGTCATACCTGGTGTTGTGTATCCCCCTGTGAAGGTGATAAACAACGGAATACACAGTTAGTACATGGTTTTTAAAGTTGGACAACCATTGGCTGATAAATGTCATCGTGATATTCATAATGGACATAATTTATGAATACAAACAGCATAGGAAAAACAGGTGTTGTCATAAGCATCCGTTGAAACATGAAACCACACTAAGACAAGTAATGCCGGTCAAAGGTTATATAGCTTACAACTCAACCATACCCTAAAAATAAGTATGATACAAATTGAAGAACTTAAGCTCTTCGTTTCACGACTACTTAATGTTGTTCGATTTTTATAAGATTTGGCTTGCTAGGGAGGAACCAAATGTTTAACAACGTGATTTAAGCTGATAATAATCAAGTAAGTTTGAATTAAATTCAAATGCATACAGCGTCTAAATCAAATTCAGTGTCTTTCAATGTAACCATTAGGGCATTATAATATTGTCCATTTGGCCGTGAAGATTACCCTTGAAATCCTCGAGAGGTTGATAGTAACAACGTTTTTTTTTTTTTTGAAAATGACAAAGGCAAATGCTAAAAGACACCTCAAAGTCTTTGCAGTAAACCAAGTACCTTCTTTGCAGGGTTCTGATTAAGAGGTACAGGAAGAAACGGGAGTAGGTAAAAACGCAGGATGGAGTATTAAACGACTTCGTTCAATAATCTTCGTCCTCCGTGTCATATAATATCATAAACCCTATAATTGATATCTGCTAATCATGAATATACCGACATACATCAAACACAAAGAATTCAACAATAAACAAAGGCATACCTAAAAAAAAATAAAAACAGAGGACTTCCAGTAACATCAGTAGGATTTTCAAGACTTTAAAGTTTCATGAGTGAAATGCGACACCTACCGCAATAGTATTCATCGCTGCCATCGGAACAGTCGCTGTATCCATTACATTGCCAATAATCTGGTATGCAGTTTCCATTGTAACATTGAAACTGCCAGCTTCCACAGTATTGATAGCCTACAAACAAGAATATTACACAACTCTTTGTTTTCACGGCTACCCAAAGTTGCTTATTATCATTCTTTAAAAAAACAAGTAGCCCGGCGTCAACGATTGTTTATCTCTAATAATCTATTTCTTCTTATGATTAGATATCCGAGGAATATGAAATAGTATGATATCACCCATCATTAAGCCAAGGTATCATAATATAACATTTTGTAACATGAATACGTTATTTGAAACAATGTGATTGGATGGAGGCACGAGAACGGCGTTTTAGAGGGAGACAAAATGAAAAGCTCAATGTGATTGGATCTCAACATCATGTTACACGGCCCCTTTCAAGCAAAATTACAGAAGTTAAGCGTCTGATCCCAGATGAGGTTGAATTGTAAATTCTATAGTTGCTACCGAAAATCGTCATACCTTGTGTTGTGTATCCCCCTGTAGAGATGATGAAGAAGGATTAAGGAAAACAAAATAGTTGGTACATGGTTTGGGAACTTATAAAACAATTTGCTGATAATAGTCATCGTTGAAAAAAACACTACGTGCACAACACTCAAGTAATGACGGTAAGTGATTACTATTACTTGCAATTTAATAATCAGAAGGCATCTACAAAAAGCAACAAAGCATCTCTAGATAAACCTTGCAAAACGACATCAAATTCTAGTGGCAGTTTTACTTTCAGAAACGAACCAAGCAATCTGCGCCACTTACGACATTTCATAACAAAGTGTGGAATAGTGAATTAAAGGTCAAAGTGAATTATGTATTACTGAAATCGTTGAAGTCTATTTATGTGAACTATTTTGGAAAATACAATGTAACTTGAAAATACAATGTAACTTGTATAAAATAGAGTACCTAACGGGTTTCCGTTGGCCATGGACCGACAATGCGGATTCAACTCCAATAACATGTTATGTTCATCAAGAGCATCTTGCATACTTGCAATAAAACCGCAGGAAAAATAATGTACTTTTTAAAGTCTATATTTATTCTAACTACAAAAAAGAATACAAACTAATACTTATAGTCAAAAGAGTTCACAGACACTTTTTTAAAGGCAGATGGGTGCACCGGGTGTTTTGAAATCATAAACCCTTAATATCTTTTCTGCTAATAATGAACAGCAAAACGTGAACAATACGACTGCATTAAACACAAAAAATTCAATGATAGTCAAAGGCATGCAAAATCATCTTAAAACAGATGGGATAAGGACACATTTGTACGATGTTGAAGATTTTAAAGTTTAATGGGGTTGTAGAAGTTTAGAACTCATGCAGAGGAGAGGCAGTGACATATGAAATGCACACCTACCGCAATTGTATTCATCGCTGCCATCGGAACAGTCGCTGTATCCATTACATTGCCAATAATCTGGTATACAGTATCCATTGTTACACTGAAACTGCCAGCTTCCACAGTAGTGATAGCCTACAAACAAGAATATTACATGAGCCATTGTTTTCACGGCTACCAAAAGTTGCTTATTATTATTCTTAAAAAAAAAAGTAGTCAGGTATCAACAATTGTTTATTTCTAATAACCTATTTCTTCTTATCATTAGATATCCGAAGAATAAGAAATAGTATGATTTCACCCATCTTCAAGCCAAGGTGTCACAATATAACAGTTTGTAACATGAATACGTTATTTAAAACGACGTGATTGGATAAAAGCACGAGAACGAAGTTTTAGAGGGAGACAAATTGAAAAATGTGATTGGATCTCAACACTCTGTGACATGGCCCCTTTCAAGCAAAATTGCACAAGACAAGCCTCTAAACCTCAGATGAGGTTTTAATTGTAAATTCTATAGTTGCTACGGATCGTCATACCTTGTGTTGTATATCCTCCTATAAAGATAATGAAGAAAGATTATGGAAAATAGATTATATAGTTGGTACATGGTTTTGGAACTTGCAAAACATTTTGCTGACACTGGTCATGGTTGATAAAAAATACATGCGCATATGTGCACAAAGTAATGACGGCCAATGTTCACTATCACTTACAATTCAATGATCGGAAAGCATTAAAAAAAACAAACCGTCTCTAGAAAAACCTTGCAAAACGACACAACATTCTCGTGGCAGTTTTAATTTTAGAAAACAACCAAGCAATCTGCGCCACTCATAACATTTCATAACAAAGTGTGGAATAGTGAATTAAAGGTCGAAGTGAATTATGAATAAGTGAAATCGTTTGAAGTCAGTTTAATTGAACCATTTCGAAAGATACCATGAAATATTTATAGCAAGTATAGTACGTAGCAGGTTTCCGTAGGCACGGGTTTGACAATGCAGATTAAACTGCAATCATAATTCATTTTCATCAAGAACATATTGCATATGTACTTTCGATAAAACCGCAACAAAAAAAAATAAAGTACTATTTTCAGGCTCTATTTATTTTAATTCGAAGAAAGAATTCAAATAAGTATTTATAGTCAAAACAGTACATAGACACTTTTTTGAAGATGTTGTTTTGATGTTGAAGATTTTAAAGTTTAATGGAGTTTTAGAAGTAGAGAACTCATGCTGCGGATAGTCAGTGGCATATGAAATGCACACCTACCGCAATTGTATTCATCGCTGCCATCGGAACAGTCGCTGTATCCATTACATTGCCAATAATCTGGTATACAGTATCCATTGTTACACTGAAACTGCCAGCTTCCACAGTATTGATAACCTACAAACAAAGACATCACATTCTTTTGAAATTGTTTTTATAAATTTTCTAAAACTATTTCCCCCCTTCAATCAGGACACAGTTTTGCCGGACAGATTAGAAAAAGGGGAATCGTTTCCTTCTTGATTTAATTATGACTTTACATGATTATGCAATAGTGAGCTGAACACCATAACGGTCAAGAGCTATAGGCCTATAAATACTAAAATGATGTGGCATAAGATAATGCACATAAACGTGAAAATGGGCTTGCAGCTGAGGAACGTAATGTTTATATGCATGACTGTATTCAATACAAATTTTACTTTAGTTCCATTACAGAAACAGGTTACAGAATGCAAGGTTCCCGTTTGGCCATATCTATAGTCTATAGGGGTCACGAAGAGAATCGTTGAAATCCTTACGAGCATTACTAGCCTTTTTTGATGGGGGCGGTGGGGAGGGATAAATGAAAGAGGAAAATCCATCAATAGTCCCTAAGTCTTTATACTTGAACCAGATGGTGACAAAGTTACATGGCCTTAATTTCAGAGGCATGACTTTTTTTTCCTAAGCTTCATTTCTCTTACCATCTCATCATACATTGTACATCTTTCAGTATAGAATAGTATAATATGTCAGGTACTACATGCGGCTTCGTTATATTATTATGAAGCTGCATAATCACACACACACTATATATATATATATATATATATATATATATATATATATACATATATGGGACTATTCATCGACACGATGCAATAATTTCTGACATGAAACATATCAGGGATATTTGATGTGACTTACCCCCCCCCCCCCCCAGGAAAAATCAGGAAACCATGTAATTCTGAATTGGGGTGAAATCACCAATTGCATACATTTTACGAAATTCAGTTTATGTTCATACCTTGTGTTGTGTATCCCCCTGCAAAGATAATGGAGAAGAACTTGAGGAATGCAGAATGGGATTTTTTTAAATAGATTTAGAAAACATTGCCTAATTAAAGTCTTGGTAATAGTTATTCATGATAGACAAATTAAATTGCTTACAAGCGAGAAGCACGTGCTCTCATAAGCCTGCGTCGAAACGCGCAACCAAACTAAGAAAAACAGAGATGGACAATGGTTACTACGTTAAGCTTACAGCTCAATAATCACAAATTACAAAAGCAATAAGAATCTTTATTATTAGAATTCAGATAATCCATTCAAAATGATACACTCGTACATGGAAAGGCACACAGTCGCAAACAACCTAACCTTAATGCCACTTATTACATATAATCGGAAAGTGCGGAACTTTGCAATTAAATTCAAAGTGAATTGTAGAATAATTCAAATCTGTTAAAATCAATTCTTTGAAATTGTTTCAGATAATAACTTGAAATGTTCGTAGTCTTAAAAACCGAATAGTTTTCCATATGCAATGAACTGACCGTGCGGATGCAACGGAAATTTAAGTTCATGTTCATTAAGAATACTTAACGGGAGGAATGATATATATTTGAAGACCATTATTTAAAGTCACGTTACTACACTGTATACAAAGACTATCATATCTTCTGCGGTGTAGGATTGCATATGCACAATCACATTCTGACACTATAAAGTAAACCTTGACAGTAGACTGCATAGGCAAGAAAAAAGTTAATGTTCCGGTTAAACAGGTTGTAAATATGGATGACTATACCTTCATTGTTCTTAGCTTTTATCCCTTTGTTCACAGCCACTAACGTCACTTTAAGTACTAGCATGAAGTAACGTGGTATTGTAGCGCTGGGACTTCTTTCCTCTTTCTTAGGGCTCAATGGGGGAGAAACTCTTCTTTGAAATTTGAAAATGAATGTCATTACGACTCGCGCAGAATGTGCATCGTGTTAGAATTTGATAAATTGTTTACTCGTTCGAATTTCAAGTAGGGGCTGTAGGTACAACCTAAAATGTATTCTATGATTCTACCTTTGACTAGTCGTTCCAAACTTGACAGTAAGCACTGAAAATTTGGTACATTTACCTTGTTGGCAGAATCCCGGGTAGATTGAAATGTCATCTATAGCAATGTCACCTGTAAAGCCACTCCCACGTACACCTTCCATGATAATGTAGAATGACCAGTAGTTGTGGGGCATGGAGAACTATGAATTGATACATAATATATGACGAGGTGTTTGCAGATTTTTGACACAGTAGGTAATCTAACATGATAAAAATCGATTCTTGATATACTGCACTGCATTTTTAACATGCACTGTGAGCTTGTTGACTTTCAACCCTTTTCACTGTCCCAGTTTCTCTTCTTTCCAAATTTATTAGCCTGGACTGGTTTTTTGAAGTGTTGCGAACATTTGTAGCTTTAACCGCAGGAAAACTTGAAGATTTTCCACTCCCTCACGTAGAGAATGTAACTACTGTCAGTGACTGTTTCTAGACCTGTTATTCCCACGTGCTCCAACCCCTTCTCTCGTACTCCTTTGACAGGTTTTATGTGTTTCACGCAGTTGCTGCGAAATTCAATATCCACATTGTATTCGTCACTTCTGACAATCACTGAATCTCGGAAGCAATAGCATCTCGATATCAAAACAAAAAAACCATACTTGAACCCTCTCCTTTCTTTCTGAACCATTCCTAGCTGAGAGGCAATTTAGATTACGAAAACCCAAGTAGATTACAAGTTTGAATGGATGAACTGAAGGCTGCTTCCTCTATTTCTCATTCAAAAACATGTCATGGAATTACAGATCCTTAAACGCCTGCAATATTCTAACATTTAACACGTTTTTATCATTAATTTTGTTCTCAATTGACAGTGTTGTTACTATATCAAAAGATAACATATACTCTGAAATAGGTGAATCATGTACCTTTAAAAAAATGTGCGCGTCAACACTGAATTTTAAAGATCTAATATCTTTTGAAATTTAGTGTTTTGGCACCCTGTTGAACAAACATTTTAGCTCGTGCAACACGTGCATGCTGTTTTGTTTGTTTGTTTGTTGTTGGTTTTTTTTTTTTTGTTGTTGTTGTTGTTGGATGATTTTTTTTTTTTGATCATCAGAAGTTTTTGAGACTTTTTCTATTTATCCGGAAAAATTTTCCTTCGCACATTTTCTTCATCCCTCCAATAAACCGAACTGTAAAAATTGACACCTCATAACCAAATTTGTGTGTCATCCACAGAGCTACACAGCTATTACTAAAGGGCTAACCAGCCTCTGGTCAATTTCTCCGTTCAAATACTTGTCATTGAATCTTGCTTTATTTAGCACCTTTTGAATCAAAACCCATTATGAATTGCCTGGTTTCTCCATTTACTCACACGAATTCCTGGTTCATAAGAATGAATGAACATAATGTGTATGTGTGTGCATGTGTATGTCTGGATGTGTACATTTTGCGTGCAAAAACTAAAATATGATATACCATTTTCGACCCTCAGAGTCCTGCTAATATTTCTTGCGAGTGCCACATAGATGGTTTCTTTCATGTTCAGGTAATTTCTCCTCTTTTATCTCTCATAATTCTGCACATCATTTCCTTTCAAACATAGTACATCGAAAATGAAATATGTAAGGAAATAGCTCCAGTGAATCACCTGAGTTTGATCCCAAACGTTTATTCCTCCTCCATGGAGTGTGAGCAAGATATCCGTCGCATTTGGTGACCTTGACTCTGACCTGTAGAGATTCAGTTTGTTGATTGTGCTACCGTACATATGAGACCAAAATGTCAGACACGAGTACCCGTAAGGACTGTAGGAATGGTAGGCGGGGCTCCATAGGCGTGCAACATCTCCGTAATTACCTGAAGAGGTCTCTATATACATATAATATCCATCTGCAAGTAAAAGGGTAAACAAGTCACATGCTGTAAATACATGGTATGTTGTAAAGGTTAAAAATAATGGCACAGTAACATTACAGCGATGTCCCCTATTCTCATCAGCATTTTCTTGTAAATAGTAAATGATATATTTTGTTTTCTTGTTGTGCATCATGAATGTTACTTGCAACACATTTTCTCACCATTTAGGAGAGAACTTTTAGATCAAGAATGGTTTGAGGGTGAATTCTTCTCCTTTTGTAAATTATGTCAATACCACTCTTTTATCGAAGTTATTCATGGTTCAATACTTTAACAAAATGAGTAGAATTTAATGACGAGATCATAAATGCTGGGATCGAAATGTTGTAAATACATATATTGATGTTGTGCAATATACAAAGGGTTATCCCAATTTGAAAAACAAAATCAACGTTTTCATGTCATCGTCAGTAAAGAGTGATATATTATAAGGTATTTCCATGATTTTTTTATTATACTTGATTACAAGGTAGAATGTGATCGCAAAAACAAGTTCCATTCTTGTTTCATTCATTCCATATTATTTTATTAATTACATTGCGTTACCATTCTTTGTCAGCGTATTTTTGAACCTTCACAAAAATGACTTCAATGATAAGAATAAGTGGGGTATTATTGAAAAGTTTGTTCTCGTTGTTATTGTTGTTGTTTTGGGGGTCTTGAGTATGTACTCGAATATAAACAAAAATGATAAAAAAATGAAGCTTTACTAGTTTTGCGATCAAGCTCTTCAAATTGTACTATTCGTAAGATGATGATAACAAAAATGAAAATAACACACATGAATGGGCATAGAGAAGTTCATCTACGGCAATGACAAATCTCATTTTAAGAAAAAGAAGCATCATCGAATTATGATGAAAATGTTAAAGGCATGATTTACAATTTGCAAATGAAGCAAAAAACCCAGAATTAGTGCTTCAAAATAGTTCTTAAATGTGAGTTAGGGATAGAAACAACCCAAGTAAAACTTTGAACCAACATAATTGATGTTAAGTATTGTTAAATATACAAAATGTGAACAAGGGTTACATTAAAAAAAAAAACATTCATACTAAACCGTCTACAGTTTGAGTTTAATAAGAAAATAGTGATATCTCCTTATGTTTTTAAATAGTCTTTATTGCAAAAAATAAGGATATATGATATATATATATATATATATTATTATTATTAAAAAGAAAAAGAAGTATACATATGGTGTTTTTTTTTATACTACTGACCTAGAGATATGCATGCATCAGATGTAATATCTTGTACATTTTTTTAAATCACTGCTCGTAAAGGTAAACAGGACCCGGCCCTCAAACCTACATAAAGGCAAGACCTAACTACTTACAAGAGGTTCCGAGTGTATGGTCCACTGACGGTCCAGTATTTGAAGACGGGGTACTTCCGCTGTACCGGGTCCAGTCAAAGTCATCGCCGTAATATGCCTGCTGCCATCCACAGAGACCGGATTCGAAGTCACAGTCAAAGTCTCCGGGATCTGGTTCAGGATAATTAGGATTAGAAAAAAAAAAACTTGTATTGAAGATACGTTTTACATCTTTATCAGCATATGCTCAGAGTTTGCTTGCTGAACTTTTGTGTCTTCGTGTTATACCCCCATCACACTAGAGGCAGAATGAGCCGGAATGCCGTCGGAATGAAAATTCTTCCTGCCTTCCTCCATATTCGAAGTGCGTTCTAAAAAATCTGACGACATTCTGAGTGCGTTCCAAACATTCGGACCCATTCTCGTGGCAAGCCCGAATATTTTAAGCATGCCTAAAACATTCGAGGAGCATTCGAAGTGGTAAAATATCGATTTTTGTTTGAAGGGTATTCTAACTTGACTCTGATTGCATTCTAAATATTCTGACGACATTCTAAAATTTAATATTCTAACGATATTCTAACAGCATTTGAAACAATCTGATCTCATTTGAGGGAGAATCGGAACGGTGTTGCACCTCAAATTCTGCCAAAATATTTCAAATACTCAAATGCTCATACAATTATTACCCCCAGTTAAATACTGGTTATTGGAAAGGTCAGAGTACAGAATACGATTGTGGTTAGCTTTAGGGTAAGAGTTTTGGTTAGGGTTAGGATTAGGTTCAGGATTAGGAGTAGGGTTGGGGTCATGGGAAGGTCTGGAGTAATTGCCCAGGGGGTAACTAGCCTAATCACTCTCTTTCAAGAAGGTCTTGCTGGAGGACAGCAATCTGTAGCAAAGCAATATGGTCCAAGGATGATCGGGTTGAGACTGGTGAAAATCGCCATTTTATACGCTATCGGAGAACATTCCGGTGGCATTCTTAAAACACACGGGACATTCGCTGCATTCTGTTTGAATTCGTGAACATTCAAGGTATATTTGGTAGCCATTCCTGGAACGTTCTGACCGCATCTGAAATAAGTTTGTACTCCATGCGAGACGCTTTCCGACCATCGGACTTCGGGCAGCAATCGAACGGCGCTCGTGCGGCATTCGAAGTGCTTTTTAAAGATTCTGACCCCATTCTAACAGTATTCTGAATATTCCTACAGCGTTCCAAGTACATTCGAGCAGCATTCGAGAGCTAAATCTTCGGAATGTGCAAGAATGATTCGAGAAGGATTCGAAATCCATTCCAACTATTCAAACAGCATTCCCTACCAAAATGTTAGAATTTGAATTTTTCTCCCGAATGTGGCACGAATTTGGAAAATCTTTAAGTCCGGCTGGTTCTGCTTGATTCGTGCTGATTCCTAATTAGTATGACGGGGGTATTACATTTCACGTTGCGCAACACACACGTGCTGTAGTAATAATTGCTTTGGTATCATCCTACGAGACTGATACTAACAT
Organism: Diadema setosum; assembly: GCA_033980235.1. Taxonomy (NCBI): domain Eukaryota; kingdom Metazoa; phylum Echinodermata; class Echinoidea; order Diadematoida; family Diadematidae; genus Diadema; species Diadema setosum. The sequence continues at coordinate 29,678,765 of CM067075.1, read as the reverse complement.
GACTAACGAGTCACACAGCCCACGAGTCATTCGGCAAATGAGGTAAACACTACGTCATTCGACATTACTACTCGTTGCTTAATTCGTGGCTTTGTATACCTTATAAGTGTGGAACTCATGGGCTGTATGACGTGTGGGTTGTATGATTCGTGGGTATCTGTCTCATGACGTGCACCATTAGCGTTTATGCAATTATGGATTCAATCTCCTCTTCCGTCAGTGAAGCTCACAGGAAAATGACGAAAAATTCATTCGTGTTCAAAGTACTTTCAAAAATGCGACCTCAATCAGTTTCAAATTTGAATTATCTTTCAAAATTAGGTGAAATTTGTGGGGTGGAGGTGAGGCGATCTTTATCCTTATAAGGCTAGCTTAAAGGGATTGTACAGTACTGATTGAGGTGGGGATTCATGTTTTGAACATTCCTACGTGAGATAATGAGAAACCTCTTATGAAAATGAAAGAGCATTTAAATTTATGAAGGATTCAACTTTTATTTGATGAAAATTGTTTTTTTAAATGGCTGAAATATCCAAAAAAAGTGATAATAATAAAAGGAGACAGGCTACGCCTGTTATTAGGATCTCTTTGTTTCATCTTGTTTTTGGATAATATCTCAGCCATTTCCAAACCAATTTTCATCAAATAAACTTGTGATAACCTTTAGAATTGCATGCACTTTGACATCTCATAGAGTGGTTTCTGAATATCTCGTAAAACCCTAAAAGCTAAATCCTCACCTCAACCAGAACTGTATACACCTTTAATCGATAAGTTACATTGTATAGGTCAGTTTCTTGCATTCTCTGTGGCATTAACCGCAGCAACACTAAAGCTATTCGTGAAAACTTTAATCCATGGACAAGATAATTGTGCAAGTTTGTTACTTCGAGATGATAGACAGGCCTTATAATGGTCAAGTCTTTTCACGCCGATTTAGAGGCAAAAACTTTCTGATTTCAATGTGTGTGATACTTCTATTTGCGTGGTAAGAGGAACACGTGATCTTTACGGAGAAAATCATGCAACATACGGATGCTGAATATTTGCTCTTGAAATTTAAAAGGTTATACTCTTGCCATATCGTAACTATGGTCACCAAGTTTGAAAATGTGTTCGACCCGGATTGAACAGGTTTAATATCACCTATAAACCATACCAAAACTCTCTAATGGTGTTGAGTATCAATCGTTGTCAAAAATCCGCTTGTATATTCTATTTTAACAGTAAAATAAATGCTAAGGAATATTTAATTTAATTGATGTTACAGTACGTTGTCAAGTGTTGCTATACGCTGACGGTTTTGAATCATCTACCTTGTGTGGTCTTGATACCAACTGCTCGTTGAATAATCTACAAAAAGAATAAGAAACCAGACAAACTGCGTTCTGAGACCCTCTCCATCACACAGTTCATAATAGGGCAATGAATTTATTAGCAATTCATCACCCGATGTACGTTTTCCTTAGGTACTGTCTCTGAAACACTGATAATGGGACGACCAAGTCAAATAAAACATGATTTATAGCACATCACCTTTCAAAAACCTTGAGTATAGCAACGTACAAACTTGATAACTCTTTGATGTTTTCAAAACGAAAACACCGATGACAAAGAAGTTAACTTACAACAATGGTCTTCATCACTGTTATCGGCACAGTCGACGATATCATCACATTCCCAGCCGCCCGGGATGCAGGAACCGTCGTTACATTGAAATTGATTTGAAGCACATCCTAAACGTAACGAAATATTTCAAATACATATACTTATTTTCATATGCGTTCCAAGTTTAGTAAAGAAAAAAAATCACAATAATATTTCTTGTGAACATGTAGTTGCTGACTGCAGTTTTTTTTTTCTGTACATTCTTTTAGCCAATTTTGTGTTGTTTTTTTTTTTTCATTCGATTTCCTTTCTTAGATTTTACAATCAATAATCAAGACTTTTAAATGAATCCCTCCCATTTTGAGTTTTATTTTGTAACGCCCCAGAATTTGAATATCTAGCAATGAATAACATTAAATTTCACTTTGAAATTATTTTTCTTTTTCGTATGATATAAGTGAGGTTTTGTTACGTGCTGTAAATTTGACTCGCGCATCGAATTGTAAATGAAATGAAATATCTCGTAACGTTATGCTCTGATTGAATAAATGATTAAATATTTTACCTTGAATTTTAATCTGCATAAAATATTGACTTTTTGTGGATGATAGCGAATCGACAGGTTGGATAGAGCGATGAATAACAATATACACAAATAAATATTGTTACCGTGAAATAACAAAATTGCAATCATATATAAAATTAAACAGTCAACAGTTTGTATAATCAACACAATTATACATATATACTACTGTTAGATATGTTGTTCATGCTACCATCTAAAACACACACTCACACACACACACACACACACATTCACACATGGGTATTAATGCAAATGCAACAGAAATTATTACGGCAATATGTGATATGACGACTTCAGAGTACTTTAAAATGATTTAAAGGGGATGGCTAATAACTGACCAGTGGGAATCAGTGGGAATGCTGGGGGTGATTGTTCCAATCCTTGTGGGATTCATTTAAGAGTACATAATGTATCTATTGTTGTGTGAAAATTATTTGCTTCAGAATTGTCTCATATTCAAGTAATGTGCAGTTTAATGTTTCCAGGTTAGCATGCTTGTACAATGACGGAGCATTAAAGTGCACATTACTTGATTATGAGACCGTTCTGAAGCAAATAATTTTCACACAATAGATATCAATGCACTCTTAAATGAATACCACAAGAATCGAAACAATCATCCCCCAGCATTCCCACTGATTCCCACTTATCAGTTACTAGCCACCCCCTTTATGGATGACTTTTCATTTATCAATAAAAAAATATCATTCATTATTACGATCTGACTGAAATATGATGATGATGTCAAAGTGTATTACCTCTGTTTGATTGGAAATGAAAATAAAAAAAAAACATGTATGTGAACATGGATGGGTGAAATGAATGAAATGAATGAATTTCCATCTATTGGGGTAGCAAACAACCAGCTAGGAAAAACAAAGCCTTGGTGAGAATCAAAAACAAATTAATCATCAATTTACATTTTGTTTCATTCTCATGACATCAGGTACGGTATATACAGTGTATATGCACACGATACAGGAGTTGTTCTCCATTTTTTTTTAAATCTCCCAATATTAGGGCCTACTTCTGAATAGTGATTACAGGTGTTTATCATTTTCTGCATCTCATACATCCTTATAGCAGTCATTTCAACCTCGGCGAAAAAAAATGAGTGTTCTTTTTTTACATATATGTTCTCTTTGTTTTGCTTGTCATAGGTACATGATAGGACTATGATATCGTCATATACAGTACCTTGTTGGCAGGAGCCCTGGGAAAGCACAATGTCATCTATGGCGATATCACCTGTGTAGCTATTCCCACATACACCCTCAAAGGTAATGTAGAATGGCTGTGTGTAATTGTCGATTGTGACCTGTATAGATGATTAAGAATAAAGACAATAAGACGTGATGATATATCTTCTTATTCATTATAAAACATGGAAAAGGGTGTAACGCATGCATTATTGTAAATCCGTTCCACCTCATTTGCAACTACATGTATCTTTATTTCTCTGTGATATAGGAAATGTGAATAAGGCCGTTTGCAGCGAGTTAGTGGTTTTATAATACAGGACCTATTAACAGGGATCCTGTATGTTGTTAATGGTCATGTGTTTTTCATTGCCCCTCCTGTTCTCCACTAGTTAATACATTCTACCTTTCTTTTCCCGATTCCTCTCTATCACATGACATTTTCTCTTTCATCAAACTCCTCTCATCATACTTACAGGGGAGATGGGGGAGATGGGTGGAACGAGAGGTTAAATAGATGATATTCTGGAATTGAGGAAATGTGTAATAACGGGTTTTAAGCAGCTTACGCATGTGTGTGTCCGTGTGTGTGAGTCGTGCGTGTGCATATGCATGTGTGGGTTCGTGCGAGTGTTTGTATATATATATATATATATATATATATATATATATATATTACATATTTTATTATTTATAGCGTTCACGACACCGTCCGTGCAATTCTTTTGTTAGCCTGTTTGTTATTATTATTATACAGTGTAATCCATGATGTTTTTTTTTTATTTCTTTTTTCCCCTTCTTTGTTGTCATGCCAGTGGAAGGCGAATTTCTGTATTTTTAACAGACAATAGGGTTCCTTGAATCATTGTATCCTTTTATCCTTGTAACATACAGATAACCAAACAAGTGATGTGCATTTATTTCACCAGGGATATTTCATCGTTTTAGTCTGAATTATGACAACTGTTATTTGTGAAATACTTTGATGTCTAATTGCTCTCTTCTCCTCTTCTCTTCTCTTTCTCTCTCTCTCTCTCTCTCTCTCTCTCTCTCGCTCTGTCAGTTACAATTATCTAAGCATTGCAATAGTCTACTTGGTACTACATCTTCTTTCATACATTCATTTAATACCATATTATGATTAAAGTCTTGAGAAACATAATCATAATTATGTCATAACTTACCTGTGTTTCATTCCACACGTTGCCGATTTGTCCCATATGTGAGAATAACACGTCGCCTCCACTCGCTGTACTTGATGCTGACTTGTAGACATTCAGTGAATTAATTGTGCTACCGTACATATGGTACCAAAATGTCAGACACTGGGGCCCATAACGGTACTGGGCGGGGCTCGTTAGGCGTGCTACTTGGCCGGAATAACGTGGAGAAGATGTCTCGATGTACATGTAATATCCGTCTGAAAGGAAAGGTAAATGTAACAGAAAAGTAAACCCAGTTCAAAAGTTCGTCATTCGGAAGGTTCGTTGATCCGATAACACATAAGCTGATAAGGTTCTTTATTCTGAAGCTTCATTAATCTGAAAAAAAAAGGAAAGAAATGAGGTTCGTAAAATTCTGAAATTTCGTCAGAACCGCACTTTGTTTTGATGAACAAATCTTATTTCCACTTTCAGAAGAACACACCTTTGGAATAATGCACCTTAATATTCAATCTTTGGTTGATCGAGTCTTCTGAATATAACGAACCTCATTTCGTTTACAAACTAAAAAACCATGGGAATAAAGAATATGACCCAGATATACTCATGACACACATGTATACCAGTGAAGGTAAATAGAGGCACACGTACTCACAAGTCATGTATTATCGATATAAAGCCCAACTTTTACGTTGAAGTGAGGAAGCCAGAAGAAATCTTGTATCAAAGACTTTCAGCAGCAGCTTTCCATTATTTAAATTGCGCTGAAACTCTGTCCTTTTACCAGTGAAAGGAACAGACAAAATAAAACAAAGTAAAGGAGACAGCATCCTAGCGTTCTACAGAGAGGGGGGGGGGGGCACCTTTTATGTACTTCGGTATGGTGCTGTGCAATAGAAATGCTTAAAGGTATATAGTATAGTTTTTGTTGGGACTTTTTGGAATATGCCAACCATTTCACAACAAATTAATATTCATCAAATCACTTATATGATATGAAAGATCATGTATAGTTCTAACAGGAATTCAAAGTTTATTTGATGAATATATTTCTTGAAATGGCCGAGATATCCAAAAACAAACTGGTCCTTATAAAGGGACCCGCCTTTTATTAGGACCACAACCAAAACTTTACCATCCCTTTAACGTACGAAAAGGCTATTACTGTGAGTGCTTACTGCCGGTTGTATGGTCCCCGCTTGGTCCAGTGCTTGACGACGAAGTACCACCACTATTCAGGGACCAGTCAAAGTCATCATAATACGATTGCTGCCAGCCACAGGTGCCGTATTCAAAGTCACAGTCAAAGTTGCTTGGTCCTGAGAGATAACAGCGTAGTGCGATTATGGTTAAACATTTTATTTATCAGTTTTTAAATATTTCATTCAAGGTTTAATGCATCGCACATTTTGTTCCCGTTGTCAATCTGTATAAAGAATAATCTCCTCATTCTTCATTTCATAAAACCATTCATGACATGCCAAACAATTTATTTCTAGGAGATCACATGACCTTTTTTTTATAACAGTTTCAACTGCCAAGATTCTGTTGGAAATAAATTTGTTGTATTCTCTGAACGTTTTGTGAAAATCTGCACCAGGAAGGTAATTTACCTGAAGAAGTTGTAAACATGTCCATCCGAACAAATTTGCCAGGGATGGACTACTCTCTAAATCAAAGAAAATTATTGTTATAGGGTGCATGATACACTCTTATTACTAAACAATACTGGGAGGTAAATCCTTGAGACAGGAAAGAATCTGCAAGATAGGAATATTGGTGGATGGGGCAAAATTTATTGCGTACCTTGTGTTGTATTGTAACCCCCTGTAAAGAAAATGAAACAAAATTATGATCAGGAAGATCAAAGAAGGATGAGGAATGATAGTAGCGAGCTTAAGATCTGCGGCGCCAACGCCAAGACGACGCAGCCTCTCGCGTCGGACAATGTCTGTACAACAGCTGTCTACATTACATAGCGCATGTGCAGAACACCATTTTTGGCCCAGTATTTTTAGCGTCGTCTCAGCGTTTTAAATTTTGGCTCAAATCAGATAAATTCATAAAATATGGGCTCATTAACATTCCCGTTTTTTTCTTCTTTTTTTTTTTACCATACAAGGATATTAGTCCCAATCGGAATTCAAATTAGATGAAGAGCTGACATCCGAAACAAGTCTTCAATAATGGTGCGCACACAAAGTTTCACTTATGAAAAGGACAAACTGTTGTATAATATTGAAGAAAAGGCAACCCGATATTTCGAATAACAATTATGATTAGAAAATCTTTTGAGCAAAGTTCGTATAATATTCCGAATATGCAGACGCGATATCACGCACCCACACACACAAACACACACACACACAATTACAAACGCAAAACCTGACCAATTTATCAAACAAATTCACAGACAGCCTGATATCTAACTTGGGTTTCGAAAATGTTTTGTGTTATTCGTTAGTAAATTTATCATTTTAAATATTTCTTTTATATTTGTTGAGTATATCTTTGTATTTAGTCTACGTGGACATAGAGAGCTTAGGTTGAACTGCACATCCACATTTCTTTTGGTCAAATATGTCACAACTTCTGCCCTGAAAAGATTGCGAGTAAACAATCTAACTATATACGATACACATTATATCATAATTGTAGCAATGCCGTATTTATCACTCGTCAAATAAAAAAAGCAGATAAATTGTAACGCTTGTTGATGGTTAATCAAGGCTTCAGTGTAATATTCACAGAAAAAAAAAGTGGATGAATGGGAAAAGCTCTCTTTGTATAAAAAGTAATCTCACCTCAGGGCAGTCCAATTAAAAGTTCAGTTACAGAGTTTATTTCCTGACGCAAGGTTTGACAAAATCGCACATTGGGGGGTTTTCCTTGGACTAAAGTTGTAAGCAGAAAGTACAATGATATCTTGAAGATGATCTTAAAGTCGCTGCATTATTTGCAAAATTGGAGAGTGCTGCAAAAATTTAGTTGCCTCATACAATTTTCAAGTTTTTTCTTTTTTTTTTCGTTGCTTAATTTTTCACGAGGAACAATGAAAAGAACTGTTAAACTGTGACAGGTTTAACTTACACCTGATTTCGTATAGAAAGAAAATTTCATAAGAATTCGAAGTGACGAACAAACACTGTGCGACATGAAGGACTTTCCTAAATTTGTGAAAACACGGATCCGAAAATTCTGTTTTCTCTAACAAAAAATCATACTGTTTATACTATTTGACCTGCACTCTTGAGAAATATTTGTTCAACTTTGAACCTTTATATGGGACACAATGGGAGCACCTTTACGGGTGCAATTTTGCACCTTTCCGACCATGCAGAAAGGTGCAACGTTGCACCTGTCTTGTCCGTATTGGTGCTACAATAATGTGTCACACGTAAAAGTATACAAAGTTGAACATATTTTTTTTTTTCTTAGAGTGTATGAAGAACTTGTGAAGTTAATCGAATGAGATGCACTTACAGCACTGGGCGACTGTCATAAGGAGCACTAGTGCAGGCAAGGTCGAAGCCATGGCGCCGATTCTGCTTAGTCGTACTTGACAAATCCAGTTGACGAAGTCTCCGCTGTAGGAAACTCAGTTGGAATGGCAAGGCAAAACCGTCGACATTTATAGACCTTCGGATCGTCATAATCAATACGTTTGTCGTCAGCTCTTTTAGGCTATGAGACTACTTCTCCCAGTCAAAGCAATTGATTGACCAAAATTGACTTTTAGAAGTGTCTACAAAATCAATCAATGTGGCGAAAACTGTTTTTCTGAAATTATGTAGGAGGCCTAGAAGTTCGAAAGACAAACATGAATGTCAAGCATGTGCTGCGTAGTTTGTCTTTTACAACATGATTAACTTTGCCTCGTTGAACTAACATTTCGTTATAGGAACAGTATTATAAGATTTTGATCGGTGAAAACTCGATCCAGTTGTTCTCCGACAAACCAGTGTTTTATTTCACGGCACGTTCAAACAACAATCAACAAACTGGTACAATTTCTTATGGGTCCCGTCATCTTTGTTTATTCTAAAAGCCAACGTTTCTTGTTATAGTAGAACGTTTTTAATCAATTTTATTTTCAATTTTATTTCCATTTCCATTGAATAAACAGAAAAAATATGTACAATACATTTACAGAACAAATTTATAACAATTTCAAAGAAAACGTACAAGTAGTCACGAGTAACAACAGAATTTCGTTTCTAAGGTATATACCTAATACAAAGATTAGAATGGAAATGGAGGGTCCCACTTAAAAAGCAAAGCTTGTAGGGTATAATCATTTCCTAAAATATATTGTTCAGTCCACTAATATCAGACCGAATATCGATACGAATCAATAAATACAAGCGGAAAACGAGTCTTCTAGACTCAATACTTTTGCATGATTTACACTTAATAATCTGCATGCTCTGTAATCATGCGGCTCTGATTGTAAACACAGCTGTGAACGTCCAAAAAGTAACACACATAATTTGCCCTTAAAGGAAACCAAAACCCCTAAAATATGAATTTAGATAGAGTAAACGTATCAATATTAGTATATCATTATCAGCTGAAGTTTGAAGAATATCGGACAGTCGATTCAAAGTTATGATTTTTTTTCAGTGCAATAATTGCTACAGAAAGATCAGACTTCTACAGTTCATGACGTCATTTTGACAGCGATATTAAGAAAATATATGGAGAATTCCACAAAATTTAGTATTTCCCGGAAAGTACACATTCCAGCGACAAGCTATGACTGACGTAAATTATGTTAAAGGTAATATTATTCCATCTGCTTTCTGATAGAGGGAAGCCAAGTGCTCTTAAAAAGTGAAAAATAAAATATTTTTAATTTCTTTATGTTTTCTACGTGTTTTTGTCCATACTGATGTCATGAACCGCAGTAGTACCCCTGTCCAGCGATGACTGCACCGAAACTTCAAAAATTCATAACTTTTGATTGGAGAGTCCAATTTTCCTCAAACTTTCACTGATGAGATCAACTAACATTGCTGCTTTTACTCAATCCACATTTATATTTGGGTTTTGGTTTCCTTTAAATGTGACAGTTTGTTACTCAGCAAGTTGCCTTATTAGTTCACCTTATACAGTGACTGAGCTAAAGGCTCAAGGCTTAGTGAGGCAATGCAATTATTCATGTCCGTTCGTCCGTCCGTGCGTCATCCGTTTTCCGTCAAATTTGCACTTCATCTTCGTCAGACTTCTCCTTGGAACCCAGATGATGGAATTTCACCAAACTTCGCAGGTAGAATCCGCAGGGTAGCAGGATCTATTGTTCCAACCAAAAAAGCACAATGCCCCTGACCTGAGGGGGGTTTCAAATTCTCGAAATTAATCTTCAACAGTTTTCTTCTGTATAGAACCAAAACCGATAGAGCTTTCCAAGTCAATAGTGCTTGAAGTATCAAAGAAGGCCTACATTGGTGACTATCATAGTTTCAAGTTTGCTCATGGCGGACCCCCCCCCCCCCGGATGATGGGATGAGGGGGAGAGTGGAGGGGAGCAAGTTTAAGATCAATTTTTACATCTTCATCTCTTACTTGAAAACTTGGGAGCCATAGGTCAAATTTTCAGGTATACGGCTGGGGTGATGAAAGCGGTACATACTAATGGCCATCCTTCCCCACCTGGGGCAGCCAGGGGGGCAAACCCCTAAATTTAGGGAATCTTCAAAAAGAAGTCTTCTTCTATAAGACAATAAATGATAAAGCAAGTGTTGTAATCAAGAATGTTTGTGACCGCAGTTTGAAGCTTGTTCCTGTCAGATCCAGGGGTAAGCCTACCCCCGTTGAGGTACAGTGGTCCCTTTCCCTCTTTTCCTATAGAAAATGCATGTTAGATTTTGGCACCAAACCTGGCAGATGTCATCACTGATAATGATATGATAAACATTTTGTACAAAATAATGGGCACCATGCCCACGCACTCCCACCCCACGAAGGTGTTCCAAATTAGACCATCTTTTAACTAAAAGATGAAAAAAAGCTTCTTCTATAAATCAGAAATGTAACCAAAGTGTATACTTTCGATTTTGTTTATGGAAGATTCGGCGGGGGGGGGGGGGGGCCTTTGGGGCCGCGACCAAATTGGAAGTCATTACTGCTTTTGGTTTTGTTTTTCAAGTTGATCTCCTCGTTGAAAAAAAAAAGTCAAATATTTATTACAAGCTTGGCAGGTATTATCACAAACGTAAAGAATAATCAAATGCACCCCCCCCCCCCCCTTCCCCAGTAGCCCGATAGATCTTTATAACATTCTTTGTGTGCCAGCCACTCCGCCTTTGCTTGCCAAGTTTTTTCCGATCAGCATTCAGTCATCCAATCAAACTTGACCGGTGATAAAGATAGTGCGAAGTGTTGTATACATCCGTGCAACAAGAAGCCCATGGTGGCACAATAGGGATTAGGGAGATTATGTAATCTCTATCCACTGACAATGAGTTTACAGATAAATCTTTTGCCATAATCAGTAAAGAAATTACTTCACCGTGCGTATCGTATTCGGTGATCAAAGCACAGTTAAACTAATTCTTTCAAAGTCTTTACTTTTTGATAACAACAGAATGACGTGGCTATACATGTATATGATGTCTATATGCTCTTGTCGAAAAATGAAATAAAACATTAGATTGAATTGAATTGGCTCTATTTTTCTTTTTTTTTCATAATAATGTGTTTCATAGCAAACACCCACTCCGACTTAACAGATAATGATCAAAGGGAAAGTGGAGGGAAATCTCGCACAATCTGTCTATAATTATGTTCAATCATTTCAACGCCTTCCGATGCTCATTTATTTGGGAAGTAGAGAAACTGGACCAGTGAAAAGGGCTTAAAGTCAACAAGCTCACAGTGCATGTTAAAAATGCGGTGCAGTACATCAAGAAACCATTTTTGATCATACTAAATTACCTACTATGCCGAAAAGCTTCAAACACGTCGTCATACATTATCTATTAATCCAGATCAGTATTTACAACTACTACCGATCATTCTACATTACAATGGAAGGTGTACGTGGGAGTAGCTACACAGGTGATATCGCCATAGACGACATTTCAATTTCCCCGGGATACTGCCAACAAGGTAAATGTACCAATTTTCAGTACTTGCTGCGAAGGCTGGAACGACTGATCGAAGGTAGAATCATAGAATGCATTTTAGATTGTACCCCTAACTTGAAATTCGCACTTCTAAAATCTATTAATCAAATCCTAATACGATGCACATTCTGCTCGAGCCGTAATAATATTTATCTTCAAATTTCAAAGAATTCAGAGTTTCTACCCCGTTTAGCCCTGAGGAAGTGGAAAGCAGTCCCAGCTCTACATTTCCACGTTTCTCTATAGCTGCCAGCGAACAGTTAAGGGCAGTCATGGGGGTTAGTTGGCTCTGTAGTCGGGAGCGCGTCTACCTCGTATGGCAGGCGAGATACGACAGAATTCGATACAACCTATGGCGGGCGAGGGGAGTCAAAATTAGTACAACTATGCAACTATACAGCCATGGAATGGATGTCAGGTTTTAACCAATCAGAACGCAAGAAACCGTGCAACTATGCAACTGTGCAACTGTACAGCCCTAGAATGCCTGTATGGTTGTCACTCGCACGGGCCGAAGTGCCAGTAACCGAACAACCATACGTCCCTGCATCCCATTACGGAACACCTGTCGGGTTTCAGCCAATCAGGACGCGAAAAACCCAACAGACATACAAAAATACATGAGTACATACGGCAGTAGGGTTTTAGCCAATCAAGACGTGAAAAAACCCGACAGACATAAATACATGAGTGTCGGTGGATATGTTTGTCTCTGCCCTGCTGGTTTTGAGGGAACCAACTGTGAATCTGAAATCCTTGCCTGTGCCTCCGACCCCTGCCTGAATGAAGCAACCTGTTTTGAAAACTCATGTATTTATATCTGTCGGGTTTTTCGCGTCCTGGTTAGCTAAAACCTGCAGCCGTTCCTGCACTCATGTATTCATGTATGTCTGTCGGGTTTTTTCGCGTCCTGATTGGCTAAAACCCGACAGGCGTTCCGTAATGGGATGCAGGGACGTATCGTTGTTCGGTTAATGGCACTTCTGCCCGTGCGAGTGACAACCATACAGGCATTCTAGAGCTCTACAGTTGAACAGTTGCATAGTTGCACAGATGCATAGTTGTACGGTTTCTTGCGTTCTGATTGGCTAATTAAAACCTGACATCCATTCCATGGCTGTACAGTTGCATAGTTGTACTAATTTTGACTCCCCTCGCCCGCCATAATAAACCTCGACCCAAGCCATCCGGGTTCGATACCCGAGTCTCACTGTGCAATGTTGTGTGTTGTCATCTGTCCCTCGGATAGGACATCAAATGGAGGTCCTGTGTGTTAGAGAGTCGCAACATGCACGTAAAAGATCCCGCTTCATTCGTTCATTGCAAAGAGCAGGGTGTTTAACCCGGTATTCAAGTGGTCCCGCCTCACATCCAACTGGACCCCATGGATGACCAGCTTATTGCTGAATATGGGCTATCCAGCCATTTTCTCAGATGGAAAATTAATAAACAAACAAACAAACAAACAAATAAACAATAAAGAAATAAAAGCTAAGAATGACAAAGAACGTTATTCATTCACATTAACCCGGAACATTAACCTTTCTTCTTATCTGTTGAGTCTATTGTCAAGGTTTATCTTAAAGTTTCAAATTGTGATTGTGCGTTTGAAATCTTACGCCGAATTATGTTTGGATTCGATAAAGAATGTTATTTGTCCACGCAGAAGATATGATAATCTCTGTTTGGCAACATGCCGTGTAATAATGGTCTTCAAATATTTATCATTCTTCCTGTTTAGTTTTCTTGATGAACATGAAATGAAATTTAAGTTGCATTAGCACAGTCAGGTCATTGCACATGGAAAACTTCGTTTCTAAACACTACGAACACTGATTTCAAGTTATTATCAGAAATAGTTTAAGTGAATTGCTTTTAACAGATTTGAATTATTCTACAATTCGCTTTGACTTTAAGCGCAAAGTTCCGCACTTTCCTGTTAAATGTAGTAAGTGTCATTAATGTTAGGTTGTGTGCCACTGTGTACCTATCCGTGTACGAGTGTGGCAATTGGAATGGGTTATCTGAATTCTGATCATGGAGATTTTTTATTGCTTTTGTAATTTGTGATTGTTCAGCTGTAAGCTGAATGTAGTAACCATTGACCGTCTCTATTTTTCTTAGTTTGGGTTAGTTTTGGATCCGCATTGTTTATTCATTGCCAACGGAAACATGTCAGCCACTGAACAGCTTCTACGATCCCTTCCAATTTTCCCCAGAAAAAAAAGGTTAAATTCACATTGGCACAGTGTTTCACTATGAAAGGCAATGACATCTTTCCATTTTAAACTTCAGTGGTAACTGAACAGTTTCTTTGTCTATAATAAACGCATTTTTGCCTCTCTGCACCTCCGCCATAAACAATATTTACCGTGCATTTGGAATGTTTTCATTTCTCTCTTTCACAGCTTACACAACTGATTATCCCGAGTACACCACGCAAGGTATGACTGAAAAATAGGCTTCCGGGACATCATGCGACTGGTGTTTGGAGACCTCACCCCAATGAGAGACTTTTTCTTTGGTGTGTGTTTTCATAGTGTAAATTAGTAATGAAATATCGCATCACATTCTGTTGTTACATAATGTTCCAATACATTGCAAGAGTTTTATCGATTATGCTCTAGTGTATCGTGGTTTGTTTTTTGTTCATAAATTATCATACAATTTCACATGTCATGATATACAATGTGCGTGTACTTCATGGCACTTTCTTTTTAGAATAATAACATGCAACTTGGGCAGCCGTGAAAATAAAGAGTTGTATAATATTCTTGTTTGTAGTCTACCAATACTGTGGAAGCTGGCAGTTTCAGTGTAACGATGGAAACTGCTTACCAGACTATTGTCACAGCGATGGATACTTCGACTGTTTCGATGGCAGCGATGAAAACGATTGCAGTAGGTGTCGCATTTCACTCCTCCTGAAACTTTAAAGTCTTGAAAATGCTACTGATGTTATTGTAAATCCTGTGTTTTCAATTTGTTAGGCATGCCTTTGTTTATTGTTGAATTCTTTGTGTTTAATGGTGTTATATTCGAGTTTGGTTCATAATTAGCAGACATCAAATAGGGTCTATGATAAGACAGCAAATATTTCTCTTGTCTTATTTGTATACATAATTATTATACATTCTGCATGGTGACGAAGATTAACAAAAATTAATTACCTAAAATGCAAATGACCGCGAAAGTCTGTCTATCATTCCGAATATACTTTCCGTCATTTTATTGCTATCTCTAGCTCTGGTAGAAATTATCATTCTTCTTGAAACATTTTAGTTGACATGTTTGAGGAAAACACGAGTAAAATAAAATGAAAGAAATACATTTTCACATAATAACAATAATTAGGTTGTGACTTAAACTGACGAAACAATATTTCACGTGGTAACTCAAAGCGCCTTAATCCTAAATTTTCGTGAAACTCTGGTCTTCATATCTCGTGTGCGTCACCTTTGTTTCTAATATAATTCACCCCAATGCCGGAAGGAATTGGCTTACTGCTTGCTGTATATGAATCTTCTGAAGGTGTGAGTATGCCGGTATTCATACAAAACAACATAACCTTTTAATTTGACTATTGGCTCCAATTTTCAATACTCAAAAAACTATTTAAGTCTGACAATTTCCCAAATTTGCATCTATTTTTCTACATGAATCACACAGGTATTATCAATAACTACTGAGCAATATTTTCGTTTTCACAATAGTTTGGAAAAGAGGTACATCTTATCAACGTCAGCTTGGGACCATTTGGTGAATGTTGTGTGCATGTATAGTGTGTGTGTGTGTGTGCGCGCGCGCGTGTGTGTGTGTGTGTTTGTCCTCCGAAGAAAATATACAGTGACGTAGTTCCCTATGCATGGACACAGAAGAAAAGGAAAACATTTTATGGTAGACGAGCAGATCACGCTATTGGTGTTTATTAGAATAGTTACGACTGACCACTTGCATTTATACACAGCCAATTTTTCTTCTATTTTAGATTCAACAGGCGTATAAAGCTGAGTAAATTTCACTTGAGTTATCTTTTTTTTAGTTCTCTCTCTCTTCTTCTTCTTCTCTGTTGTTATCTCACTCTCTTTTTCATTGTGTTCATATATATGTATATATATTATATGAATATATATGCAGTGTCAGTCAACACAACAGTTAAAAATTTCGAAAGTTGTTTTTTGTTCTAAATACAGGCCCTTAAAAAAATTTATCATGGGTAAATGTTTTGAAAGCGTATTTTTTCCCGAATCATTCGGTATCAATTAGTATGTCTTTACTCCCTGCAATAAAGCAGCCCACTTACAGCAAACATACAGCTTAGAATCCGGTGAATTCATATCATTTCATAACCCCGCCAATCTGGAGTTTCTCATACTTTCTGAAACAGCAAGTCTTCTTCTACATCATACCAAAGTTTTGGATCATAAAACGAGCAGGTACTTGTATTTTCAGTAGTTTTCTCTAGCACGCTTTTGGTGGAATAGTGTGATTAAGTACTTTTCACGGAGTCCTCTTTTCATATCTTAAAAACCCTGTCCATTCTTTTCACTTTCAACTCCAATAACTTTGGAAAGAATAATGCTACTGCATTGAATGTTGGCATTAACCATTTACAGAATGTGTTAATAACCATGTTTAATTTCAGCTTAATCTGATAATCCCTTCATTGTTGTTGCTCTGGTGGTTGACATTCTGCTTTTTGTTCCATTCATTGCACTGCTAGCACGGCTTGATGAAGATTAAGCGTTTAAATATACCCTACACTTCGGAGCCTGTTTTCTCAGTTCACACTTTCCACAGTGTGTGCTTTCTTTCCAATATTAGGATAAGTTAGGAGAGTCCGTTTGAATTGAGTTATACATCGTTTTAAAGCTTATAGAGTCTGCTCTTTCATAATCTGCTCTTAAGTAAAAATCTATGTCAGATGGCTTTTTTTGTTGGCTTTGTGATGCAGGGTCACATATACAAAGTAATTTAATTGGCCATCAGCCTGGTAGGTCAATAAAAACAAAGGAGACTTTACGCATGAGTGAACACCTTTGTTTACCTCTTCCAAGGCACAAAATGAAAAATAGCAAAAAAGAACAAGTTGTCACTTATGGGTAACTGCTCTTTTTCATATAACAATAAGAACAAAAGACCAATTTAGCACAATTGATACATGAATTCAGTTGCAAAAATAAACCTATTATCTCTATAATATCTTTGAAGCCCAAAATATCAATAAAGGCCAAAATATGGGAGAAAAAAGAAGAATCTTGGGTCAAACCCAAATTCAAATAAATAAGAGAAGAAGCAATATTCAGAAAAATGGTAGAAATTTCAATGTTTTGTAATTAGGAAAGTTGTGAAGAATATTTGGTTCTAAAATTTATTTAATATATCTTTTAATTACTAAATAAAAAGAGTGAAATTAAAATATTTTATTTAATCATCTCTATGCCATTACTCCCTATGTCGTTTGTAATTTAAGGTGACAGAAATGTCTTATTTTCCCCCTTAGTTTCCAACTGCTTTTGTTTGAGGTTATGCAGAGATAAAGAGAAAAAAACTTGTTTTTGATATTTCATTCATGTCTCTCGTTGTGTTAAACTAGCTTTTTGTTGTCATTGTTATCTTGAAAGGCATTGCCATAGGAAAGGCATGTCAAATTTTGCCATTTTTACTTTTGTGGGCAAAAATGAATGTGATCACTCATGTCTAAAGTTCCCCTTTGTATCAACCTGCTAGCTTGACAGCCAATTAAATTAACTTTAATATGGTATATGATACATTGGTTTTCATCAAAATCTTCTTCTATAAAAAAGTACGTACTCGAAAGAGTGTTTACTTTCAACTTTTTTGCTGTGTGTGTATTGGTGTATATATATTGGTGTATATATATATATATATATATATGTATATTTATATAATGTGTGTGTGTGTGTGCGTATGACCATCCATCACAAAACTAACAAAAAGTCGCACACACTGATTTTGTGTAAGGACTGAAAATAGGTGAAATGTGCCAACCTACTCAATCTTGACTTATTATTTTCTGAAAGAGCAAGTCTTTTTCTACATAATGCTGAAATTGTGGATCATAAAACGAGCAAGAAAATGTGTTTTTAGCAGTTTTTTTTTCTCGAACACTCAATAGTGTGATTAGGTGTGTCTTACACTCCCCTTTTTCATTTCTTGAAAACTTTGTACACACTATTCACTTTCAACTCTAATAACTTAAGAAAAGATACTGCTACCACTTCGAAGGTTGACATTAATCACGAACAGAATGTGTTAATAAAGTATATTCAATTTTAGTTTAATCTGATAATCCCTTCATTGTTGTTGCTGGTGGTTAACATCACGTTTTTTTTCCCAGTTCATCGCACAGCTTGGTAAAGATTAAGTACTTGATAGACCCTGTACTTCAGAGCCTCTTTTCTCAGTTCACACATTTCCATTGTGTGCTTTCTTTCCAATATTTAGATAGGTTAGGAGACTATATTTGAATTAAGTTACACATCGTTTTGAAGCTGAAAGTCGGCTCTTTCAGAATATGCTTCTAACTAAAATTCAATGTCTGGCAACTTTTTGCTGGTTTTGTGATGCAGGGTAATATGTATATATGTATATATGTATATATATATATATATATATATATATATGTAATGAATATACGCAATGAGGCACCGCGTACGTTTGGGACAGAAACGATCTCTCGCACTATGTTATTATATATAAATATAATATATATTATAATATATAATATATATATATATATATATATATATATATATATATAATATATATTATAATTATATTATATATTATAAATATATATACATATATATATATATATATATATATGTATTTATTGATATACTCGGAAAGACAGCATACGCACACGCAAAGCACCTTCATGCAGTTGTGCCCAATCATTTTAATACTTATCAATGGAGTACGCAATCTTCGTTTTCTAATTAATGTGCGGTACTTTTCGGGGACGTGTTGTGGACATGACTTTAATGAGAGCAAGGAATCGTTCAAAAAGCGAATGATGTTTATGGTCTGTTGAGTTTTGTTCTTGAAAGTGTACCTTCTTTTGTCCTGAGTGTACACAATTTTGAAACAAAAGTCATGCCACCAGCTAATAACATCCGACATAGTGTGGTTGGTAAGCTGCTGTCCGTGCCTATGGTACATCTCTCTTTATTGAGGTTAGAAAGATATACCTAGGTATGAGAAATATATATAGATATATTATATATAATAAAGAAAATCAGTCAACTTTCAATCCTCAAAAGTGAAATTTCAAAATTCATACATTCGATTATTATACAAAAACCGTCCATGGATGTATTATAAAATTGCCAACGTCACAAAGTAATGATGATTCGAAGGCAATAAAATTATGTTGATAATTGGTGGATTTATTTTCATCATTAACAATCCCATTAGAACTTTCATACTCAATGTATGTTATACAACCTGTGTAACATTCATCATCAATTTTGATGATTTCGCAACGCACAAAACATTCAAGGGAAACATAGACGTGTAGATGAGGAATATTCGTATACGGTCACTTGCCGTATCACGAAATAGCCGTCTATACATGCTATATAGCGTAAGCAAGAATAAAGTGTGATCGGTGCATCCCTCTTCGTTCCAATTCCACGTCATAGCAGTGTCTGTAATTACAATGGCTAGAAAAGTTCGGCGTATAGCATGATACAAGATGAGAGCAGATCAATTGTTTTTCGCTGACTACACTTCAAAATACGAGATATTTCTATAAACAGTCTCGAGGTTGTGTAGGAGTCGGTGTACCTCTCTCGAAAATATTCAGAGCGGAATGCTACATTGAAGCTACTTGGAGAGGACCATGACATTACCCCTCTTTCGGGTTTGTACCGAATATCAACTTGCCATGATATTTCAGTTTTCATTGCCGATTGTTCACTAATCGAACTGAAATTTAAGATTGTAACTGTTTTGGAAAATAGTAAATGGTCGTCAAGTCAAGACATTTTGGGGGAATATCATCTATGTTCACGATGACATAACTGTGTCGTCTTTATTACAGTGTGAGACCATACAGAAATTACATGTTAGCTAAAATAACAGATTGAGAGATCGACATGAACGGTGAAGAAAGCAATTGGCGAGTAGTGACACCTCGTATTTCAAAATAACACTAGTTTTGCCTATTAAATTGACTTTCTGATATAAGTTTCAACTTTGCGATCATAGAGGTTGAAAATCAATATCGACATATCATAATCGGCAGAAAAAAAAATTAATCATGTAAGCTTGGCAGTGACAAGCAATCAGGTAAAATCACCCCTTAGAATACCTTTAAGTGTATTATATTTCTGTTAGTAGTCATTCTGGTTTTCAACATTTTTTCCATTCCGTCTAACTTGTCGAATTCATTCATTCTTCCGATTGTTCGGGTTCCACCTCGACCTCGACTTCGGCTTCGGCCTCCTCCTCTTCTACGTCATCCCTGCGTCTGCGACGGCGGGTTTTGTTCGTGTCCTCGCCTTCCTCTTCCCCAACATCCCTGCGTCTGCGGCGTCGTTTGCCATTGACTTCACGTCGACGACGCACTTCGACCTTATTCATAAAAATATTCGTGTTAAGATTTGAGTGTCACAGTCGTCATATCACCGAGTTGCTTACTGAAGAGTTCGATACAACCTACAGGACCTGTAGCGCAATATACTTAGAAGCCATTGTCAACAATGGAGAAGATGCAAGCATGGTCTCATAACTGCAATAAAATCGTTGTTCAAGAGTTTAGGGAAAATACAAAAATTCCATGATAAGGACTGATGACAACTTTCAAATAACCATATCGACAAAGAATTTTACGAAAAGTAAAGAGATGATGGCTTTTGGATGACCAAGTGTTATTTTTTTCGAGAATAATTTTTATCAGACTTACTGGTAAGGCGTCGAAAGCTTGTATGTAGTAGAGTCCATCTCCTGCAAAGTATAAACATAAAGACAAAAGCTGTCATGACAACATGAGAATTTGTCATTTTTTTGTTTGATTTTTTGGTCTGATTTTACAGCTAGGCACAGTGACATCTGACAGCGTATATATTTCATTTTACTTCCATTTATTTTGGATAAGAGAGATATCGCAACGTTATCTTCTACCCATTCCGGACTCGGAATCAAGAAAAAAAAATGACGGATAATAATTTGAGTTCCTATCTTGGATCACATTGAAATGAGCTTTTTTTTTTTCATGGATACCATCTTTTTACTGTCACAGAATCTGTCTTGGTTAAAGTGGCGACAGTGCTCACTATCCTTTGAAAATTTTCTACACATATTGTATTAAACGATTATGGTGTTATATATACGAAATAGAGTTCGTTGTTGTGAAAACGAAAACATGATTAAGATTGGATTATAGCATCAAATTTTTATTAACATTTTTTTTTCTTGCGCTTGTCAATGCTGGTTTAGTGTCGAAAGCCAACAGCGTGTAGCGTGGATTTGGTGACTTTGTAAAGATTTATTTTGCCATATCTCGTATATATCTTTACTCTCGTGAACTTGGTAACTTTATAAAGATTCAGGTTGCCACATCTCGTATGTCGTTACTATCGTGGTCTTGGTGACTTTGTAAAGATCTAATTTGACATGTCTCGTATGTCTTTACTCTCGTGGGATGGTGACTTTGTAAAGATTTAATTTACCATTCCTCGTATATCTTTATTCTCGTTCATCCTTAAAATGGTTTGATATCAAGCTGGGCAATGCAGAGGATAGTGTTTGTATATTTACGTTTCCCAGTTCGTCAATCTCAGTACACATGTTCACTGTTCAACAGAGAAAAAGTGCAAGAGAGCGTTATTCAAATAATTTCTTACCTAGTCCAGTGTTTGCGCAATAGTAGCTATAATCGTAGCAGCAGTCGTTGAACCGCTCACACGCTGCATCGCAGTAACAGTCTGATGAACGGCAATCACTTCCGACACAATTACATCCAAAGCCGTAGCAGCTTCCGTAGTAGGGCATTGGATCTGTGACGTATGTTGGTGCTAGATGAATAATTTCAGAGGGAGTAGAAATATCGGTACTAAGTAATGACAGAGGCCAATGCTTACGTTTACCTAGAGCCACGTCGAAAATGTTCCGTTGATATTATACATATTTCTGTTACTGAGGAATTTGGGAAACGTGTAGGTCCTATTTTTGTTACAAAGTATTGATAATCTAGACAATACGCTGCGAACGCATTTTCATTACAACTATCCAACCTTTTATTAGTAAGAAGAAAGATTTTACAATTACAAGTACTTTAAGGTGTTCATTTTCTTCAATTTGTCTCCCTCTACAAATGAAATTTGTAAGATCGAAACTGCTGATCTGTAATTTAACAAACATGTCGAGAAAATGAACCACGGGACTCTGTAATTTATCAAACTTGTTTAATTACAGATCAGCAGTTGCGATCTTACAAATTTCATTTTGTAGAGGGAGACAAATTAAAGAAAATTAACACTTCAACCTTCACCCATCTGATTAATATTCTCTTGCTTTTACGAGTAGTTTAACGTGTAATAAATGTAATGGTTAACGTCCTCACAATTGCCTAGTCCCCAAAAGACAGGAAACTTACAGCAGTAGTAATGTTCATCACTGTTATCGGAACAGTCACTGATCCCATCACATTCCCAGTTGCCTGGTATACATTGTCCGTTGTTACATTGGAAGTCTCCGTAATTACAGTAAGAGGCTAGAAAAAAGGGGAACAAGAGAAAAGAAACATTTGGATATGCACTAATACCCATGCGTCTTCTTAACTAATGTTTCCTTAGAAGGAGATCCGACTGTAATAAATATACAAGAAGACATTACCAAATTACCTACAAAATTATAAGATCTCAGGCAAAACGTATTACATATGTGGCATGCATGTTTGCTCTTAATCTTTCTCATTATTATACAATGTAAAAAGCACTCGGACAAAAATTGCAAGGAATCGAGTGGCTGTCAATGTTACATTAATGATATAATTTTACCTGGGGTAGATGCGTAATAGCCTCCTCCTGGAGATAGAAAAGAGTAAAAAGCAGGCATCTTAAAAAGGCTTGCACGTTCTACGGAATGAACCTTCTCTTCTAATTAAAGTGTTGTAGTCTATAGAACCCACCAATACGATAATTCGATAGAACTACATGTATATGTATTGTTTTTCTGTCAAGTTCAAATCGAGTACTTTTAACAGATATTTCTTACCAAATATAATAATCTTATATTATGTTTGAACTATACATGATTACAATAATCTTGCAATATTCCATTAAATATAATCAAAAATTGATGTCCAAAAAATCTCTTTGAGCACTTTGTATTGTATTGTATGCGTATATTCTCTTCGTTTCGTTTCGTTTATTTCGTTTCCAGCACATAATATTGTTTACAACATTTAAATATATATATACAAGTGTAGAGCACGGATATAATTATTGGATATATTGAACACAATGCTTCAATATAATAGAATTGAATTACCGCATCCATATTCGTCACTGTAATCGGAGCAATCATTCCATCCGTCGCATCTCCATGAATATGGTATACACTGCCCATCGGAGCACTGGAATGAATTGCCGTCGCAGTAGACTGTGTCGAGGATTGACAGCGAGAGCATGCTTAGAAACGACAATAAACTGGCAAAACATCAACCAACATTTCCGCTTCAATTTAAAGTTTGCTATCAAAAGCACCACGAGTAGTATTATGCCTATCAAAGATATGTAATCGTCGTGCGCATGGCAGATTGTCGTTAGCGCGCTTCCGTGCGCATGGCAGATTGTTGTTAGAGCACTTCCGTGCGCATGGCAGAATGTTGTTAACCCTACGCGCACTCCCACACCCTAACGACAATCTGCCATGCGCACTCCCACGCTGTAACGACAATCTGCCAGGCGCAGGGAAGCGCGCTAACGACAATATGCCATGCGCACGACGTGTTATGAGGAGATTTAACATGAAAAGAAGAAGCTTATTGAGTGCAGCATCCGACAATCCCATGACGAAAAAAAAAAATTGGAATCAATTTTCCAAATCACCAACCTACCAGATGGGCACAAGAAAAAAAAACACACACACACACACTAACGCACACACACACACTCACACAACTTCGGCAATAACAACGCACGATGAAGTAAAGTTTCTTTAAAGTTACTACACTCTTTTAGAAGCATAGTTCACGTAAACCCCTTTATTCCATGTTATTACAATACGTGAAGTCTTGAAAAAAATTCTATTTGAAGCTCAAGTCCTGTATTCGATGGTTAAAAAGTAACAACATATTTCAACAGATCTTGAAGTGACGTAATGCCTTGCAATCTGAACATACGGGGAACTATGACTTTCTCAATTACTCAGTTTTCAAGAACAATAACCCCATTCATCGTAATCTGTTGGACCACATCATACACGAAAACCTCCCATTGCAGTTTAGTAATCGTTTAATGAAACTGAGTATTGAAATGGTTTTGCAAAAAAAAAAGTGGATGATTAAAGAGATATTTGTTGTTGTTTTTTCAATGAATAATTTTCTTACTCGGTGTATCCAAAGTCGGGTGGTCACGGGCTGGTAAAAGTACTTACTACTTTTTACAGTATGTTCTTTTCTGGATAACGAGTACATTGCATTGCTTTATTTCATTAAATACCAGAAAATATTGCACTTAACTTTGATCGTGCAATTATTCCCTGGTATCCCATTCATTGCAATCCAAGCTAAGGTAGCGAGTAGAATGAACACAGCATTGTGCGTATCGTCAAAGTATTGAAAAGTAACCATTACTATATAGAGAAATGTATCATTAAATGCATTGTGGTGCGAATTTTAGCATCAATGTCACTCCCACCCCACCCCCCGCTTAAAAAGGGAGGAATAGAAAGTAACCAACTCATCATGAATAAATAGTTATATAGTAGGCCTAAATTCCATAAAAGCTTCTGAATTCATACCTGGTGTTGTGTATGACCCTGTACAGATGATGAACAATTGCAAAATACAAAGTAATAAGTATTTGGTGTTTGAACACAGACAGCCATTAGCTGATAAATGTCATCATCTCGTTAATAGACGTGTGTATATACATGTATGCAAACAGGAATTGCCAAACCGATGTTCCTTTTTAAACTTGCATTCACACACGTATTGAGCACACTTAAAAATGTTATAGCGGTCAATGGATACCATCGGCTACGTGTCAGTAATCACAATCCAATTATTAAAACAATTAATGTGATAAATCATTTGTATGAAATGGTCATGAAATGAATAAGTATCATTCATAGAGATGCATCGAAGACTGAATATAAAATGTCTACCCATTGTTACCTATAAAAGGGTCAACACATATAACAAATCTCATAACGTGAAGGAAAAAATATTTTTTCTCAATCCAACAGAAAAATACAACAATTAAAAGAAGTAATGGTGATGGTCATGGTGGCTAACTTACCACAGTGGTCTTCGTCGCTGTTGTCGGAACAGTCAACGATTCCATCACATTCCCAGTAGCCTGGTATGCACTGACCGTTGTTGCACTGAAATTGTCCTGGATTACAATATCCTGGACATAACGTTAAATCAGAAACTCAACTTTAATTTTTAAGGTGTGCAGAGATCCAGGGAAAGTCTTGGTTAATGTAATTTTAACATACTCGCCTCATTACGCGAAACGCAAATGAAATACATACTGCATAATATATGTACTAACTAGCAAGAAGAAATTGTTTTATTATTTGATGTTTTATATCAGTCATTTTCGTAGCTTTTCTGTCCTTTTACATTTTGAATTTTGAAAAAGGAATAAGTGCTGGATATTCCGAAAACAGACTTGAGTTTTGAAGGCCAACTTGTTCCCTCTGTTTTCCGTTTTTCTCATCCGTTTTAACATTAAATTTATGTTACTTTTTATGTTGCTTACGTCACAGGTAGCGAGATTTCTGACAGACATATTAGAAATCAAACAGAAATTGTTTCCTGCTTGAAATAATTGTGACTTTGCATAATCATGCTGTAGTGAGGTGAGTACCAAAACAGCCAACAGCTCTGCATATGCCAACGTGATGTTGCATATAATGCACATGAACATATCATTTGGCTTGCAGGAAGGAACCAAATGCTTATCAACGTGAATGTCGTTGATTCAAGTTCGTCTTTAATTCAACTTCAGAAACATCACCGCCATTTAATTGCTTTAATAGTTAAATGTAAAGCAAGATCAATTTTTAATAAAGACTATAAGTCTCACGAAGAGAATCTCCGTAACATTCTTGCTTTTGTATATGAAAGAGGAAGATCCTACAAGATCTCTTAAACCTTTGACATAAACCAGCTGGTGTGTAAGTGATGGGGCTCTAAAGAGGTATGAAAAGAAAACATCGGTGAATAGAAAAGTAGCCGGGAATCTGCGACCAATACGATCAATCAAGACTGCACTCAGTGCCGTATATTCGGCACTGAGTGCACTAAAATACATCGTAATGATTGGAGAATTATTCTCTTGTGTCTCATTCATTATGATCCAATCTTAAGAACATAAATGTGAAATAGCACGATACGACACAACATGATGTAAACTGTAAGAGTATTTACATACCTGGTGTTGTGTATCCCCCTGTGCAGAGGATGAAAAAGGAATAACGAAATACAAAATAATTAGCAAATAAAGTTAAAACACACAAAGCCATTCCGGATTTGTTTTTTGTCATTATTGTCATTACATTATAACAGACATGTGTACACAAATAGGAGATAAGAAGGAGTTAGTTTTTTTGTTTTTTTATAAACTTCTTTTCCAGTATCTAACTTTAAATATAGAAAAGAACTATTGAAAATAATCAAAAACATGGGGAAAAAAGTATCAATCCTGCAAAGCAACATCTTGACTCCAAAAATTTTACAATGTTCCCAATCAAGATTCCACCTGTATCAAATTATCACTTTTTTTTTAGTACCAGTTGTATACCAGTGCACATGACTGCAATTCTACGAAAAGCTAGCCCCCACAGAATCCAGAGAAACTGTAACAATACGTATTAATGTTTCGTGAGGATGTGGTTTTGTGCCAATAAAACAATTTAAGACCCACGCATATCAGTTTGAAGTATAGTTCTATTTCTATAGGGGAAAAATGTTGCGATGATAGTGCCTCACACACATTGAACTGTGACGTCCCCAATTTTTCATTGTTTTCCCTTCAATAACGAAATATATTAATCAAGATAACATAATGAATGCATAAATTATAGGAGATAACTCCAGAGGCTCTTGGGAAAATCAGAGGCATGATAGGGAATATCATAGTGAGATGTAGATGTAACACATATTATTTATGCTTTTATTTTGCTATTTTTCGTAATGTATATCCCTAGGTATGATTTATCCTGATTATGGAGTTCCTCACCATAACAAATGACGCCAGCGTCCTCGCTATGACCGCAATTGTGCTGGCCAAATCCATTGTGCGGACACTGATTGATATCACTCTCGCTGCCAGAGCAGTAGACATCGTCCATCCAGATCGGCCCGCTCCCCTGGCCGAAATATGCCGATTGTAGTGCCGACGTGGCGCCGCTGAACCCGAGCATCCTGCAGATGACATTGGCGTCATTTATGTCCCAGGAATCATCGCATACTGTTCCCCACTGATAATCGACCAAAACTTCCACACGACCTTCGTTGTAGCTACTTCCACCCATCAAACGAACTGCATCCACACTTAGAGATGATCCTGTGAGAGTACAATTGGGGCATTCTCAAGTTTAAGAAACTGCCTTTCCGTTACTTCCTTATGTTTACGATTTATTCATTAAAGCGTATGGTCCTGAGTGATGCCGTTTGTTGGCTATTGCTAGTCGGCTGGGGCGAACTACATGGAGTCGGCACTTTCTCCTGTTTTCATATCTGAGTAGGCAGGGGGACCACTTCGCCGGGTTAGCACCCTGCTCTTTGCTATGAATGAATGAAATAGGATCTTTCATGTGCATGAGTCGTGGCTATTTAAAACTCATACACGGGACCTCCATTTGATGTTATGTCTGAGGAACAGAGTGTTTTGCCTCTTGCTAGAGGAGACGGATGTTTACGCACAAGTTACTCAGTGTGGGAGTCGATCCGGGGTCCTTTGGATTAGGAGGCAGACCAAAATCACCGCCCCTATGTACACTATAATTACCTCCACCAAGGGAGGAGGTTATGTTTTCGTTACCGTTGGTTTGTTTGTTAGTTAGTTTGTTTGTTTGTCCGTGTGCAAAATAACTCAAAAAGTTGTGCACGGATTTAAATGAAACTTACAGCAAAGGTTGAGAATGACATAAGAAACAGATGATTAAATTTTGGTAGTGATCCACAAATTTTTATGGGTTTTAGGAAGGATTTTCGATATTTTGTAACGTAGGGTCAATGAACGTGGGAGTTCAAGCTGCGCAATTTTGAAGTTTGCATGCGCGCACTTAAGTGCGTGCTCTAAATCACCGCCCTTATGTACACTATAATTTTATAGTAAATAGGTAGAGTGAAATTTGCGTTGTGATTGGTTGGATAGCATCACGTGATTGTGCAAAAATTCCGGTATAGTGGCACGACCACTATACCGGACGCTTACAGCGCGTGCCTACGCTTTATGTACGCAGATATTCGCGCAGGGAGGGACGTAGTGCAGTAGGACAAAGCCAAGCATTTCAACGTATGCGCGCGTAGAGCACTGGACGCAAAATGTTGGGGTTCATACGCGAGCCTGCTCTGTGATGTACAATACGCATACGCGGCTGTACTAGCGTCGCGCGCGTTGTGTACGTAAACTACAGTACTGACAGTAGGTTGTGGTTGCGCGCAAGAAATCAGTGCCGGTACGGTGAGTCTTACCTTAGATCTAGGGCCTAGACCTACGGAAAATACATTTACATCGATGGACCTATTTACTATAACAATTAGTGCATGTTATATTGATGCACCAGTACTGGACTATAGAACTCCAAATACAATGTACTCAATTATCCCTCGTGCAGTTCTATTCACCTCGGCCTGCGGCCTCGGTGAAACAAAACAGCACTCGGAATAATTTAGTATTTGTCGTTCTCTAATCCAGTATAGTGCATCATAGAGCATGCACTATTTGTATAATAATCATCCATGCACCATGATACATCCTTGACAAAAAGTGGACGGAACTTAAAGGATAGTTTTTGACATGACAGCTACAATCATCGTTTCCATATATATATATATATATATATATATATATATATATATGAATATAAGAACTACCCAAGTCCATGAGAGGTCATTTCGAGTAAACTTTAAAAAAAAAAGTAATATTTTTTTTTATTGGTCCAATAATATTTTATTTAACTGCGATGGGAAGGCACCATTGTATATAGAAATTAGTACATAATATTATCACAATTAACATTTACATTAATTGTGGTGCGGTCATTTTGTGTGATGGACTTGGGTCGTTTTTTTAAATCATATGGACTTGGGTCGTTCTTTGAATTATATACAGGATAGGCTGCTATATTGATGGTATGGTAAAAGCAATAGATAAGAGAGTTTTGTTACTTTTTTCAGCTTTTAGTCCGTATGGTCTAGACAAATATAGTTGTCTACCATAGCATACTGTCCCTGATCACTATGCTAATCCATCATGTGTGTGTATCTGTCTGTGTGCACGTCTGTGTGTATACATGGATCTACAATCTGCATATGTGTATGTATTAAATGTGTGGAAATGTCATGTTCATTCTGGCCCGAATTCACGAAGATGGTGCAATTGAAACGATGGTTGAAACCATGGACAAAAACCATGGAGCGCCAAGTGTCGCATGGAATATTTCGATACAAAATTTGTCATTTCGCCGACGAAATGACTGATTCCGTGACGAAATATTCCATGCAACACTTGGCGCTTCATAATTTCATTTGGCCAAAAATTGAACTTGGTTCATTCTTATAATCAGGTCTTCATATATATATATGCCACAAAAGTTATTTCAAATCTTTATGATGATCCAAATGGAGACTAAATGTATGGGTCAATAATTCAACAAGCATGGACAGATAGCATTTGTGAGTGAAAAGGTACCCTGGAGTCACCAACTGATTTTCTAGTAACCTTCTTTACTCTTTTCACATGATATAAAAAGATATGGAATATGCTATAACACTGCATGAGACCTATTCAGTATCCATTGTAATGTAAAACTTTATAATGCGACAACTTCTAACCAGAAAAGAAACAAATTTCTTAAGAAAGTGTGGTGGGCACTTTTATAATTTCGTTCCCCCAAGGAATATATATATATGTGTGTGTGTGTGTGTGCGTGTGTGTGTGTGTAATAAAAGGCAACCCTCTTATTCTCAAAGAGAAAATTAGGTACAAAATCGTCATACCTGGTGTTGTGTATCCCCCTGTGAAGGTGATAAACAACGGAATGCAAAGTTAGTACATGGTTTTTAAAGTTGAACCACTGGCTGATAAATGTCATCGTAATATTCATAATGGACATATGAATACAAACAAGATAGGAAAAACAGGTGTTGTCATAAGCTTCCGTTGAAACATGAAACCACACTAAGACAAGTAATGCCGGTCAAAGGTTACTATAGCTTACAACTCAACCATACCCTAAAAATAAGAATAATACAACTTGAATAACTTAAGTTCTTCGTTTCACGACTACTTAATGTTGTTCGATTTTCATAAGATTTGGCTTGCCAGGGAGGAACCGAATGTTTAACAACGTGATTTAAGGTGATGATAATCAAGTAAGTTTGAATTAAATTCAAATGCACACAGTGTCCAAATCATATTCAGCGTCTTTCAATGTTACCATTAGGGCAGGGCATTATATTGTCCATTGAGCCGTAAAGAAAACCCTTGAAATCCTCAAGAGAGGTTGATAGTAAAAACATTTTTCCTTTTTTCGAAAATGAGAAAAGCAAATGCTAAAAGACACCTCAAAGTCTTTGCAGTTAACCAAGTACCTTTTTTTTTTGGCAGGGCTCTGATTAAGAGGTACAGGAAGAAACGGGAGTAGGTAAAAACGCAGGATGGAGTATCAAACGACTTCGTTCAATAATCTTCGTCCTCCGTGTCATATAATATCATAAACCAAATTGATATCTGCTAATCATGAACATAACGACATGCATCAAACACAAAGAATTCAACAATAAAGAAAGGCATACCTAAAAAAATTAAAAACAGAGGACTTACAGTAACATCAGTAGGATTTTCAAGACTTTAAAGTTTCATGAGTGAAATGCGACACCTACCGCAATAGTATTCATCGCTGCCATCGGAACAGTCGCTGTATCCATTACATTGCCAATAATCTGGTATGCAGTTTCCATTGTAACATTGAAACTGCCAGCTTCCACAGTATTGATAGCCTACAAACAAGAATATTACACAACTCTTTGTTTTCACGGCTACCCAAAGTTGCTTATTATCATTCTTTAAAAAAAAAAAGTAGCCCGGCGTCAACGATTGTTTATCTCTAATAATCTATTTCTTCTTATGATTAGATATTCGAGGAATATGAAATAGTATGATATCACCCGTCATCAAGCCAAGGTATAATGTAACAATTTGTAACATGAATACGTTATTTGAAACAATGTGATTGGATGAAAGCACGAGAACGAAGTTTTAGAGGGAGACAAAATGAAAAGCTCAATGTGATTGGATCTCAACATCATGTTACACGGCCCCTTTCAAGCAAAATTACAGAAGTTAAGCGTCTGATCCCAGATGAGGTTGAATTGTAAATTCTATAGTTGCTACCGAAAATCGTCATACCTTGTGTTGTGTATCCTCCTGTAAAGATGATGAAGAAGGATCACGGAAAACTAAATAGTTGGTACATGGTTTGGAACATTTTACTGATAATGGTTATCGTTGAAAAAAAAAAACACTACTTGCACAACAGTTAGACAAGTAATGACGGTTAATGATTACTATTACTTACAATTTGATAATCAGAAAGCATTTACAAAAAGCAACAAAGCGTCTCTAGATAAACCTTGCAAAACGACACAAAATTCTAGTGGCAGTTTTACTTTCGGAAAAGAACCAAGCAAACTGCGCAACTTACGACATTTCATAACAAAGTGTGGAATAGTGAATTAAAGGTCAAAGTGAATTATTAATTACTGAAATCGTTTGAAGTCTACTTATTTGAACTATTTTGGAAAATAACTTGAAATTCTTGTAGAAAGTATAGTACCTAACGGGTTTCCGTTGACCAAGGATCGACAATGCGGATTCAACTGCAATAACATGTTATGTTCATCAAGAACATCTTGCATCCTTGCAATAACACCGCAGGAAAAATAATGTACTTTTTAAAGTCTCTATTTATTCTAACTACAAAAAAGAATACAAAATAGTACTTATAGTCAAAAGAGTTTATAGATACTTTTTTAAAGGTAGATGGGTGCACCGGGTGTTTTGAAATCATAAATCCTTATCTTTTTCTGCTAATAATGAACAGCAAAACGTGAACATAACGACTGCATTTAACACAAAGAATTCAGTGATACTCAAAGGCATGCAAAATCATCTTAAAACAGATGGGATAAAGACACATTTGTACGATGTTGACGATTTTAAAGTTTAATGGGGTCGTAGAAGTTTAGAACTCATGCAGCGGAGAGGCAGTGACATATGGAATGCACACCTACCGCAATTGTATTCATCGCTGCCATCGGAACAGTCGCTGTATCCATTACATTGCCAATAATCTGGTATACAGTATCCATTGTTACACTGAAACTGCCAGCTTCCACAGTAGTGATAGCCTACAAACAAGAATATTACATGAACCATTGTTTTCACGGCTACCGAGAGTTGCTTGTTATCATTCTTTTTTTTTTAAAGTAGTCAGGTATCAACAATTGTTTATCTCTAATAATCTATTTCTTCTTATCATTAGATATCCGGGGAATAAGAAATAGTATGATATCACCGTCATCAAGCCAATATATCACAATGTAACAATCTGTAACATGAATAAGTTATTTAAAAAGACGTGATTGGATGAAAGCACGAGAACGAAGTTTTAGAGGGAGACAAATTGAAAAGCTCAATGTGATTGGATTTCAACATTATGTGACACGGCCCCTTTCAAGCAAAATTACAGAAGACAAGCGTCTAATCCCAGATGAGGTTGAATTGTAAATTCTATAGTTGCTACCAAAAATCGTCATACCTTGTGTTGTGTATCCCCCTGTAGAGATAATGAAGAAGGATCACGGAAAACTAAATAGTTGGTACATGGTTTTGGAACTTACAAAACATTTTGCTGATAATGGTTATCGTTGAAAAAAAAACACATAGACAAGTAATGACGGTAATGATTGCTATTACTTACAATTTGATAATCAGAAAGCATTTACAAAAAACAACAAAGCGTCTCTAGATAAACCTTGCAAAACGACACAAAATTTTAGTGGCAGTTTTACTTTCAGAAAAGAACCAAGCAATCTGCGCCACTTACAACATTCATAACAAAGTGTGGAATAGTGAATTAAAGGTCAATGTGAATTATGAATTACTGAAATCGTTTGAAGTCCATTTATGTGAAACATTTTGGAAAATATCTTGAAATTCTTGTAGAAAGTAGAGTACCTAACGGGTTTCCGTTGGCCATGGATCGACAATGCGGATTCAACTGCAATAACATGTTATGTTCATCAAGAATAACGGCTTTCCGTTGGCCATGGATCGACAATGCGGATTCAACTGCAATAACATGTTATGTTCATCAAGAACATCTTGCATACTTGCAATAACACCGCAGGAAAGATAATGTACTTTTTTAAGTCTCTATTTATTCTAACTAAAAAAAAAAAAAGAATACAAATTAATACTTATAGTCAAAAGAGTTAATAGATACTTTTGTAAAAGTAGATGGGTGCATCGGGTGTTTTGAAATCATAAATCCTTAACTTTTTCTGCTAATGATTGATGAACAGCAAAACGTGAACATAACGACTGCATTTAACACAAACAATTCAATAATAGTCAAAGGCACGCAAAATCATCTTAAAACAGACGGGATAAAGACACATCTGTAGGATGTTGAAGATTTTAAAGTTTAATGGGGTCGTAGATGTATAGAACTCATGCAGCGGATAGGCCGGTGACATGTATGAAATGTACACCTACCGCAATAGTATTCATCGCTGCCATCGGAACAGTCGCTGTATCCATTACATTGCCAATAATCTGGTATGCAGTTTCCATTGTAACATTGGAACTGCCAGCTTCCACAGTATTGATAACCTACAAACAAAAACATCACATTCTTTTGAAGTTGTTTTTATAAATTTTCTAAAACTATTTGTTGTCCCTTACAACAGGACAAAATGTTGCCGGACATATTAGAAAAAAAAAAAAGGAGAATCGTTTCCTACTTGATTTAATTATGACTTTACATGATTTGACCAAAACGGTCAAGAGCTATAGGCCTATAATGTCAAAATGATGTGGCATAGATAATGCACATGAACGTGAAAATGGGCGTCCGGGTGAGGTACATAATGCTTATTGACATGAGTGTATTTAATGCAAGTTTTACTTCAGTTCGATTACAGAAACAGATTACAGAAAGCAAGGTTACTGTTATTCCATATCTGTTGTCTACAGGGGTCACGAAGAGAATCGTTGAAATCTTTACGGGCATTACTAACCTTTTTTTTGGGGGGGGGGGGGAGGCGGTGGGGAGGGGTAAATGAAAGAGGAAAATCCATCAACAGTCCCTAAGTCTTTATAATGAACCAGGTGGTGACAAACTTATAGGGCTTTAATTTCAGAGTCATGTTTTTTTTTCCCTAATCTTCATTTCTCTTATCATCCTAGAATTGTACATCATAAAATAATAAAATCTGATAGGTACTACGCAGCTTCGTAATAGTATGAAGCTGCATAATACCTATCATATATGTGTATATATGTGATATAAACCTAATATAGCATTAAAACGCCTTATCCTGGCGAGGAAAGCGCATGTATGTATATGAAAACCAGTTTCTAAACTTAAGCCTAATGAGCGCCGCGCGGAGATCGTCAGCTTAGCTGTGAGGGAACATGACGACATCCAGTATGTCCGCGCGGTCCAGATGTCGGTGCAGGGGGCATGGACTTCGTGGGAAAATGTGCGACAGAGAAAGCTTTCATGGAGAAATCTCTTCGACACGAGTCCTAGACTCCTTCAATTTCTACTTGGCGCGACGTATGATACCACACCATCACCCGTTAACCTAAAACGATGGGGTATAGCGCATGAAGACTCTTGCAACCTGTGCAAAGAGAGAGCCACCACTACACATATTCTCGCGGGATGCCCCACGAGTCTCGGACAGGGAAGATACACTTGGCGGCATAATCGAGTTCTGCGCGTTATCGCCGAGGCATGTAGCAATCAAATTGGACAATGCAACACCAAACCTATTCCAGCCAAACGATGTCATGTGAATTTTGTGAAGGAAGGTGAACAAAGCAAGACAAAATCACAGAGGGCCTTTTCTTCGTGCTTGGATGAGGCAAACGATTGGAAAATCTTGGATGATTTAGACAAGAAACTTGTCTTCCCTCAAATTGTTTTCGTCACCAGCCTACGCCCGGATATCGTGATATGGTCGGAGGAAAAAAGGCAGGTGTTTATCATTGAACTGACTGTACCAGATGAAGCAGGCATGCAAAGAG
Organism: Diadema setosum; assembly: GCA_033980235.1. Lineage (NCBI taxonomy): Eukaryota > Metazoa > Echinodermata > Echinoidea > Diadematoida > Diadematidae > Diadema > Diadema setosum. The sequence continues at coordinate 29,643,332 of CM067075.1, read as the reverse complement.
CTCGCGAGAGAAAACGTGACAAATACGAATACCTCGTTTTGGAGATTCAAAAACGGAGATGGAAGGTAGACCTTTGGACAATAGAGGTCGGCTGCCGTGGATTCTCCAATGGGTCTTTAGCCTACGTCCTACGACGTCTAGGTTGTGGAACGAGGACGACAAGGAGAGTAGAAGGAGAAGCATGCAGCCGTGCTGAGAGGGCCTCGTTTCACTTGTGGTTGATGAGAAATGAGACTCAGTGGTCCACGCCTACCTATATGACGTCATAATACCTACTCAGAGACAATAACCATGGTGCCAAACAACGCGAGTACAACTGTGGCAACGCGCGTACAAATCTTGCAACGCGCGCGCATGGTTTCATCACCTACTCAGATCATTTGAAATGCAGGTTAGTTGAAAAATCCGTTCGGCCAGGAGCAAACGTATTTTGTACGTTTGCTTCAGAAACGGATTTAATTTCACATCTTTTTCGCACCCTGGCCGCTGACGAAGAGTGCGACTACCTGCTTGTACAATTATGACTTGCGAGCTCCTCCGGCAGGAAGGAGTTTCCTGAATTTGCCGTTTTGGTTTTTTTTTCATATATGTATATATATATAGATATATATATATATATGTATATAATCATATACATAATTCATTATGATGTATTAATTTCTGACATGAAACATATCATTCAGCACAGTTTGGTGGGATAACATTGATGTGACTTACCGCCCCCCCCCCCCACACACACACATAAAAAAAAATAAGGAATCCATAAAATTCTGAATGGGGGTGAAATCACCAATTCCATACATTTTACGAAATTCAGTGTATCATCATACCTTGTGTTGTGTATCCCCCTGCAAAGATAATGAAGAATAAGTTCAGGAATACAGAAATAGTGCATACTTTTTTTAAACTTTGTAAACATTGCCTAATTAAAGTCTTTATTATGGTAAAATTCATGAATTACATTGTTTACAAACGAGAAGCACGCGTTGTCTTAAGCCTGCGTTGAAACACTTAACCAAACTAAGAAAAATAGAGACCGTCAATAGTTACTATATTCAGCCTACAGCTCAATAAACCCAAAATTATAAAAGCAATAAAAATCTCCATGATTAGAATTCAAATAACCCATTCAAAATGCCACACTCGTACACGGAAAGGTACACAGTCGCGAACAACCTAACATTAGTGACACGTACTACATTTAATAGGAAAGTGCGGAACTTTGCACTTAAAGTCAAAGTGAATTGTAGAATAATGCAAATATGTTAAAATCAATTCATTTAAACAATTTCCGATAATAACTTGAAATGTTCGTAGTGTTCAGAACCGAACAGTTTTCCTTATGCCGTGGCCCGACTGTGTGGATGGAAGATAAATTACGTTTCATGTTCATTAAGAATACTAAACAGGAAGAATGACAAATATTTGAAGACTATTATTCAAAGGCATGTTACTATACATAGACTATCACACTTTCTGCGTGCAGAAATAACATTCTGTATCGAATCCAAGCAAAATTCAGTTTAAGATTTCATACGCACAATCACATTCTGACACTTTAAAATAAACCTTGCCTATAGACTGCATAGATTAAAAAGGCTAATGTCCCGAGTTAATTGAATGACTTTTTTGTTCTTAACTTTTATCCCTTTGTTCGTTTGTTTGTTTGTTTGTTTGTTTGTTCATTTTCCATCTGAGAAGATGGCTGGATAGCTCATATCCAGCTATAAGCTGGTCTTCCATGGGGTCCAGTTGGATGTGAGGCGGGACAATTTCACCGGGTTAAACACCCTGCTGCAGCTCTTTGCGATGAATGAATGAAGCGGGATCTTTTACGTGCATGTTGCGACTCTCTCGCACACGGGACCTCCATTTATGTCCTATCCGAGGGACAGATGATAATTAACACACAACATTGCTCAGTGAAATTCGGGTATCGAACCCGGGTCGCTTGGATCGAGGCAGACGCGCTACCGACTGAGCCAACTCACCGCTATGACAGCCCTAACTGTTCGCAGCTACTAACGTCACTCAAAGTAACGTGGAAATGTAGCACTAGGACTCCTTTGCTCTTTCTTAGGGCTAAATGGGGGATAAGCTCTTTGGGCTAAATGGGGGAGAAATTCTTTGAAATTTGAAAATGAAGAAATTTGTACATTACCTTGCTGGCAGTATCCCGGGGAAATTGAAATGTCGTCTATGGCGATATCACCTGTGTAGCTACTCCCACGTACACCTTCCATGGTAATGTAGAATGACCGGTAGTAGTTGTAAATACTGATCTGGATTAATGAATAATATATGACGACGTGTTTGAAGCTTTTCGACACAGTAGTAATTTAGTATGATTAAAAATGGTTTCTTGATGTACTGCACCGCATTTTTAACATGCACTGTGAGCTTGTTGACTTTAAGCCCTTTTCACTGGTCCAGTTTCTCTACTTTTCAAATTCATTGGCCTGGAATGGTTTTTTGATGTGTCTCCGATCAAAGGTTTCTCATTGGAGTCTGCTTTATTCAGCACCTTTTGAATCAAAACCTACTATGAATTGCCTGGTTTTGCACACAGGAATCTAAATACCTCGGAGATTTTAAAGTAATTGACTCCTAAAAATGAATACATTTCTGTTAAAGAAAGGAAGTATATATATATATATATATATATATGTATATGAATAATACATGTAGGCCCTATATATACATATATATTACATGTATATCTATCTATCTATATATATATATATATATATATATATATATATATATATATATATGTGTGTGTGTGTGTGTGTGTGCGTGAACGTGTGTGTGTCTGGATGTGTACATTTGCGTGAAGAACCAAAATGTGGAATTCCATTTTTTGATCCTCAGTGTCTTGCGATTATTTGCGAGTGCCACAAAGATGGTTTCTTCCAGGCTATTTTTTTCCCTTTTGTTTATCTCTCATAATTCTACGGCTCATTTCCTTTTCAAACATATAGTAGATCAAGAATGAAATATGTATGGAAATAGGTCCCACTGAATCACCTGCGTTTGGCTCCAATAGTTTCCCCTTTCTCCACTGACTGAGTATAAAATGTCCGTCGCATTTGGTGACCTTGACTCAGACTTGTAGACATTTAGTGTGTTGATTGTGCTACCGTACATATGAGACCAAAATGTCAGGCACGAGTAGCCGTTTCCATTGTAGGCGGGGCTCCATAGGCGTGCAGCATATCCGTTATAACCTGAAGAGGTCTCTATATACATATAATATCCAGCTGCAAGTAAAAGGGTGAGCAGGTCACAAGCTGTAAATACATGTTAATGTTCTAAAAGTTAAGAATTAAGGCACAGTAAATTTACAGCGATGCCCCCTATTCTAATCAGCATTTTCTTGTACATGATAAATTTTGTTTCCTTGTTGTGCATCAAACGCTACTTGCTACACATTTTGATACAAAAGAGAACTTTTGTAGCAAGCATAGTTTGAGGTTGAAATTCTGCTCCTTCAGAGAAAATTGTCACTATCTTTCTTTTGTCAAATTCATTCATGGTTCAATTAAACCTTAAAAAGGGCCGGGCTTTTTGGCTATGCTCAGACCGGGGGGTGGGGGGGATGGATTCCGCCCCCCCCCCCCCCCCCCCCCGAGATATCGGCCATTGGTGGAGGGACCGCGATGAAATTTTGCATGCGTGAGACCCACGTCATAATCTACGAGATTCAGTCATGAGATTTTTTGAAACAATCAATTTCTAATTTTAATTAATTAGTTATGCAAATTAAGCTCAAGATCACATTCTAGCCTAATTAAAAGCATTTAGAGTCTAATTTTTGACCTGTAAATCTGTTTTAGCATATTCAACAATTTTACATCACAAAAACTTCCAAAACTCATTTCAATTCTTACGTATTTTATTGTTTTCAGAATTTCTTGTTTTCTACCATAATTAGCACAAAATTAATCAATGAAAGTGATAAATTGTAAAAATAATCAGGTTTTTACGACTTTCATGACAGAGCACTGTTTTCCATAGGAAATGTACACGCAATCACAACATTGTGCCCGTTTTGGGGCGACATTCCGTTACAAAAATGGGTGTGGCTTCGCAAAAGTATGCGCGGACGTTGCAAATTTGTCTCAAACGTTGCGCTAGACTTGAACAAACAAAGTCAAGAAGTGTCGCGACGAGGCCTTCTCGCGTTACAGAATTACAGCGCGAAACGTCGATGGGGGGGGGGGGGTCGGATTCTGCCCCCCCCCCCGGCTCTTTTAGGGTTAACACAATGAATAGAATTCCTGACGAGATCATGAATGTTGGGATCGAAATGTTGTAAATATTTATTGATGTTGTGTAATATACAAAAGTTTATCCCAATTTAAAAAAAAAAAAAAAAAATAAATCAACGTTTTTGTGCCATAGTCAGTAAGGAGTGATTTATCATAAATGTGTTTTCCATAATTTCAAGGTAGAATGTGATCGCAAAACACGTTCCATTCTTTTTTCATTCATTCCATTTTATTTTATCAATTGCATTGCATTTCCATCCTTGTCAGTGTATTTGTAACCTTCGCAAAAATGATAAGTAACAGTGGGGTATTATTGGAAAGTTTGTTTTTATTGTTATTGTTGTTGTTTTGGGGGTCTTGAGTATGTACTCGAGTATAAACAAAAATAAATTGAAAATGAAGCTTTACTAGTTTCGCGATCAAGCTCTTCAAATTTTACTGTTCGTAAAATGATAATAACAAAAATGATAATAACACGTATGAATGGGCATAGAGAAGTTCATCTACGGCAATGACAAATCTCATTTAAAGAAAAAGAAGCATCGTCGAATTAAGATGAAAATGTTAAAGGCAAAATTTACCACTTGCAGATGAAACAAAAGCCCATCGTTAGTGCTTCAAAATAGTTCTTAAATGTGAGTTAGGGATAAAAACAACCAATGTAAAAATTTGAACCAGCATAAATATACAAAATGTGAACAAAAGTTATAATTAAAAAAAAAAATCCATACTAAACCTTTTGCAGTTATGGTTTAATAAGAAAAATAGTGATATCTCCTCATGTTTTAGGCTTTATTGCAAAAAAAAAATATATATATATATATATATATATGTATATATATATATATATATATATATGTGGTAGGGTGTTTTTTGACACAATTGACGTTGAAATATGCATCAGATGTGATACCTTGAACATTTTTAAAATCACTGGTCCAAAAAGTAATCAGGACAATCAAACCTACATAAAGGCAAGACCAAACTGCTTACAATAGGTTCCGTATGTATGGTCCACTGACGGTCCAGTATTTGAAGACGGGGTACTTCCGCTTCTCCGGGTCCAGTCAAAATTGTCACCGTAATATGCCTGCTGCCATCCACAGAGACCGGATTCAAAGTCACAGTCAAATTGTCCGGGATCTGGTTCAGGATAATTATTATTAAAAAAAATGAAAAATAAAAATAGAATAAAAACTTGTATTGGAGATACTACTTACATCTATATCAGCATATGTTCAGAGTTTGCTTGCTGAACTTTGTGTCATCGTGTTGCATGTCACGTCGCGTATTAGCAACACACGAGTGCTGTAGCAATTGCTTTAGGGTCATCCTATGAGACCTACACTAACATGACTAAGGAGTCACAGAGCCCATGAGTTCAACATTGAGAAAAAAAAAAAAGTCCATGAGTCATACAGCCCACGAGTCATTCAGAAAATGAGTTCGACACTAGGCAATTAAGGCCCATGAGTTCAACACGAGGTAATTCGACATTACAACATTTGTAAAACGTGTTGCTGAACTCGTGGCTTTCTTTATTTTAGTGTCGAACTCATAGGCTGTATGACTAGTGGGTTGTATGAGTCGTGGGTATCTGTCTTGTGACGTGTACCCTTCGCATTTATGCAATTACGGATTCGATCTCTTCTTCCGTCAGTGAAGCTCACAGGAAAATGACGAAAAATTCATTCGTGTTCAAAGTGCTTTAAGAATGCGACCTCAATCGATTTCAAATCTGAATTACCATTCTAAATTAGGCAAAATTTGTGGGGTGGAGGTGAGGCGATCTTTACTCTTATAAGGCTAGCTAGCTTAATCGGTAAGTTACATTCTATTAGTATTAGTACTTTTTGCATTCTCTGTCAGTCTGTGGCATTAATCGCAGCTACACTAAAGTTATCCATAAAAACTTTAATTCAAGGACAAGATAAGTGTGTAATTTTGCTACTGGGAAATGACAGACAGGCCTTATAATGGTCAAGACTTTCGAGGCAAAAACGTTTTTGATTTCAGTGTGTTATACTTCCAAGTTGTAAGAGGTACATGCGATCTTTACGGAGAAAATCATTGATCATGTAGACATGAACATGTTGTTAATCCTGTCTGGTTATGTATATTTTATCACTCGCATGTCGAATTTATAATAATTGTTTCTTGTACATTCTGTTGGGAAAAAAAGTGAAAATAAAGTTTGAATTTGAATTGAATTTGAATTGAACATACTGATGTTGCCTGAAAGATACTAGTATTGCATGAATAATCGCTCTTGAAATTCAAAAGGTTAAGAATCATAATCTTGCTACACCGTAACTCTTATATGGTCATCAACTCTGAAAACGTATTCGACCCGGATTGAAACGATTTAGTATTGATTATAAAGCAAACCATCATGCATGGTGTTAAGTATCAATAATTGTCAAGAATTAGTTTTCATTTCACACTGTAGAATTCAAATCAAAGCTTAGGAATCGTAGGCACATTACAGTACACTGTCGCATGTTGCTACTATACGCTGACAGTTTTGAATCATCTTACCTTGTGTGGTCTGATACCAACTGCTCGTTGAATAATCTGCGAAAAGAATAAGAAACGAGACAAATTGAATCCCGAGACCCTCTCCATGACACAGTTCATAATAGGGCAATGAATTTAGTAGCAATTAAGCACCCAATGTACTTCTTCCTTAGGTACTGTCTCTGAAACACTAATAATGGGACGCCCAAGTCAATTTTCTAAACAATTACGAATAAGACAAGATTTATAGATGCACAAACTTCAGAATTAAACGACAGCAAGGAAAAAAAAAGAAAGCAGCAGACAAAAAATATTAAATGTATCGTAGGCCAATGTTATGTCCTGTAATGTAAACTTTATATGCGTTTATGTAAGTATGTAATAGATATCAAATGTTTTTAAAAGTTTAAATAAACCAGCATAGGACGGAAAAGAACACAGTTAATTGAGTTTATATTTACCAGTATAAGGAAATTGATACATACCGCAGTTGTATTCATCGCTGCCATCCCCGCAGTTGGAGTATCCATTGCATCGATAATAGTCTGATATACATGACCCATCGTAACATTGGAACTGCCAACTATAACAGGACTGATATCCTACGAAAAGAAACACCATATGCCATTAAAACTTTCAAAACTGAATCGCCTTATCATTGATATAAAAATCAAAGGAGAACTATATCTCATGTTATTGTAGCATACATCAGTCGAAATGCAACATCCAATTCTAATACACAGAACAAAAAAACAAAAAAAGGAACGAATGCGTTTCCTTCTTTACATTATTTATCCAAAAAAAAAAAGACTTGAATTCGCTTTTAAATGTGGTTGAGTATACAGCATTAACGCCGCACCGCAAACGGATATAATTTTGCCAGCAGTCAAAGATAATCAGCATGTTCTTTCAGAAAACATCAACTTGACAGTGTGTGTTGAATATACCATTTAAAGAAAGTTCTGAAATGATTCTCGTTGTATCCAAAATGGTTCTCATCATAAAGTTCCCGCATATTGGTTCCGCTGAGAACCAGTAAATGGTATCAAATCGAAATGGTTTTGTTCTTCACCATTCGCTTGTATTCGACCCAGTCCCCGAAAGTTATTTGTGATTTTGAGTGCAGGTCTAAATGTATCTTGGTTCCACGTTCATTTTTCCTCCTGCTGTGGTATTAATGCCAGATGTTAAAATTATCAAAAATGTGTTCTACAGAAAAGTATCACAACAGTATGTAACTTAACACAATGTGATGCAATATGTCATTGTTAAGTTTCAGAATAAAAATAAAAACAAAAACAAAAAAGAAAGACTCTAATTGAAGGTGCGGTCTCCAATTACCATGCATGCATGCATGTCGAGAAAGCCAATTTATTATTCATACCTTGTGTGGTGTAGTCGGGATAATCAGTTGTGTAAGCTGTGAAAGAGATGAATGAAAACATTCCAAATGCACGGTAAGTATTGTTTCGAGCGAAGATGGAAAGGAACAAAGATCATCCATCTATACAAATGAAACAACAAGTGTATGATGATTATTCATTAACATCAGACTGTCTACAAACATTCAGGCACCTGATATTTGACGGATGGATATCGTGAATCCAAGGGCTATTTTATCTTCTCCAGAGGCAGTAAGATTTGTTGGTTGTGTGCGTGTGAGTGTGTGTGTGTGTGTGTGCGTAAAATCCAAATACAATTTGGTGTCAGGTTTCATAAACTGTACAGTCAATATCTGACACTGTTTCTTGCTCGATTTAAAATACACATTGACTAAGCTGAATACATTAAGAAGTGTGGATGACGTACTAAGTTCCTTAAATCTTGTTCCCCTTGTTCAAGTTCCTTCCTATAAACTTTCGCATATACAAATGTCACTTGAAATCACAGGGGGGGGGGGGTCTATGCCGCTGGAACATTGCATCGTGTAAGAAATAAAAACTCATTTGAAGACGTTCGAATTTCAAGGAGATGCAATCAAACAAACATTCTTTTACTTTACCTTTATGCACTGTAATGTCAAAACTTTACTTTCCTTTCTGATTGACACACCATTAACAATAATGATTACAATGATAATAGCAATAGTTATTATAATGATAATAAGAATAAAAATGATAATAGTAATAATAATAGTAGTAATAATAATAATAATGATAATAATAACAATAATAGTGATAAGAGCAATGCCTTCTTTCGCCAGGGAATAGCCTCTTTAGTGTAGTCACTGCTCTACCAGAGGGCCCTACCATTATCTACCCTAGCCGCTAGCTTTGTCAGGTACCCATTGATACACCTGGGGGTGTTTCAAAAAGTTGTTCGTAAAGTTACGAACAACTTACGAGCGACTGGTGATCAGTTGTGATATGCTATACTTATCAGAAGTTCAATAATTTCAGCACAAGAACTGATCATCAGTCGCTCGTAAGTAGTTCGTAACTTTAAGAGCAGCTCTATGAAACACCTCCCCCCCCCCCCTCCCCCTTGGTCAAGAGGGACGTAAGAATCGATCTCAGGTCCTCCGATGGGGAGTCGGAAGTCTTATTCACTATACCATTGCCACTGTCTTTTATCTCAGTCTTGTTTATCTTCGTTCTTAGTTTTCATGAGTGTGATTTCAATTGTCCTTTAAGATTGAAATTAAAAAATATTGTAACATCTCTCAAGTCAATAATTGTGACGTTAGATCATTCGTGGAGTTTTTCCAACCTCGACAACAGTCAATGAAAATTTAAGATTTGTGCATTTACCTTGTTGGCAGTATCCGTATGACATCGAGATGTCATCTATGGCGATATCGCCAGTGAAGTCATTCCCACGTATACCTTCCATGGTGATGTAAAATGGCCAGTAGTAGTAGTAACTGTTGTAGATATTGATCTGTAGAACAATTGCATGTATAATGATGTGTTTGAAGCTACTCGACACAGTAGTTAGTCAAACATAGTAGATGTTTGTTGATGTACTCCACCGCATTCTTAGTATTCACTTACTACTTTATTGTCATGTAAACTTTCGACCCTTTCCACTTTTTTTTTCAAATTTTGTGTCGTTACTCTGCCTTCGAACGTTCACTAAATTCTAATAATTTCAACGTCTACGAACAAAGAGATTAAGTTGTTTGCAACTCACAGTTGATCACAACAAACTTCGATGTTTTTCAAAGCTTCAAATATTATGTGCAACAGCTACTCTTTCTCATGAAAGCTGCAAAGATCTGTCATTCCTACTTGCGTTCGGTTTTCATCTCTCTTGTAGGATTACGTGAAGAAACGGCTGTATTACATTTTCAAACGCTATATGAGGAGTGACTACCCATAACAGCAGGACAACCCCTGTTCACAATAATAGTCGATTACAGATCGCATTTATCCTACGTATATACCTTGGGTTTGTTTTTTGTTTTGTTTTATTTGTTTTGGGTTTTTTTTTTTTTTTTGCAACAACATTTGCGTTAAAGTTAGTTTGACGAAGTGTAGGCATTTGTTTGCGAAAAAATAATAACTTTGTAAAACCAAAGGTCCCCAACATCCCCTCATTTAACATGTTTAAACAAAACAAAATAAAAAGAAATCAGGCAGGCAGGGCAGATGCGGATTCAAAAGATTTACGGAAAACTACTGCACATTTCCTCTTTTCAATTTCAAAACAACTCATGAACTAAAGCTTTCTTGAACGTCTGCAGTATTTGGACATGAAACAGATTGTCCCTGGTTTTGCTTAATCAACAGTGTATTGTAGTTATTACTGTATGTCTGTAGGCCTAGATTACAATGAGAAAGATATTCTTTAAAGTACAAATTAAACACATCAAAGCCATTTTAAATACAATATTTATCTTTGCCCTGAGATAATGGCCGACGGCCACATCGAAGATCTTTTTGAAGTTATTCGAAAACTCATTAACTCTCATAACATTCCACTTTCTTTACAAATAAAGAGATCGACAATAAAATACGCAAAACACCGACTTCCTCCGTATTGTTTCAAAACTGAAATGAATTACCTGTGCTTGATTCCAATAGTTTCCCTTTTGTCCACTGAGAGAGAATATACTGTCTGTAGAATTCGGGAATGTTGTTTCTGACTTGTAGACATTCAGTGAGTTGATAGCGCTGCCGTACATATGATACCAAAATGTCAGGCAAAAAGACCCGGAACCATAATAGGCGGGGCTCCATAGGCGTGCGAAATCCCCATAGACACGTGGAGAGGATGTCTCTATGTACATGTAATATCCGTCTGCGTGGAGAAAAACAAAAAGTTATCCAACTATTACAGACCTTTATCAAAACGAGATCAAAAATTAAATGCACAATCATATCGGAGGAATACTTTCCTGTGGTAAATATCTCTTCCTCGAAAAAAATAACGATTTTTTTTTTAAATTGTCAATCTATATTGCACTCGCCTTTGCTAGTACATAGCTATTTCAAATTATTTGACTGCATTTAGTTCGGCATCTTCTTGATGTTGATTGATCTGCTCTCAATTTCTTAGTCTAAAGGAATTTGTCTTATTTTTTTATGTTAAGATAATATCATAAGACAGAAAATATTTCGGAACAAATACAAAGTGTTTCCGAGGAAGAAAAAATTAGTATTAAGGTGTAAATCCTCAACCAACGAAAAGGCACAAACATTCCTAACAACCATAATAAACTGTTTTAAACATTCAGGCAACAAAAACTGTCATAGGGGAGCTCAACAGCGACAGCTGCAAATCTCCTTCACAGAACAGAAAAACAAGTATAAAGGAATTATGCAAGTGCTTACAGCCGGTGGTATGGTCACCATATGGTCCCGTGCTTTGCGACCCAGTACTTCCGCTGTGACGGCTCCAGTCAAAGTCATCGCCGTATGCCTGCTGCCATCCACAGAGACCGGATTCAAAATCACAGTTGAAGTCGCCGGAAACTGGTCCAGGATAATAATGATTAGAAAACAAAACAAAACAAAACTTGTATTAAATATACTATTTGCATCTATATTAACATATGCTCAGAGTTTGCTTCCTCAAATTTGTGTCGTAAACGAGCATCAAGTTGCATGTCACGTCGAGTGTTGGCAAGACTACCAAACACTAACTCTTTGCTCTAGCAAATGCTTTGGGGGTCATCCTACGAGTCCGACACCGAAGAATCACACAACCCACGAGTTCAACATTGAAAAAAAAAAAAGAAGAACGTCAATGAGTCATACAGCCCACGAGTCATTCAGCAAATGAGTTCGACACATAACAAATAAGCCCATGAGTTCAACACTGGACAAATAACACCCATGAGTTCAAGACTGGACAAATTTAGGCCCATGAGTTCGGCACTACGTAATTCGACATTACAACACGTTGCTTATCTTGTCGGTCTCGTGGGCCTTGTTTGCTTTAGTGTCGAAGTCATGGGCTGTATGACTATAGGGTTGAATGATGCGTGGGTGTCTGCCTCGTGACGTGCACCCTTCGTGTTTATTCAATTACAGATTCAATCTCCTCTTCCGTCAGTGAAGCTCACAGGAAAATGACGACAAATTTATTCGTGTTCAAAGTGCTTTAAAGATGTGACCTCAATCGATTTCAAATTTGAATTACGTTTCTAAAGAAGGTGAATAAATTTAACCTTTTGGGGTGGAGGTGAAGCGATCTTTACCCTTATGAGGCTAGCTTGTAAGTTGCATTGTATTAGGTCCGTTTCTTGCATTCTCTGCGACATTAATTGCAGCTGCACTAAATCTATTCATGAAAACTTTAATCCAAGGACAAGATAATTGTGCAAGTTTGCTACCAGGAGATGACAGACAGGCCTTACAATGGTCAAATCTTTCACGCCGATTTTGAGGCAAAAACGTTTCTGATTTCAGTGTGTGATACTTCCAGGTGGTAAGAGGTACATGTGATCTTGACGGAGAAAATCATTCAACATACTGATGTTGCCTGAAAGATACCAATATTGCATAAATAATCGCTCTTGAATTTCAAAAGGTTATGAATTATATACTCTTGCTACATCGTAACTCTTATATGGTCATCAACCCTTGAAACGTATTCGAGCCGGATTGAAACGATTTAGTATTGATTATAAACGAAACCAAAATAATCTGCATGGTGTTAAGTATCAATAATTGTCAAGAATTAGTTTTCATTTCACATTGTAGAATTCAAATCAATGCTTAGGAAATCGTAGGCACATTACAGTACGTTGTCGCATGTTGCTATTATACCCAGACGGTTTTGAATCATCTTACCCTGTGTTGTCTGATACCAGCTGCTCGTTGAATAATCTACGAAAAGAATAAGAAACCAGACAAATTGAATCCTGAGACCCTCTCCATCACACAGTTCATAATAGGGCAATGAATTTAGTAGCAATTAAGCACCCGATGTACTTCTTCCTTAGGTACTGTCTCTGAAACACTAATAATGGGACGCCCAAGTCAATTTTCTAGCCAATTACGAATACGACATGATTTATAGACGCACAAACTTCAGAATTAAACGACAGCAAGGAAAAAAACAAGAAAGCAGCAGACAAAAAACATTAAATGTATTTAGTAGGCCAATAATGTTATATACTGCAATGTAAACTTTATATGCGTTTATGTAAGTATGTATATAGATATCAAACGTTTTTTAAAGTTTAAATAAACCAGAATAGGACGGAAAAGAACACAGTTAATTGAGCTTATATTTAACAGTATAAGGAAATTGATACATACCGCAGTTGTATTCATCGCTGCCATCCCCGCAGTTGGAGTATCCATTGCATCGATAATAGTCTGATATACATGACCCATCGTAACATTGGAACTGCCAACTATAACAGGACTGATATCCTTCGAAAACAAACATCATAAAAACTTTCAAAACTGAATCTCCTTATATATAAATAATCAATAATCAAATCAAATAACCTCTAATATAAAAATCAAAGGAGAACTGTTTCTTATGTCATTGTAACATACATCAGTCGGAATGCAACATTTGATACACAGACAAAAAAAGAGAGCAATGAACGCGTTTCCTGCTTCGCGTTATTTATCCAAAAAGACTTGAATTCGCTTATAAACTACTTATGTGATTGAATATACAACATTAGCGCCGCATCGCAAACGGATATATAATTCTGCCGGCAGTCGAAGATAATCAGCATGTTATTTCAAGAAACATCAACTCGACATTGTGTGTTGAGGGATAAAAAAAAGCATGTGAAGAAACACGTCTCAAGTTGATTTTGCTTCTACATGAGGTTGAATATACCATCTAAGAAAAAAAAAATCTGAAATAGTTCTCATCAGATGGTTCACGCAAATTGGTTCCCAGTCGAAATGGTTCTGTTCTTCACCATTTGCTAGTATTTGACCCAATCCTCGAGTATTATTTGTGGTTTTGACTGCAGGTCAAAAATTACCTTAGTTTAGCATTTATTTTTCTTCTCGCTGTGGTATCAATGCAATTTATTTAAGATGTAAAAAATATCAAAAATTTGTTCGACTCTACAGAATGTTAATTGAAATGTATCACAACAGTATGTAACTTAACACAATGTGATGCAATATTTCATTGTTAAATTTCAAAATAAAAATAAAAAGAGACTCAAAAAGAGAAAGACTCTAATCAATCTCTAATCACCATGCATGCATGTCCAGAAAGTCAATTAATCATTTATACCTTGTGTGGTGTAGTAATCACTTGCGTTAGCTGTGAAAGGGATGAATGAAAACATTCCAAATGCACGGTAAGTATACTTACTTTGTTCCTTTCCATTGTCGCCCGAAACAATATATTGTTTCGGGCGACAATGGAAAGGAACAAAGGTCAGTCCATCTATACAAATGAAACAACAAGTGTATGATGATTATTCATTAGCATCAGACTGTCTACAAACATTCAGGCACCTGATATTTGACGGATGGATATCGTGAATAAAGGGGCTATTTTATCTTCTGCCAGAGGGAGTAAGATTTGTTGGTTGTGTGCGTGTGCCTGTGTGTGTGTGTGTGTGTGTGCGTAAAATCCAAATGCAATTTGGTGTCAGGTTTCATAAACTGTACATTCAATATCTGACACTGTTTCTTGCTCGATTTAAAATACACATTGACTAAGCTGAATACATTAAGAAGTGTGGATGACGTACTAAGTTCCTTAAATCTTGCTCCCCTTGTTCAATTAAGTTCCTTCCTATAAACTTTCGCATATACAAATGTCACTTGAAATCACAAGGGGGGGGGGGTCTATGCCGCTGGAACTTTGCATCGTGTAAGAAATAAAAACTCATTTGAAGACGTTCGAATTTCAAGGAGATGCAATCAAACAAACATTCTTTTACTTTACCTTTATGCACTGTAATGTCAAAACTTTACTTTCCTTTCTGATTGACACACCATTAACAATGATGATTACAATGATAATAGCAATAGTTTTTATAATGATAATAATAATAATGATAATAATAATAATAATAACAATAATAACAATAATAGTGATAAGAGCAATGCCTTCTTACGCCAGGGAATAGCCTCTTTAGTGTAGTCACTGCTCTACCAGAGGGCCCTACCATTATCTACCCTAGCGTTGTCAGGTACCCATTGATACACCTGGGGGTGTTTCATAAAGTTATTCGTAAAGTTACGAACAACTTACGAGCGACTGGTGATCAGTTATGATGTGTTATACTTATCAGAAGTTCAATAATGTCAGCACAAGAACTGATCATCAGTCGCTCGTAAGTAGTTCGTAACTTTAAGAACAGCTCTATGAAACACCTCCCCCCCCCCCCCCTCCCCTTGGTCAAGAATGACGCAGGAATCGATCTCAGGTCCTCCGATGGAGAGTCGGAAGTCGTATTCACTATACCATTGCCATTGTCTTTTATCTCAGTCTTGTTTTTCTTCGTTCTTAGTTTTCATGAGTGTGATTTCAATTGTCCTTTAAGACTGAAGCTAACAAATTATTGTAACGTTAGATCTTTCGTGGAGTTTTTCCAACGTCGACAACAGTCAATGAAAATTTAAGATTTGTGCATTTACCTTGTTGGCAGTATCCGTATGACATCGAGATGTCATCTATGGCGATATCGCCAGTGAAGTCATTCCCACGTATACCTTCCATGGTGATGTAAAATGGCCAGTAGTAGTAGTAACTGTTGTAGATATTGATCTGTAGAACAATTGCATGTATAATGATGTGTTTGAAGCTACTGAACACAGTAGGTAGTCAAACATAGTAGATGATTGTTGATGTACTCCACCGCATTCTTAGTATTTACTTACTACTTTATTGTCATGTAAACTTTCGACCCTTTCCACTTTTTTTTCAAATTTTGTGTCGTTACTCTGCCTTCGAACGTTCACTAAATTCTAATAATTTCAACGTCTACGAACAAAGAGATTAAGTTGTTTGCAACTCACAGTTGATCACAACAAACTTCGATGTTTTTCAAAGCTTCAAATATTATGTGCAACAGCTACTGCTTCTCATGAAAGCTGCAAAGATCTGTCATTCCTACTTGCGTTCGGTTTTCATCTCTCTTGTAGGATTACGTGAAGAAACGGCTGTATTACATTTTCAAACGCTATATGAGGAGTGACTGCCCATAACAGCAGGACAACCCCTGTTCACAATAATAGTCGATTACAGATCGCATTTATCCTACGTATATACCTTGGGTTTGTTTTTGTTTTGTTTTATTTGTTTTGGGTTTTTTTTTTAACAACATTTGCGTTAAAGTTAGTTTGACGCAGTGGAGGCATTTGTTTGCGAAAAAATAATAACTTTGTAAAACCAAACGTCCCCAACATCCCCTCATTTAACATGTTTAAACAAAACAAAATAAAAAGAAATCAGGCAGGCAGGGCAGATGCGGATTCAAAAGATTTACGGAAAACTACTGCACATTTCCTCTTTTCAATTTCAAAACAACTCATGAACTAAAGCTTTCTTGAACGTCTGCAGTATTTGGACATGAAACAGATTGTCCCTGGTTTTGCTTAATCAACAGTGTATTGTATTTACTACTGTATGTCTGTAGGCCTAGATTACAATGAGAAAGATATTCTTTAAAGTACAAATTAAACACATCAAAGCCATTCTAATACAATATTTATCTTTGCCCTGAGATAATGGCTGACGGCCACATCGAAGATCTTTTTGAAGTTATTCGAAAACTCATTAACTCTCATAACATTCCACTTTCTTTACAGATAAAGGAGATCGACAATAAAATACGCAAAACACCGACTTGCTCAGTATTGTTTCAAAACTGAAATGAATTACCTGTGCTTGATTCCAATAGTTTCCCTTTTGCCCACTGAGAGAGAATATACTGTCTGTAGAATTCGGGAATGTTGTTTCTGACTTGTAGACATTCAGTGAATTGATAGCGCTGCCGTACATATGATACCAAAATGTCAGGCAAAAAGACCCGGAACCATAATAGGCGGGGCTCCATAGGCGTGCGAAATCCCCATAGACACGTGGAGAGGATGTCTCTATGTACATGTAATATCCGTCTGCGTGGAGAAGAACAAAAAGTTGTCCAACTATTACAGCCCTTTATCAAAGCGAGGTTAAATATTAAATGCACAATCATATCGGAGCAGTGGCGTATCTAGGGGGGGGGGGGGGGGGGGGCAAAGGGGGCACTTGCCCCGGGCGCCAGTCCTTGGGGGCGCAAAAAAAAAGAAAAAATCAAACAAGGTAAAAACAAAACATGATGATGACGCGGACAAAATGACAATGTTTATTGTGTTCACACAAAAGTTCTATGTTCTGTGAGCTGAAATAGAACAATTTTCGGCTCGCTCGCTGCGCTCGCTCTCCAAAATTTGTATAAAAAAGAAGGTAAGAACAAAACGTGATGATGACAAAATTTGTATAAAAAAGAGGGTAAGAACAAAACGTGATGATGACAAAATGGCAGTGTCTATTTTGTTCACACATGTCATTTTATATTTAGCAGGCAAAATGTTTCACGGAGCAGCGACTGCAATTTCATTCGTTCTAAAGCGATCGCACATTGGATCAAAAGAGGGCGTCAACGGTTTCGAACATACGGGGAAGGGGGGCGCAAGAAAAAAATCAAAAAAGATAAGAAAAAAACGTAATGATGGCGCAGAAATGTACAAATTTCGGCTCACACGCTCGTACTAATTTAGAGTATTTTTTTCAAGTCCTCAGTTTGTTTGGTATAAATCGTTATCTATAAGGCCGTCACTATATCTTGATTAGAATTGCAAGATTTAATAAACAAAAAATGACAAGAGTTTCATGATTTGTAAGCTGAAATACAAAAATTTTCGGATCGCTCACTGCGCTCGCTCGCCAAACTTTGTATAAAAAAGAGAAGAAGATAAGAACAAAACGTGACGATGACGCGGACAAAATGATAATGTCTATTGTGTTCACTCATGTCATTTTATATTTAGCAGGAAAAATGTTACACGGAGCAGCGACTGCAATTTCATTCGTTCTGAAGCGATCGCCGATTGGATCAAAAGAGGACGCCAACGGTTTCGAACATACGGGGAAGGGGGGCGCAAGAAAAAAATCAAAAAAAGATAAGAAAAAAACGTAATGATGGCGCAGAAATGTACAAATTTCGGCTCACTCGCTCGTACTAATTTAGAGTATTTTTTAAAGTCCTCAGTTTGTTGGTATAAATCGTTATCTATAAGGTCGTCACTATAATTGTGAAATTTAATAAGCAAAAAATGACAAGAATTCCATGTTTTGTAAGATGAAATACAAAAATTTTCGGCTCGCTCGCTGCGCTCGCTCGCCAAAATTTATAAAAAAATATAAGAACAATACGTGATGATGACGAGGACATTTACAAATTTCAGCTCACTCGCGCGCACTAATTTAGAGTATTTTTAAAGTCCTCAGTTTTTTTGGTATAAATCAATATCTATAAGCCTGTCACTATAACTTGATTAGAATTGTAAGATTTGGTAAGCAAAAAATGACAAGAATTCCATGTTTTGTAAGCTGAAATACACAAATTTTCGGCTCGCTCGCTGCGCTCGCTCGCCAAAATCTATCAAAATTCATTACATTTAAATCACCCTCAAAAAGATCCCTTTTAAGTGCTTGAAAAAGCATCATGTGGACTTTGTTTAAAGTCCCTACCGGGATGGGGTTGGGGTTGAACACTTTTTCAGAAATTAGGGGCGCAATTTTCGTGCTTGCCGCGGGCGCCGTTTTCCCTAGATACGCCACTGTATCGGATGGATGCTTTCCTATAGTAAATATCTCTTCCTCGAAGATTATTTTTTTTTATTGTTAATTGCACTCGACTTTGCTAGTACATAGCTATTTCAAATCATTTGACTGCATTTTGTTCGGCATCTTCTTGATGTTGATTGATCTGCTCTCAATTTCTTAGTCTAAATGAATTTGTCTTTTTTTAATGTTAAGATAATATCATGTTAAGACAGAAAATATCTCGGGACAGAAACAAAGCGTTTCCGAGGGAAAAAAAATCATCAAGGAGTATTAAGGTGTAAATCCTCAACCAACGAAAAGGCACAAACATTCCTAACAACCATAATAAACTGTTTTAAACATTCAGGCAACAAAAACTGTCATAGGGGAGCTCAACAGCGACAGCTGCAAATCTCCTTCACAGAAAAGAAAAACAAGTATGAAGGAATTATGCAAGTGCTTACAGCCGGTGGTATGGTCACCATATGGTCCCGTGCTTTGCGACCCAGTACTTCCGCTGTGACGGCTCCAATCAAAGTCATCGCCGTATGCCTGCTGCCATCCACAGAGACCAGATTCAAAGTCACAGTTGAAGTCGTTGGAAACTGGTCCAGGATGATTAATGATTAGAAAACAAAAAAAAAACAAACCAAAACAAAAACTTGTATTGAATAGACTATTTGCATCTACAATTGTATATCAACATATGCTAAGAGTTTGCTTCCTCAAATTTGTGTCGTAAGTGAGCATCATGTTGCATGTCACGTCGAGTGTTGGCAAGACTACCAAACACTAACTCTTTGCTCTAGCAATTGCTTTGGGGGTCATCCTACGAGTCCGACACCGACGAATCACACAGCCCACAGCCGAGTTCAACATTGAAGAAAAAAAAAAGAAGAACTTCAATGAGTCATACAGCCCACGAGTCATTCAGCAAATGAGTTCGACACTTAACAAATAAGGTCCATAAGTTCGACTCTACGTAATTCGACGTTACAACACGTTGCTTATCTTGTCGGTCTCTTGGGCCTTGTTTGCTTTAGTGTCGAAGTCATGGGCTGTATGACTAGTGGATTGTATGATGCATGGGTGTCTCCCTCGTGACGTGCACCCTTCGCGTTTATTCAATAACAGATTCCATCTCCTCTTCCGTCAGTGAAGCTCACAGGAAAATGACGAAAAATTCATTCGTATTCAAAGTGCTTTAAAGATGTGACCTCAATCGATTTCAAATTTGAATTACATTTCTAAAGTAGGTGAATAAATTTAATCTTTTGGGGTGGAGGTGAAGCGATCTTTACCCTTATGAGGCTAGATTAATCGGTAAGTTACTTTGTATTAGGTCTGTTTTTTTTTTTTTTTGCATTCTCTGTGACATTAATCGCAGCTGCACTTAAGTTATTCATGAAAACTTTAATCCAAGAACAAGATAATTGTGCAAGTTTGCTACCAGGAGATGACAGACAGGCCTTGCAATGGTCAAGTCTTTCACGCCGAATTTATAATAATTGTTTCTTGTACATTCTGTTGGAAAAAAGTGAAAATAAAATTTGAATTTGAATTTGGATTTGCACTGAACATACTGATGTTGCCTGACAGATACTAGTATTGCATGAATAATCGCTCTTGAAATTCAAAAGGTTATGAATCATATTCTTGCTACACCGTAACTCTTATATGGACATCAATTCTGAAAACGTATTCGACCAGGATTGAAACGATTTAGTATTGATTATAAACCAAACCAAAATAATCTGCATGGTGTTAAGTATCAATAATTGTCAAGAATCAGTTTTCATTTCACATTGTAGAATTCAAATCAATGCTTAGGAAATCGTAGGCACATTACAGTACGTTGTCAAATGTTGCCATCATACGCTGATTGTTTTGAATCATCTTACCCTGTGTTGTCTGATACCAGCTGCTCGTTGAATAATCTACGAAAAGAATAAGAAACCAGACAAATTGAATCCTGAGACCCTCTCCGTCACACACTTCACAAAAGGGCAATGAATTTAGTAGCAATTAAGCACCCGATGTACGTCTTCCTTAGGTACTCTCTCTGAAACATTAATAAGGGGACGCCCAAGTCAATTTTCTAGCCAAAGACTTATAGCTGCAAAAACCTCAAAATTAAGCGACAGCAAGAAAAAAGAAGAAGAAAGCAACAGAGAAAAAAAATATTATAAAATGTATTTAGTAGGCCAATGTTATATAAATTATGAACTATATATAAGTATGTATATAAATATCAATTTTCAAACGTTTAAATGAATCAGAATGGGACGGAAAAGAACACAGTTTACTGAGTTAATATTCAAGAGTATATAGGAAATTAACACCTACCGCAGTTGTATTCATCGCTGCCATCGTAGCAGTTGGGGTATCCATTGCATCGATAATAGTCTGATATACAGGACCCATCGTAACATTGGAACTGCCAACTATAACAGGACTGATATCCTACGAAAAGAATCATCATAAAAAGTTTCAAAATTCAATCGCTTATCATTCGTATGAAAAGGAAAGGAGAACTGTTTCTTATGTTATTGTAGCATACATCAGTCGAAATGCCACATCTGATAGCCAGACCAAAAAAAAAAAAAAAAAAAAAAAAAAAAGAACGCGTTTCCCGCCTCACGTCATTCATACAAAAAGACTTGAATTTGCTTATGGATGTGGTTGAATATACAGCATTAGCACCGCACCGGAAACGGATATAATTCTGCCAGCAGTCAAAGATAATGAGTATGTTCTTTCAAGAAACATCAACTTGACAGTGTACGTAAAGAGATAAAAGCATGTAAAACATCACGATTCAAGTTATTTCATCTACAGAAGTGGTCAATTCGATTTTCCTGACGAGCATATACCAATGACAGGTGGAGTAGTTTGATTTCCCTCTGAATGTTATTCGTGCCGAATTCCTACTATAGGAACTCTGGCAGTCTAAGTTAGAATACCTTTTAACTTATCATAATCAATTTTATTTTGATTATCTATTTTATCCACCTATGCTGCATGGTACCAAAACTTTAAGGATTCAACAATTTGGAACGGACAGGAAAATTTCCCTCAAAGTTCAGAGATGTGATCTACCAATATAGTTGTAATAGTTGTAATAGGCCTATATAATATATGAACAAACGCAAACAGAAGAAAACTGACCAGAAATGAATATAATTTATTGATGGAAAAATGAGCAAAGAAAATGGGATTCCATCGGGATTCGAACCCGAGACCTCCGGATTGCTAGCCCGGTGCTCTACCGACTGAGTTATAGAGGGATAGAAAGCTCCAGTTCAGTGTTCGTCCCAGAAACCCTTAATTCTAAATGCTCGAATGGTCAGAAGCTATAGCAATGTGTTTGTGTGTTGAGAATTAAGGGTTTCTGGGACAAACACTGAACTAGGGCTTTCTATAGCTCAGTCGGTAGAGCACCGATCTAGTAATCTGGATATCTCGGGTTCAAATCCCAATGTAAACCCATTTTCTTTGTTCATTTTTCCATCAATGTAATATATATTCGTAACATTTTTCTCTTTTTTTTTTGAACTATAAAAATAGTGTGTTATGGGTTTTTCATCGCATTCACTGAATCAATTTAATTTACAGATTATAAAACGTGTTAAAACAAAATACCAGAGGGTCAGTGCTCCAAGTGTTATCTTCTCTGTGATAAGAAGACAGCTGGCATGGACAGAATTTTCAACGAGGTATTTCTTAACATTAAAAATGATAATCTTACCAGGTGTAGACTGATACCACGAATTGGTTGAGAAATCTAGTTGGTGAAAAAAAAAAGAAGTAAAGCAAGATGTTAACTTAGAACAAAATGGAATTCTCATATATAAATAAATCCCCCAGTTGACTATACCTTTACTAATTGGCCTAAACGTCATTTGGGCAAATTCAAAATCATTATACCAGGCTTATAGAAGATTGCTTAATGTCGGTTGCCAATTAACAAAATAAATCAAAATGATAATTTCTATGATGAGCACAGACAAAATGCAAGCACAGAGTACTGGCTTTAGGACCGTACAAACTTGGTAGCCCTTTGATGTTCTCAAAACGAAAACACCAATGACACACACAAAAAAAGTTGTAGTTTACGAGGGGTGAACTTACCACAGTGGTTTTCATCACTGTTATCAGCACAGTCGACGATTCCATCACACTCCCAGCTGCCCGGGATGCAGGTACCGTTGTTACATTGAAATTCATTTGAAGCACATCCTAAACGTAACGAAATATTTCAAATACAAGCGGTGCTTATTTTCATGTGCATTCCCAAGTTTAGTGAAGAACAAAATCACATACATCTATTTCTTGTGAACACAATAGTTGCTGACTGCGGTTTTTTTTTCTGTATGATTCTTTTAACCATTTTTTTTTCATTCGGTTTTCTTTTTCGGATTTCACAATCAACAATCAAGGGTTCTCAATGAATCCCTTCCTTTTTGTGTTTTATTTTGTAACACCCCAGAATTTGAAAATCTAGCAATGGATAACATTTCATTTCACTCTGAAATTATTTTTCTCTCTCGTTTGATATAACTGAGGTTTTGTTAGTGCGGTTTTCAGTGCGCTGTTAATTTGAATCGCGCACTGAATTGCAAATAAAATGAAATATCTTGTAACGTTATGTTCTGATTGAATAAACAATGAAATATGTCACTGAAATTGAATCTGAATAAAAGAAATTGACTGTTTGCGGAGGATATCGAATTGACTTAGGACAGGCTGAATAGAGCGATGTATAACAAATTACGCAAATAAATGTTTACCGTGAAATAACAAAATTGCATTCAATTTTTAAAAAAATAACAAAGTCTGGGTGTGAATCAAAAACAAATTACTCAACAATTTACATTTTGTTTAATTCTCATGACATCTGGCACGGCTGTTCTCCCTGTTTTTTATCTACCAATTATTTCTGAATAGGAACAACAGGTATATGTTATTTTCTGCATAGCTCATACATCCTTATAGCAGTCATTTCAACCTCGATGACTAAAATGAGGTTTTTCTCATGCACGTATTCTCTTTGTTTTGCTTGTCACGAGTACATGATAGGGTTATATTGTCATATACCTTGTTGGCAGGAGCCCTGGGAAAGCACGATGTCATCTATGGCGATATCACCTGTGTAGCTACTCCCAGTTACACCTTCCATGGTTATGTAGAATGGCTGGGTGTAATTGTCGATGTTGACCTGCATTGATGATAAATAATAAAAATAAGACGTGATGCTACATGTTCTATCTCATGATAGTGTATTGCAGTCATAACAGGGTGTGATGCATGCATAATTGTAAATCCATTCCATCTCATAAGGAACTACTTCTAATTCTCTATGATATGGAAAATGTGAATAAGGCCGTTTGCCGCGAGTTTCCAATGTCCCCTCAGACTTAACACAGGACCTAATAGAAATCCTGTTGTTAATGGGTCAGAGAGGACGAAACATGACAAGACAGGGTTTTTTTTTTTTAGTTTTTTTTTTTTTTGCTTTTTATTGACCCTAGGATCCTCATCTCCACCAGTCAATACCTTCTACCTTTCTTTTCCTGAATCCTCGTTATCACATGACTTAAATTTTCCTTTTCATCTATTTCTCATAACTTAAAGGGGAGATTGAGGGAGATGGGGGAACGAGAGGTTAAATAGATGATATTCTGGAATTGAGGAAATGTGTAATAACGGGTTTTAAAACCGCTTACGTGTGTGTCGGTGTGTGGTGTGTGTGTGTGTGTGTGTGTGAGCGAGTGTATGCCGCTGTTCATGCGTGTGTGTGCGTGTGCATGTGTATGTTTGTGCGGTTGTTTGTGTATGTATATGTATATTTATGTAAATTACATATTTTCTTATTTATAGCATTCAAGACATCGTCCGTGCAATGCTTTTGTTTGCCTGTTTGTTACTATTATTATACATGTGTAATACATGTTATTTGTTGGGTTTTTTTTTTCCTTCTTTGTTGTCATGCCAGTGGAAGGCGAATTTCTATATTTTGAAGATGTTCAGTAGGGTTCCTTGTATCATAATGTATCCTTGTAACACACGGATAACCAAACAAGAGATGTGCATAGTATATGTTAACCATGTTAACAGCGGTTTCAAGCAAATAATGACAACTGTTTTCTTTTTTGTGAAATACTTACATATCGTATCTAATAATTGCTCTCCTCTCTCTCTCTCTCTCTCCCTCTCTCTCACGCTCTCTCAGATACAATTATCTGAGGGTTTCAATAGTGTTGACCAAAACTTGATACTACATCTTCTTCCATACATTCATTCATTAACATTAGTCTTGAGAAACATACACGTATATAATTATCATAACTTACCTGTGCTTCATTCCACATGTTGCCGACTTGTCCAGTAAGTAAAAACAGCAAATCGCCTCCACTCGCTGTACTTGATGCTGACTTGTAGACCTTCAGTGAATTGATTGTGCTACCGTACATATGGTACCAAAATGTCAGGCACTGGGGCCCATAGCGAAACTGGGCGGGGCTCGTTAAGCGTGCTACTTGTCCGGAATAACGTGGAGAAGATGTCTCGATGTACATGTAATATCCGTCTAAAAGGAAAAGTAAATGTAACAAAAAAAGTAAATGCACAAACAAGCAAGGTAAGAACAGGATATTCGGTTGCAGTCCGGAAGTTCGTCATTCGGAAGGTTCGTTGATCCGATAATACGTATAAGGTTCTTTATTTCGAGGGTTCTTTATTCCGAAGTTTCATTAATCTGACAAAAAGAAGTGAGGTTCGTAAAATTCCAAAGTTTCGTCTGTACCGCCCTTTGCTTTGATTTAAAAAAAAAAAAAATCTCATTTCCATTTTCAGAAGAACGAACCTTCGGAGTAATGAACCTTATATAATTAACTAATTTTCGGTTGATCGAATCTTCTGAATAACGAACCTAATTTCGTTTTCAAATTAAAGAACTATTCGAATAAAGAATATCATCCAGATATACACATGAGATACAAGTACACAGTGAAGGCGAATACAAACAAACATACCCACATGTATTATCGATAAAAACATAACTTGTACGTGCAAGTGACGAAGACAGAAGAAATCTCGTTTCCAAGACTTTCAATAGCAGCTTTTTTCCACTTCGTTGAAACTCTGTCCTTCTACCAGTGAAAGGTACAGACAACATAACACAAAGAAAAGGAGACAGCATCCGAGAGTTCTTCAGAGAGAGAGAGAAAGAGAGAGAGGAAAAAACACCGTTACTTACGGTATGGTGTTGTGCAATGCAAATGAGGCTTGAAGGGATGGTATAGTTTTTTGTTGGGACCCACCTTTTATTAGGATCACTTCTTTTTGGAATATGCCATTTCACAACAAATATTCATCAAATCATTTATACATATAGTGTAAGATATGAAAGATCATGTATAGTTCTAAGAGGAATTCGAAGTTTATATGATAAATATATCTCTTGAAATGGCCGAGATATCTAAAAACAAAGTGGTCCTAATAAACGAGGGGTCCCGCCTTTTATCAGGACCACAACCAAAACTATACCACCCCTAAAGGCAATAGATACTGTGAGTGCTTACAGCCGGTTGTATGGTCCCCGCTTGGCCCGGTGCTTGACGATGAAGTACTACCACTATGACGGGTCCAGTCAAAGTCATCGTAATATGATTGCTGCCAACCACAAATGCCGTTTTCAAAGTCGCAGTCAAAGTTGTTTGGTCCTGAGAGATAGCAGCGTGGTGCGATAATGGTTAAACATTTTATTTATCTTTTTTTAAAAATATTTCATTCAAGGTTTAATGTATCTCCATTTTGTTCCCTTGGGCAATCCGCATATAGAATGATCTCCTCATTCCTTCTTTCATAAAACCATTTTTAAAACATGCCATGCAGTGTATTTATAGGAGATCACACGACTTTGTTTAAATAAAAGGTTCAACTGCCAAAATTCTGTTGGAAATATATTTGTAGTATTCTCTGAACGTTTTGTAAAAATCTGCATCATGAAGGAATTTACATGAAGAAGTTATAAACATGTCCATCCCAACAAATTTACCAAGAGTGGACTACTCTCTCTCAAAAAAAAAAAACCCAAAACAAAACAAAAACGAATCTTTTTATAGGGGCAATATAGAGTACTGTGTATAATACACTCTGATTATCTACTCAACAATATTGGGAAGTAATAATGCTATAATGATCCGTGAGACAGGATAGAATGTACAAGATAGGAACATTGCTGGTTGGGGCAAAATATATTGCGTACCTTGTGTTGTATATGCAGGATAATATGCTGTATAACCCCCTGCAAAGAAAATGAAACAAAAAATATGATGAGGAAGATCACTAAAGCATGAGGAACTACAGGAAAGAGCTTTAGATGTGTGACGCGTACGTTAAAACGACGCAACTCTCGTGTCGGCTGTCTAGCACATGTACAGAACACCTTTTTGGCCTAATTAGAGTCGTCTTAGCATTTTGAATTTGGCTCAAATCAGGTGAAGTCATAAAACGTGGCATGTTGTTGGGGATTTTTTCACGATACAATGATATCAGTCCCAATCAGAATTTAAATTAGATGAAGAGGTGACTTCCCAAAGCAAGTCTTCAATAATGGTGCGCACACAAAATTTCACTAATGAAAAGGACAAACTATAATTATTATTGAAGAAAACGCAGCCCGATATTCGAACAACAATTATGATTAGAAAATTTTCTGACCAAATATTCCGAATGTGCAGACGCGATATCACACACACACACACACACATACAAACGCAAAACGTGACCAAAGTATTTTATCAAACAAAGTCACAGACAGCCTCATACCTAGCTTGGGTTTCGAACAATATTTTGTATCATTCGTTAGTACATTTATCATTTTATCAGTTCTTTTATATTCGTTGCGTATATCTATGTATTTAGTCTACGTGGATATAGAAAGCAAAGGTTGAACTGCACGTCCACAATTCTTCTGGTCAAATATGTCACAACTTCCGCCCTGAAAAGACTGCGAGTAAACAATGTAACTATACTTATAAGATACACATTATCAAAATTATAAAAAAAGCAGCTAAGTTGTAACGCTTGTTGATAGCTAATGAAGACTTCGGTGTAATACTGACAGAAAAACAAGTGGATGACTGGGAAAAGCTATCTCTGAATAAAAAGTAATCTCATCGCATGGCAGTCCAATTAAAAACTCAGTTACAGAGTTTATTTTCTGACGCAAGTTTTGACAAAATCGCACATTGACGGATTTTCCTCGGAATTGTTTATCATGTCTGCTTTTTAGGAACAGTTAAGAAGACTGAAGTTGTATACAGAAAGCATAATGATATCTTGAAGATGATCTTAAAGTCGCAGTTTTATTTGCAAAATTAGAGAGTGCTGCAAAATTTAGTTGCCCCATACAATTTGCAGATTTTTCGTCTTTTTTTTTCGTTGCTTAATGTTTTAAGAGGAACAATGAAAAGAAATGTCAAACTGCTACAGGTTAAACGCATAGAAAGAAAATTTCATAAGAATTCGAAGTGACGGACAAACACGTTGCGACATGAGGCACTTTCCCAAATTTATCAAAAGACGGATCCGAAATTTCCTTTTCTCTTACAAAAACGAAATTCAACCGTTTAAACTATTTGATCTGCACTCTTGAGAAAAATATGTTCAACTTTGAACCTTTATGTGGGACACAATGGGAAACCTTCAAGGGTGCAATTTTGCACCTTTCCAGCCATTCAGAAAGGTGCAACGTTGCACTTTTCATGTCCGTGTTGCTGCTACAATAAAATGTGTCACACGTAAAAGTATACAAAATTGAACCTTTTTTTCTTTTTTTTTCTTAGAGTGTATGAAGAACTTGTGAAGTTAATCGAATGAGATGCACTTACAGCACTGGGCGACTGTCATGAGGAGCACTAGTGCAGGCAAGGTCGAAGCCATGGCGCCGATTCTGCCTAGTCGTACTTGACAAATCCAGTTGACGAAGTCTCCACGGTAGGAAACTCAGTTGGAATGGCAGGGCAAAACCGTCGACATTTATAGACCTTCGGATCGTCATAATCAATACGCTTGTCGTCCACTCTTTTAGAGCACAAGACAACTTCTCCCAGTCAAAGCAATTGATTGACCAAATTGACTTTTAGAAGTGCATACAAAATTAATCAATGTGGTGAAAACTGTTTTTCTGAAATTATGTAGGAGGCCTAGAACTTCGAAAGACAAACATGAATGTCGAGCGTGTGCTTCATACTTTATCTTTAACAACAAGATTAACTTTGCCTCGTTGAACTAACATTTCGTTATAGGAACAGCATTATAAGATTTCGATCGGTGGAAACTCTATCCAGTTGTTCTCCGACAAATCAGTGTTCTATTTCACGGCACGTTCAAACAACAATCAACAAAACTGGTACAATTTCTTATGAGACCCATCATCTTTGTTTATTCTACAAGCCAACGTTTCTTGCTATAGTAAAACGTTTTTAATCATTTCCTAAAATATATTGATCAGTCCACTGATATCAGGCCGAATGGCGATAAGAATCAATTAATACAAGCTGAAACCGAGTCTTCTGGAATCAATCAATACTTTTGCATGATTTACACTTAATAATCTGCATGCTTTGTAATCATGCGGCTCTGATTGTAAACACAGCTGTGAACGTCCAAAAAGTAATACACAAAGTTTGCCTTTAAAGGAAACCCAAACCCCCAAAATATGAATTTAGATAGAGTAAAAGTAGCAATATCAGTAGATCATTATCAGCTGAAGTTTGAAGAATATCGGACAGTCGATTCAAAAGTTATGATTCTTTTCAATATAAATTGCTACAGAATTGCTGCAGATTGCTACAGAAGGATCAGACTTCTACATTTCATGACGTCATTTTTGACAGCGATATAATGAACAATATCAGGAAAATTCCATAAAAATTAATATTTCACGGCAAGTACATATTCCATCGACAAGCTAACATAATTATGCGAAGGGTAATGTTATTCCCTCTGGTTGCTGAAAGAGGTAAGCAAAGTGCTGTTTCACAATGCTAAAAAGTACCAAAAAAATGTCGAATTTTCTTTATGTTTTTCTATATATTTTTGTGATAATGATGTCATAAACCGTAGTAGTATCCCTGTCAATCGATGACTGCAAAACTTTAAAAATTCTAACTTTTGATGGGAATGTCCAATTTTCTTCAAACTCTCACTGATGAGATCAACTAATATTGCTGCTTTCACTCAATCCACATTTATATTGGGTTTTGGTTTCCTATTAAAGAACAACTTCACCTTCATTAACATAAGGATTGAGAGAAATGTAGCAATATTAGTAGAACACATCATTGAAAGTTTGAGGAAAATCGGACAATCCGTTCAAAAGTTATGAATTTTTGATGTTTTTGTGCAGTCACCGCTGAATGAGAAGACTACTGCAGTGTATGATGTCACATGCGTACAACAATATAAGGAAAATATAAAGAGAATTTTACAAAATTTCATCTTTTGAAAAAGAGTACACATTCCCTTGACTCGTTACTGACATTGTTATGGGTAATATTATTCCCCCTGCCTTTAGAAAGAGGCAAGTCAAGTGCTCTTTTATCATGCGAAAAAAGTGAAGATATGTTGAATTTTCTTTACATTTTCTTTATACTGTTGTACTCATATGACATCACTAGCCTTAGTAGTCTCCTCATCCAGCGGTTCCAACACAAAAATTTTAAAAATTCATAACTTTTGCATCGATTGTCCAATTTTCCTCAAACTTTCACTGATCTGTTCTACTAATATTGCTGCATTCTCTCAATCCTTCTGTTTATGAAGGTTAACTTGTCCTTTAAATGTGACAGTTTGTTACTCAGCAAGTCACATTATTAGTTCACCTGACACAATGACTGAGTCAAAGGCTCAAGTGATAGAATGCGATTATTCATCTTCCGTCCGTCCGTCCGTCCGTCCGTCCGTCCGTGCGTCATCCGTTTTCCGCCAAATTTGCACTTCATCTTCGTCTCGGAACCCAGATCATGGAATTTCACCAAACTTCGCAGGTAGAATCCGTAGGGTAGTAGGATCTAAAATTGTTCAAAAAAAAGCACAATGCCCCTGGCCCGTTGGGGGGGGGGGGGCCTCCAAAGTCTCGAAATTAAGTAATCTTCAACAGTTTTCTTCTCTATATAGAAGCAGAAGTGATAGAGCTTTCCAAGTCAATAGTGCTTGAAGTATCAAAGTAGACCTACATTGGTGACTATCAGTATCAAGTTTGCTCATGGCGGACCCCCCCCCCCCCCCAGGGGGAGGGGGAGAGGGGAGCAAGTTTAAGGTCAATTTTTACATCTTCATCTCTTACTTGAAAACTTGGGAGCTGTAGGTCAAATTTTCACCAAACTTCACTCTAAAAAAAAATCCCGGGTCAGAACTGACCCGGAACTGGGTCCGTTGGAGTCACACACCGTTCCGGGTAAAAAATGACTTGGAATTTGGTCATGAAGACCCGGAATGGGGTCACCCTGACCCAATACATGACTCTGGATGGGGTCATATCTGACCCCATTCCTTGTCATTTCTGATCCAGAACGGTGTGTGACCCCAATGGACCCAGTTCCGGGTCAAAGTCTCCCTGACCCGGGATTTTTTAGAGTGTTGGCAGGTATAACGACTGGGGTGATGAAAGTCGTACAAACTAATGGCCACCCTGCCCCACCTGGGGCACCCAGGGGGCAGATCCCTGAAATTAGGGAACCTTCAAAAAGAAATCTTCTTCTATAAGACTCCAAATGATAGAGCTAAAATGTTGTAATTAAGAATATTTGTGATCGCAGTTTGAAGCTTGTTCCTGTCAGATCCATGGGGTAGGCCTACCCCCGCGTTGAGGTCCAGTGGTCCGTTTTCCTCTTCTCCTAGAAAATTATGTATGTTAGATTTTGGCACCGAACCTGATGTCATCACTGATAATGATAATATAATATACATTTTCTACAAAATAATGGGTACCATGCCCACGCACTCCCACTCCACAAAGATGTTCTAAATTATACATGTAACATCTTTATTTAAAAAAAATGAAAAAAAAAATCTTCTACAAAACCAAAAATGTAACTAGAGTGTATATACTTTCGATTTTGTTTATGGCAGATCGATGGGTGGCCCCTTGTTTGTTTTCCAAGTTGATCTTCTATTTGAAAAAGTTAGTGGTCAAACAATTATTTCAAGCTTGGCAGGTATTATCACAAATGTAAAGAATTTATGTAAAAATTGACGCCATGCTCCCCCAGTGGCCATGAAAGCTTCTTGTTACAGTCTTTATGTGCCCAGGAACTCAGCCTTACTTGCCAGGTTTTTTTCCATCAGCATTCACTCATCCAATCAAACTTGACCGGTGATAAAGATAGTGAGAAGTGTTGTATACATCCGTGCAACAAGAAGCCCATGGTGGCACAATAGGAATTAGGGAGATTATGTAATATCTATCCATTGACAATGAGTTTCCAGATAATTTCTATGCCATAATCAGTAAAGAAATTACTCCACCGTTCTTGCCATAATCAGTGATAATCAGTGAACAAAGCACAGTTGAACTCATTTTCAGAGTCGTTATTTTTTCATAACAACAGAATGACGTGGTTATAGTTTTCTTGTTTTTTATGTGTTTCATAGCAAACACCCATTCCAACTTAACAGATAATGATCTCAACTAAAGTGGAGGGAAATCTCACACCATCTGTCCATTATGTTCTATCATATCAAAACCTTCCGATGCTCATGATACATTCTACATGCTGAAGGAGCTTAAAATTACCTGAATGCAAAATGACCTCGAAAGTCTGTCCACCATATACGGATATACTTTCCGTTATCTTATCGCTATCTCTAGCTTTGGTAGAAATTATCATTCTTCTTGAAACATTTTAGTTGATTTGTATGAGGAAAATACGAGTAAAATGAAATAAATAAAATACATTATCACATTATTGCAATAATTAGCTTGTGACTTAAACTGATTGACGGAACGATATTGATGCAGTAACTCAAAGCGCCTCAATCATAAATTTTCGTGAAACTCTGGTCTTTATCTCTCGCAATCGAAAAATAATTGCAGCGTGCGTCACCCTTATTTCTGATATATGGTATTTCACCCCATTGTCGGAAGCAATGGGCTTACCGCATGCTGTATGACAAATGAATCTTCTGAAGATATGAGTATACCGGTATTCATAAAAACAACATAACCTTTCAATTGACTACTCGCTCCAATTTTCAATACTCAGAAAGCTATTTAAGTCTAACAATTTTCCAAATTTGCATCTATTATTTTTCTGCATGAATCTTCAGTTATCCAAACAAGGATTATGAATTGCTGCTGTGCAATATTTTTGTTCCCATAATAATTTGGAAAAGAGCCTAGGCCTACATCGTATCAACGTTAGTTTGGAACCATTTTGTTGAATGTTGTGTGCATGAATAGCGTGTGTGTGTGTGTCTGTGTGTGTGCGTGTGTGTGTATGTGTGTGTGTGTGTGTATGTTCGTGTTAGTCATGTGGAAAATAATGTGCATGTGTATTTTTCACCTCTCTGTCGTTCCCGCCCAAAGGATTGCATTCTTTTTTCTTTTTTTTTGTTGTTGTTATAGTTAAATTTTAATCTCATATCGTTATCATGATGGCCTGCGAGGCAAGCAGAATAAGCATGTAAGACAGAAGGGGGAGCAAGAAAATTGTATGGGTATTTATATGATGTCAAGCATATCAATATCAAGTTTACTTAAAGCTCCATTACTCATAGTTTATTAATACTTTGGAGTAACAGGTGTACTGTACAGCTCTCAGAGAGAGAGGGGGAGAGAGAGAGAAAGAAGGTAAGGGGAGGGGAAAGAGAAAGATCGGGTCACGTTTCCCTGAAGTTCGTAAACGTACGTTAAATCATTAACCTTTCAACATCTTTAATAAAGGATTACGTATTATTAATCCTATACTCATGGACGAAGGGCCTCTTATTTGCTCTTGATTATACAGAGTGACGCAAGGCCGGAATTATATGACTTAGAACAACTTATTCTAAAGACGAGTGAAAGTGATGTAGTTCTAATAGGCCCTATCTGCCGAAAGACTAAGGCAAGCCTCGTAGGCTAAGAAAACGTTGTTGACACATCATGGAATATGCAGGCCTATATATGGAATTATGCACTTTATAATACACCTGTAGATCCTACTAGTAATGTAACATAATGCATTATGAGTATCATAGTCGATTACATAAGAGGTCTGTCCATTATTTACAGTGTTACGAGCTACATAGGGCATATTGCCTATTGCCTATTACATAACAATAGGCCTACTGGTGTGTAGTATTGGAGTACCGTAGGCTAACTTCGTAGGACCTATTTACCATGCCCCAGTCACATAAACATCCCGGATCACCCCGGACCACCCCAGATCTGATCCGGGTGATCCGGGGAGCGATCCGTGTTGACGCCTTGGACATCCTTGGACATCCGTCTATGTCCGCGTAGACCCGGGGACATCCGGGAGGCCAACACGGCAACTTTTGGAGGTTAAAAACATCCGGCGTCATCCGGGGACTGCCGTGTTGGCAGAGAAATCCGGGGTGGTCCGTGTGGCTGCCGTGTAGCTGCCGTGTTGATTCTTGTAGACGCCGCGCTCTGTGGGACCCCGCCTTGTCCGCGCAGCTGCCCTGGTTGACAATACCGTGTGTAGGTCCTACATAGTCATACCAACGCTGCGCTCGTCGACACTCCGTCGAAGTCGGAACTATCCCGGATGCGTGTTTTTTTTTTAGACGGCACAGATTGGGGAAACTAAAAATCTATCGGGGACCCTATCCCTAAACCTAACCCTAATCCTAATCCTAACCCTAACCATCAAACCCTAACCCTAACCCTAACCCTAACCCTAACCCTAACCCCAACCCTAACCCTAACCATAACCATAACCATAACCAAAAAACCTAACCCAACGTTTTTCCCATAGGTTTAACACGCGCCATGCCCCAATCTGTGCCGTCTTAAAAAGAAAACGCATCCCGGATCTCCCCGGACCTCCCCGGATCTGATCCGCGTGATCCGGGGAGCGATCCGTGTTGACGCCTTGGACATCCTTGGACATCCGTCTATGTCCGCGTAGATCCGGGGACATCCGGGAGGCCAACACGGCAACTTTTGGAGGTTAAAAACATCCGGCGTCATCCGGGGACTGCCGTGTTGGCAGAGAAATCCGGGGTGGTCCGTGTGGCTGCCGTGTAGCTGCCGTGTTGATCCTTGTAGACGCCGCGCTCTGTGGGACCCCGCCTTGTCCGCGCAGCTCCCCTGGTTGACAATACTGTGTGTAGGTCCTACATAGTCATACCAACGCTGCGCTCGTCGACACTCCGTCGAAGTCGGAACTATCCCGGATGCGTGTTTTTTTTTAGACGGCACAGATTGGGGAAACTAAAAATCTATCGGGGACCCTATCCCTAAGCCTAACCCTAATCCTAATCCTAACCCTAACCATCAAACCCTAACCCCAACCCTAACCCTAACCCTAACCCTAACCCTAACCCTAACCCCAACCCTAACCCTAACCATAACCATAACCATAACCAAAAAACCTAACCCAACGTTTTTCCCATAGGTTTAACACGCGCCATGCCCCAATCTGTGCCGTCTTAAAAAAAAAAAAAAAACGCATCCCGGATCTCGGACCTCCCCGGATCTCCCCGGATCTCCCCGGATCACCGTGTAGATCCTTGAGTATCCGTGTTTATACCAAGTGACTGGGGCATAGCTTCGAATTCTCTCGTCGCTTTTAATAGGCAGATAAATACAGTGATGGTCTGGAAGCAAAACTAACTACAATAGTGCACCTGACAGACTGGGACACCGTAAACTGTTCTCTTTTTTATTTTACAACGTATGAACATAAACTAAACTACTTTTGCAGAAGTGGACCTGACGTAGGTGGCCACGTAGGTAAGGTTTTGATAATGTTTTTTTGCCTTGTGTATGCTCAGAAGTGTTTATTGAAGCGGAATGAGTCATAGGGATAAATGTTGTTCGCCACGTTATGCTCATTGATAAGTCCCGCCTATACCTATCTGTGTTAGTTCTCATCTTCTGAACGTATAATGTGTAGGCCTACTGTGTAGACTCTAGTCTAGGCCTTCGGCTACGATTCGTACGAATACGAATGATGTGTAGGGTTGGGGGTACCACGTATCGTCACCCTAAGGATCTGTAGCTTGTTTATTCTAAAAATATAACACAGATCCGCCTAATTCTTACCTCAAATATGCCATAAATACTGCAGTTTTGAATGTCGTGACCGTCTCGTTGATTATGAATCTCCGTTTTAAAATAGCGCAATTTTAGTGTGTGCGTTCCGTTTTCTTCGCGCAGCTAAAAAGGGAACCTTGCGATCGGCACCCTCTCTCCTCCATAGGTGTACACGTGAATTTCACAGCATAGGTAATACACGTGAATTTCACAGGCCTTAGGTAATACACGTGAATTTCACTTTAGCTTGGTTTGTTTGAGTTTGATTTTCGTTTCTTCGTTTTTATTGTTTTTATAGCTAATGACACTTAATCCTGCGCGTACTTTTTCGTTCTATACGCAAACAGCCATGATACGCAGGGTGTCGATGGGAAGGTGCCCTGTCGATAGGTGGTGCCCCAACCATACATCGTGTGTATACGATGTGTACATATGTCAGGAAAGACCTCTAACAGTTAACGTTAATTTAGGACCACCAAGACAGTGTTTCTCATACTCGATCAGTGGAGCTCTCGTACATGTGTAGGTGGGCCGCGATGTCTTCCCAAAATGAAAATAAAGTTTAAAACCAATTTCCATTCGATCCTAGATTAGCATGATTAAAAAAAAAAACGGTGTAAATTTATCATCATAGGCCTAGACATAGATCCTATAAAAAATAGAAGTCTAGATCATATTCCATAACATTAAACAACATTAGATTTATTAAATTAAATTTAATGACTGTTGCTGGGCCCCGTTTTATCAAAAGATAAAATCGATTTTGAATTTCCTAGATCATACTCCATAACATTAAACAACTTACAGTTGAAATCAACTATATGTATCATCAATTTTAACTCCTCATAAAACAGAGCCCAGGCCCCAGGGCCTCAAAAGAAAAACAAAATGTAAATTAGGAGCCAAAACAAAGTGGGCATGCACTATGATGCAGGGGGTTGAAAAGCGCAGCTCTAACAGTGTTAGAAATCTAGTTGGAAAAGTTGTAAATAGAACCTTCGCTTCTGTACATAGATTCTACATACTATTGAGGAGAAGGATATTCCGATTGCTTCTTTTCTTTAATTATGTCTTTGAATATCACAATTATTACCCTCGTCATTTAATCCAGAACTGTGGAACTGTAAGCTCATGACTGCATGAACAAGGTTGAAAGAAGGTCGGTCATACTCCTAGATGGACGATAGTTTGTTGATAGCTATGCTATGTATATGCAAAATTGTGTAGTAGGGCTATTATACTAGTATGCAATTCTAGGAAGACAAGCATGCATGGAATCTATGCAGTAGTGATGTGAGAGGGATGCACGCTAACTATTTTTGTATCATCTATAGGTGTATGTGTTGTCTATGGCTGTCTAAATTATTTTATTATACAAATGTACCAGAATGCATGCTCCACAATCATTGACACTGCCTACTATTAATAATAATAATAATAATTAGACAAATTTGTATAGCGCAGCTATTATGTAAATATACTCTACTGCGCTGTGATGTAACAGAGCTCCTGTCACTGATTAGACACACGAAAATAAATAACAAATTAATCAAAGGCTTCTGAAAAAAGATAAGTCTTCAATAAAGATTTGAAGACAACAAGTGATGATGCCTTCCTCAGTTTCTCAGGTAATTTATTCCAAAGTTTTGGAGCAGCACAGCTGAAGGCACAGTCCCCTAAAGTTACTTTCGTTTTTAAGTGAGATTGCTTTAGAAGCAACTTATCCTGTGTACTTCGTAAATTATGAGAATATGAGTGTGATTTCATTGATATCAATTCTGATAGATAACCAGGTGCTTGACCATACAATACTATTGTGATAATGTGTCATCTAGATGAAGATTTTGTTTGTTGTCTTCTCTTATTTTTTATCTCTTTTTTAGGACTTTTTCCTCTTCTTTTCTCCTTTTTGTTCTTCTTTTGTTGTGTGACTTGGGAATGGTTATTGTCCCACTTCCAATTATAGTCAATACAGGCATTTACAAAGTACAAGTGTACATGTATTAAAAAGCGTTCTCTCTGTACATTTATAATTTTTCCTCTTTTTTTTATGGGCAAGTCCAAGATAAGGTCCCCTCAGAAGGCAAAATTTCATCTTTGCTCAATATTGACATGTTTGGTATCATTTTGAAGCTTATGAGTTGAAGTTTTGATTTCCATGGAGGAAAAATCATATTACATAAATTTATGCAAATTTCAAGGGCTTCATTTGCATAAATGTGAAACACAGCGTTACGTATGGGACATTTATAAAAATTCATATTAATTCAAAGGAAAGCAAATGATATTTGATTAATATGTGGACATAAGAAGTTCATCAAATAGTTTAACTTGGTATGAACATTTAGGGATTATGCAAATGATTATGCAAATTAGCTCGTGTCTTATCATGAGATGTCCCATACGTAACAAATTGAGGTCATTTTTTTAGGTTTTTTCTGAAATTGCTGAGGTTATATTAATGTCCTTTTGGAAAGTTCTAATTTATTGTTTAGAGAAATTAAATACCACAGAAAAAAGAAAAAACAGTAAAAGGAATATTTTTTATTAGGCATTGAAATAATGTTACGTATGGGACAAATGCGTTACGTATGGGACATCCTCATACATAATGCATGTGAATGCATGTAGCTAGCTGGGAAGGTCTCTCAGTACACAAATGGTCAATCATCCTGAAGAAAGCATCCCAACATTGTAGCTACTTTTTGAGTTATAGACACTTTAAACAATACATGTACTTGACTGAACAATTTTCAGAAAGGGGGAGGGGAAAATGGCAAAATACACAATGAAAAATCAGCATTAAAGGGATGGTATAGTTTTTTGCAGAAATGGGGATTCAGTTTTCAACATTTAATGAGATGATTGGAAACCAATTATATGAATTACTAAAGAGCATACAATCCTAAGACTAGAGGAATTCAGAGTAAAATTATTTTTTTTTTTTATTGCTAGTGATACACAAATTGTCCTTATTCAGGTTTCAGTAATAGCCACGACAAAATTCATGGGTATACATACTGAGGTGTGACTCGAATCAATGACCTGACTGCTAGACAGACATCATATATCTACTCGATCAC
Source organism: Diadema setosum (assembly GCA_033980235.1). Lineage (NCBI taxonomy): Eukaryota > Metazoa > Echinodermata > Echinoidea > Diadematoida > Diadematidae > Diadema > Diadema setosum. Next base: position 29,603,991 of record CM067075.1, on the reverse strand, counting down.
TGGGGTTCCACGCAGCAGGTATTGCTTATTTATAAAAATTAATATTTCTTCTGTCAAGTTGTTTTTTATTGAAACGAAATGGCAAACTGCCCTTCATCAATGGAAGTAAACACTTTAAACTATTCAATTTTTCAGTAGTAACTATCCTGATAAAAATAGGGCATACATACTCAGGTTGGTCATAAAAATATAGAATATGATTAAATATGATTATGATGGTAAATATTTGGGGAATATTGTTCCCTTGTCAATCTGGATCAGTATTTGAGTAGTTTCAACTGATTCAATTTCAATAATTATGCAAAAATTTGTTTATGAGTATTTTGCAAAATTACTTTGCAAAATACCCATAAACATGTCTCTCCACACACTAAACGAATGGGGGACAAAGGGCATGCATACTCAGGTTGGTCATAAAAATATAAAAATATGATTGAATATGATTAGGATGGTGAATATTTGGGGAATATTGTTTCCTTGACAATCTGGATCAGTTTTTGAGTAGTTTCAACTGATTTTACTTCAATAATTATGCAAAATACCCATAAACATGGTTCTTCACACACTAAATGAATGGGGGACAAACTGTCCCATACGTAACTGTCCCATACGTAACACGTCATGTCTGTCTTTAATTAGAACCTGTAATTAGAGCTTTTTGCCTAATGACACGAAACTTACTTGTGATAATCTTGAGTGTTGTGACTTTCATCACAGTGAGTTACAAGTTGTAGAATGAAATACTTTCAGAGAGTTTTGAGGTTGAAAAAAATGTTCAAAAAAACAAAATTTTTCTGGTCCCATACGTAACGGCACATATTTTCTCTTCTAGAATATAATTGTGAAGGTCATTTTTCTCCATTTTTTGCATGATTATACTTCTCCTAGATATCAATCACCATGATAAAGTTTAATATGATCAAAAGCCATTGACACTATTTTTCAGGTCATAAAAATCTCTGAATGTCCCATACGTAACACGCGTGTTATCTTGGACTTGCCCTTATTTAGACCTAATTTTGCTTTAGGTGCAGTAAATTATTTTCAGAATAGTCAATATTTACATGGATGAAAATTTGATATTTGCAGTGTAAGACCAGCTCTCATCACACAAGCTATTTTCATCATCTTCATGTACATGACTGGTTTGTGTGGTAGCAGTGCTCAATAAAACCATGAGCCAAGAAATTGCTTAGGGTTGTTTGAAATCAATGTTTCAGGCATTTGAGATGCTGAAGTTGCAACTAATGATGAAATATGGTGTACCACTTTCTTTCCTTTGCAGAGCAGGTGATAACCACGCTGCATCACCAGCTACACTCATCATCCTTGGGGGGAAAAAAAGAAAGAATTGATTATGGATCTTTATTCATATTTCATCAACTTCGAAAACTGTGATCCGAAGCCTGTCACGTGTTGTACCTAGATCATCAGTAAGGAAACACAATTCTAACTCGACATGGAAGGGAATTCAGACACTACCGCTGAAAGGGTTGAACCATCACAGTCCGAGACCAGGGAGGGTCAGTGGACCTTTTCCGCAGTGCCCAGAAAGCTGTCCAGCGAAGAAGAGCGTAGGTTGGCAGCGGACACTCAGTGTATCCCAGAGTTCAAACGGAACAAACTAGAGGTTGAGGCGCGAAAAAACTGGGACTTATTTTACAAGAGGAATTCGACAAACTTCTTCAAAGACCGGCATTGGACCACCAGGGAGTTTGAGGAACTGATTGCAGCTGCAAATTCATCAGTAAGCCTAGGTAGAGTTTTCTTGTAGAATGCCACCAACCAGGATTTCAAATAAGCTGAAAGCATGAGGTTTCATCTCTGGGAAATAGCAGTTGTGACTGTAAAACTTTGGAATATATACACTAATACTTTTTTTACTTTGGTGACGTAAGAAACATATTGTCATCAGATATTTACATACGTCCTATAATAGAAACTTTGTACACAATTTTCCCCAGTGAAGGAAGATTTTCTTTTTTCTTTCTTTCTTTATGTAGGATATAATGCACCATTAGGCATGAAAGCATCAATTTTCAGTCCTGGAAACTATACTTGCATGTTAAGGAAAATATTTAAATGATGAATACTCCATAGGCTTTATTGCTGGACAAGGCATCATGTTGTCCACTAGCAGGATAAGCATACTGCAGCTCAGCACATGATGACTTTCACTCCAAAGCTGAAATTAGCCATCATAAGTGCCTACACTTTCATTTGGCAAAATATCCAAATATGTGAAAGTTAAAAGTGTCATGCATATGGGCCCATACGAGGTTTGTATAGTTTGCTTGGAGTAGAAAACATGACTCAATGCCTGACCTCTTTTTCACCGAGATAGTTGCTTGTGAAGGAAAAAGGGTCTCGCTCCAAAGTCATCCCAAGTCTGCCATGGCTACTGTTAAACATTTTTCTCAAAAATATATTTTACCAAACATATTGTCGTAGTGTTAACTAGTCTGTTCATATAATTAGTAGCCATACAGATATGAACAGTAATGATGTTATTTGTTTTTTATTTGTTTTGTTGCTTGTTTTACTTTATGTTGCCGTGGTAGACGGAGCAGGGAAACCCGAAACTGACTTCTCTCCTAGAGGTTGGATGTGGTGTCGGCAACACGGTATACCCACTGAAGAGTGCCAACCCAGGCCTCTTCATCCACTGCTGCGACTTCTCACCGAGAGCCGTTCAATTTGTAAAGGTGATTCTACTGTTGGGGTACCACAGTTGCCGTTTGTTTTAGAAGGGAATCCACAGGTGTGACAGGCAGAAATATTGCAATGCCAACTGAAGGACCTTCAGAATCATAGAGGGTTTTGTGCTGCATTTGTTTTCATATAATAATTATTTTTAAAATCACTGTTTAACTCCTGCCATGCCTAGCATCTTTTCGAGAGTTAACCCTGACTAGGCCGGGCTATTTAGGTAATGATACGGCCGGAGGGGGGCCTCCCAGGCCCCCCCTCCAGATCTCGGCCGTGGACAGCGCGATTGCGCCGAAAATTGACACACACATTGCCTATGATGTAATCTAAAGTACCTTGAAGTTAATTTTTGTTAAAGTTATCATTTATGCTAAATTATGCTAATTTATGCATGATGCAAGAAATCAGACAATTTGGTATAAATCACTAAATAAAGCTCAAAACAGGCACATTTTTTGTGTAAATATTCTTTTTAGTGTCCTTAGCAAATGTAAGAGAAAAACTTGTGTAATCAGAAAAAATTTCTTAAGTATTTTATTGTTTTTTTTTATTTCTTATGTATTTCTCTGTTTTTTTTACTTCATGTTTTTCATTGTTTTTTCGATGAATTTGTCCGTGACATTGTTCCGAACAAGAAAATATGTTATTTATTGATTTTACTCAATAAAACCCCCAAATAATCATGCTTTTATGGAATTTGCCTGTAAACACTGTTTGCATTGAAATTGTACACGAATTCACGTTTTTTAGCAATTTTAGGTCTGACATGCACATACATATCTATGCGCAACTTCGGAACCGTGCGCCCGGGCATCACAAATTTGGTGTTAAAAGATGCGGGAGACTCGAAAAAAAAAAGTCATGAAACGTTACGGCGATAGCTTTTCGCGATAGCGATACATCGCGCGAAACGTAGAGGGGGGGAGCCTCAGAGGCCCCCCCCCCCCCCCCCCCCCCCGGCCTAGTTAGGGTTAACAGAAATACTATAGATCCTTTGACAGAATATCAATTTATTATGGTTTAAGTCTGTGCTTCTCAACCTTTTTCGACTCGAGGCCCACTTTGGCCCCTACAGAGTCTTTTGAATGCCAGCTACAGGACGTGTTGAGTGAATACAAATCGTTTTTATATTTGGGAAGACATTGCAGCCCTCCTGCGAGAACTTTGTGGCCCACTGGTTGAGAAGCACTGGTTTAACCCTATTCTAACTGGGCTTTTTGAGACCAAGTTTTTACTGGGGGGGGTCAATTTGACCCCCCCTTCAGATCTTGGCCGCCTATCGCGCGATGGCCGCGAAATTTTGCCTGAAGATAGAGCTGGATGTCAACTACAAGATTACATGGTCATACAATAGAAAAATATTGCCTTTCTATTTTTAATAAATTAATTATGCAAATTTGTGCATGAAATCATATTTTCACCTGTAACTCCATTAAAAAGACTGGAGGATTGCTAAATTTTTGTGTCAGTATTCCTCACGACACATCAAACAGTTTTTGTGTAAAAAATAGCACAATCAAAATCAATTTCTTTTGTTTTCTATTGTTTTGTTAATTTCTTATGTATTTTATTGTTTTTTCGACCTTTTGTTTTCTATTGTTTTTTTGCAAAAATTTGTTGCAGGCACTTTTTCAGGCTTATCTACACTAGAATTGATTAATTTCAATGCTTAAAAGTTGAAATAATCTTAGTTATATCAATTTAACCAAAAAACAATTTGCATTGGATTTGCAAACGATATCATGAATTTGAGCTGTTTTTGGGTTGACATGTATATAGATGCAAAAACATCACGTAACTTCAGAACGGTGTACCCGAACGTCTCAAAATATACGGGAGACTTCAATGAAAAAAGTTGTGAAACGACGCGGCAAAATCTTTGCGCGTTGCGAAATCGTGGCGTGAAACGTTGAGGGGGGGGTCAATTTGACCCCCCCAGTTAGAATAGGGTTAAGTGTTCTATTGATATGATGTAAAGAAAGCAGTGGGGATCGAAACTGACCTAGCCTAAAAGTCCTTACAAGTGGATATGCTTCCACAGCAGCTCGAACACTAATAACATAAGAGACGATACATGTTTCAGTGGGAGCCTGAATCTCTGTCTGCAGCCTTAGTTTGTAACATGCAGGGGCACTATAATGGACTGCATGGTATCACTGAACTTTCGTCGTTATATTGGGTATCTTATATACAGTATATCACCAATAAGAACAAAAGAATATGAGAGATAGTGGAGCCTCGGAACCTACAGTGTACAAAATTACCCAAATGTATTGTGTTTATCGCTATATCCCACCTCGTTATAGAGAGGTTCCACTGTATTTTGTTGAAAGGTCAACATATCACGACTGATAACTCAACCATACGAAATAATATGATATATGTATGTACACGTACGTGTAGATGATGACTGTTGTTGATTGTCAGATCCAGTGTGAAGTTAAATTCATTGGGTGTAATGTAGGTTAGGAGTTAACTGCAGTAATAGGAGTTATGCTGGTTATGTTAGCTCTTTTTTGTTGTGGTGTAAACCCCCTGTGTGTCACATTATTCGTAGACAGCAAAGAAGTCATGCTTTGGGAAAATATTTTGTTTTTCTAGTCAATGTAACTTTTATATATTTCTGTTACCCTGGACATGTAATCATAACATAGAAAAGAAAAATGCCAAGCTTTGCTTTGATGTAACTTGCATGATGCAGTCTCTAATAGTTTTTCTTTCAAAAATGATATGTACAGTGTAGCTACATTGCTATTGAGGCATGACTTTTGCACACAAAACAGTGACAGAAACTTATAATGTACTCGCAAATCCAGTAGGATGCACTTCTTGATATTTGATTACTGGTACCACATAAAATGTGAACTTTATGTAATAGGAATGGAATCATGAGAAACGCTGTCAGCTGTCATTGTACTGTGGCTTTTGGCGATTTATCCATCGTATTGGGTGGGTTTGTGTGTTTGAGCAGAATATTTATTTTATATATTATAGAATATGCAAACTTGGCACGCCGTTGACTGAGTCGGACATGCGAACATGGCACATAAAGACTTAAGGACCACAATGTTGTGGAAAGACACTATATTAGGGAGAAAAACAGCTCTTTCTTCTTTTTTTTATCATATTTACAGGAACATCCAGATTATGATGCCACGCGCGTGAATGCATTCCAGTGCGACATCACCAGTGAAGAACTGACCAATCATGTGATGTCAGAGGTAGTCGACCTAGTAACCATGTTCTTTGTGCTGTCTGCTATCCATCCAGACAAGATGGTGCAGTCATTAAAAAACATCTTCGAGGTATGTTGTCACAGCTTCTGCAAGCTACATTTTATGCAGAATTGATGATACTGTAAAAGTGGTTTCTTTCGCGCACAGATGCTTTCGCTGTTTCCATCGGTGCCGACTTTTTTGCGTGTGTTTAAATTCGCAGTCGGCAAAATCTGTGAATTCACAGTCCGCAAAAACTTGTTTTATTTTGCATATCAAAACCCAAACTATAATCCAATTATGCTTTTATTCATTAAATAGAAATTAAAATTAAGTGCGGGCTTACCTAAATCCTGTCTCTTTAGTACTTAATAGCATGCTTGACCTACATTGCGCAGTATCGCTGTGTGTGTGTTGACCATCAATACACTCAATGCGCGGAATCTTGTGTGTGTATGTGCGCAATAGCGTTATAACAAGCGAGTTCAAAACATTTTCACGTGATGTTAATTTCGCAGTTCAACCTCAAAGCGGGAAAAGCGTGAAAATAAAACCAACGCAAAAGAAACCACTTTTATAGTACTGAGTAGTGACCACTGACCAATGCTGGTTGATGGCTGGAGTGGACAGGTGCACATGGCCACCTCCCCATAAAGTGGGAGATGGAGCTGCTTTGGGGGAGTGTGAATTTAAAAGGTCCATTAAATGTGGTCCATCTTTCACAGAGGTCAACTTGAAATGACAAAAATTCCGGCACGAAAATAAAGACAATGCACTTCACTATTGCTAGGTCATTGAGTTTCAAAACAAGCAAGCAAAAAGTTTCAAGTTAATTTGATAAATTATCCCATACCAATAACTTGTGCACCAATTTTGTTTTGTTTGACTTTTTTCCTTCTTTTTTTTTTTTGGGGGGGGGGGGGCAGGGTTGGTTGGTTGGTTAGGTTGTTTTTCACTCGTTCCTTCATGTTCTGCCATAATGCAAAGACTGCTTCTTGGATAATGATATGGTGAAAGAATTTTCAGCTAATGGAATTTCAGATGAGCTGATGTGAAAATGGTACAGCATAATACATGTGATGATATCACCTACTACACACACACACACACACCCACACACACACACACCCACACACACACACACTAAAACTAACCGAACCCGTATTGACTCTAATGTTAGATCTAACTCACTTTTATTTTTGTTGATTTTCATGTGGTCATTTTATAAAACAAATAAGGCACTTGACCCTGTTGTGCGGAATGTAAATGCAGTAAACCCTCAGTATTTTTTTTACATGGTGTGCACTGTGCCATCACAGCAAACTGCTAGTGCACAGAGGCAGCACCAATCTCAAGATACAGTACCTTGTACGTGTGCTCTGTCTGCATTTACACTAACACAGTCCTATGATATTCTGTGATATTTGCTCCTGCAACAATTGCTCCCATGAAATATCTGCACGCTAGGCCAAACATAAATTCTACCCACAAACGTAACCCTACCCATAATCCCAATCCTCGCATCAAACAGCACATAAAACCCAACATGACCCTAAACCTAGGGCGATATGTCCGTGGAGAATATGAGACCAGAGTAATTATCGCAAGAGTAAATGTCGTGTCACGTACTAACACAGGCTGGACCATGCATTATTTGTTTATATGATAATACATGTATCATTGCAACAAAGGTCCTCCGTCCTGATGGCCTGGTGCTGTTCAGAGATTACGGACTGTACGACCATGCCATGCTTCGCTTCAGCAAGGGACACAAGATCAGTGACCATTTCTATGTGAGGCAAGACGGCACACGAGCATACTACTTCACTACAGGTGTGGGCATGTCATTTGCTATTCAAAGTACCTTTCTCCATTTTTCCCCATAGCAGCAATATGTGTGTATAACATTAACATGTGCTTAAGTGACACAGCAATATCCACATGTAGGGGTATAAGACGTCTACCAGTCAAATCGGTTACTTCCCATTCATTGGGTAGTTTTTGTAGCATGAGGAAGCAGTTTTTGTGAATGTCGTAGATTTGTTTGTACCTCTTCATCAGTCGTTTTTTTTTTTTAATGCTCTGACAAAGTTTGAATGTAAGAACTTCTGCAAAGAATGCTATATCTCATGTTTAGAAAGTCTAATTTGAGCACAGCTGTACCTTGGTAATTTGTGTGTTGTTTTTTAATTGACTGACAAGAGAGTATGTAACTTTGAAAGGTCAATGATCTTCTGTTCCTATAATATCTTCTCACAGAATATCTCAGGGACATCTTTCACCAGGCTGGTTTTGATGAGGTGGTCAACGAGTACGTTTACAGGGAGACAGTGAATAAAAAGGAAGGTCTCTCAGTTCCACGGGTGTTCGTCCAGAGCAAATTTCGCAAGCGGACGGAGAAGTCGTGACAAATTAGACAACTTAGACTGTAGAATGTGGACTGGAACATTGAAGTTCCCATTTCTGTACTCAGTTTGAAGTAGAAGTTTCCCCACACATACATGAGGATTCTGACAGTGCTGAATAATTAGTGAGACAATCTGTGAAAGTGCGAGGAAAACTTGACAATTAGTTCATACATTATGAGGTTTTCATAATTTCATGTACCCACCGCTGTAGATTGGAATTAAATTTTTTTAATATCACTGTCGCTATTAAAATTATGATTAAAAAAATAGAGATTTTTATAGGGAGGGTGGCATTTCTTTGTCCCGTTTCATACTGAGATATCTTCCAGGAAGTATTTTCCATGCCTTTTGGAAGAAATTCAGCGTGTACCCTTTTGATTCACTAGAAAAATTAATGTTTTACACGGATATTGATCAATAAAACACCCTTCCAATTCAATTCAATTCAATTGTATGCAGGTTAAGGGGGGTGGGGGGAATTGTATGCTAGGCTGGTGTACAATAAGGGAGTTCATGGTTAGCGCAGGTCTCATTTGACCCCTACCCCACAGACTTTCAAATAGCATGGAAAGGACCTGTGACAGAGCATTTTTTGTTGAAGCATGTCACCTCTGTAATCAATTTCAATGAAATGCATGTGCAGCTTTTGTTAAACAATATTGATGAATCACTTTCACCTGTGCGTTCTAACAAGGTGAAACACACAACTTAACATTCCAAATCCTCATTTGCCTGAAGATTCTTTTCGTTTGAAGTCAATGGCAAATACACAAACATTCTCATTTGACCTTTATTTTGCACATGCACAAATCGCAACCGTGAACTCCGTTGAGGGCGGACTGATTTTGCATTTTTCATGCATTTTTCATAGACACCTGCCAGAGTATTCTGGGGATGCGTCTTCAACAGGTTAACAGCATGATCATATCCATGCACATGCTTATGTTACATGAGCTCATTGTGCAACTACCTCTTCATACTGTGTACATGTACATTGTATAGACTTCACAAAATTTCTCTGTGTACGAGTGTACACTCCAGGTTATGTGGATATCATACACGTTGCAGAAAATGTGACCTGCCCTGTTGTTATTAATAAGATGGAAACAGAGTATGCTAAATGCTTGCCAGAGAAGATGATCACTACAACCATTCAACCAGAGATGGGCAAATGTCAATCTCCATGAAGACCTCTGAGCTACCATAGCCATACTCTGAAGAGCTAAATACATGTACATGTACTGAATATACAGTGCACTCCCATTATAATGAACACGGATATAATGAAATTCCAGTTATAATGAAGTAAGAAACCAAGCTGCAGCATCATTCACTGTACATGTATGTATTTTTTGTTTACTTGTTCAGTTATAACAAAATTTCAATATAAATGTAACGAAAGAAAACTGCCGGTCCCAAGGACTTTGTTATAACGGAGTCCACTGTAGCATGTGCGTGTGGACGAGTGTTTGTGACTATGTTTTGTATCTGTGTACGTGTGTGTGTGTGTGTGTGTGCCTTGCATGTTTACTTTTGGAGGTGGATCATAGCATCATTTCACATCAAGGCAACAGATTGGCTGATCTAAATAACCTCCTTGGCCGAATCACTCCAAGACACACAGACAAAATATTTGGTATGCATGTAGAACACTTTCGTGGGGGGGGGGGGGGGGGGGGGGGGGGGTCCAAAAAGATGAAATTAAGTGCACCATCTAGTATCTACACGAAGAATATCTGGCTTTCTCCCGTATCAGGAGATCCTCTTTGGTCCACGTTTAGTTGGCAGTAAGTCCTATCATTTTGCACCTGCACGTGTGTGACTGAAGGGCGACTACTGATATTGAAGTCGCCACCAAGGACGAACACTTGCCATGGACCTTGATCACAGAAGGTGTGCAGTTGTCATGGTTGAATACTTTGTCTTATACATGCATCAATGTCTGTGTGAATAGACAACATATTTAAAGTTCTGATGTCCAAATTTACTTGTGTATGTGAGGGTCCATGATTTGTATAAAACACGACATGATTGATTTTTGGTGAGCAAAAGTTGAAATCAAACGCAAGTTGGAAAATCAAACAGTTATGTAGGTGTGAATGCTCAGAGTGGGTGTTACCCGACATGTTGATTTTCAGACTTGTTTTTTATTGCATCTTTTCGTGCAAGAGAGTCCTGGTCCTGTTTCATAAAGCCGTTTGTAAAGTTACGCATGACTTTACGAATAACTAGAATATGAAGTGTCATATCTTAATCATACGTAAAGGCATGCATAACTTTACGAACAGCATTATGAAACAAGGCCCAAGTTTGAGACAAAATTAATCTGGAAGCAAATGAAGAAAAAGAAGCACATCAAAACACAAGGTGAAATTTTATGTACAAGTTTCCACATTTATTCAACTTGTGTACATTGTATACACTGTACACAGTATTACAATACCTTACCATTACGACTGACCTTTAAGGAGCTGTTCAAATCATAAAAGACTCTGGAGCAAATGTTCGTGAATGATTCATTTTGATAGCGAGAGATCTGTGATCCAGTAAATTGCTAATGAATGCCTCGCCCATATAATTCAGTGTCGGCAATGTTACAAGCAATATTCTTCAATGCATTTTGATGGGTTACACTAAAGCTGCTTCGCTACATTGGCTCAAACGTAAAGGAGAAATTCATGACTACACTTCGTATAACAGACATAGCTAAAGTTCAATTTGCCCAATCTTTCAATGATAATGTATTGATATTGTGGGCAATACAATGTACCCAGCAATGCATTCCTGATGATGAGGTCTGCAGCTACATGTATAATGGTACGATGTACTTTGGTTTTCAGCCAGATATGTTGGAAAGCGGTGTGCATACCATAGACCAAGTGCAACAATGCCCTATACCAGTCATCAACCACTGAAATTCTTCAAAATACAATGAAAATAATTGAAAGAAAAATAGGATCAAACATTAATCCAAGGGATTGTGTGCTTGTCATGAATGATCATGATGAAGAAGCCACTTCAGAGTTAGCTCAAGGGCACATTGGTACAAATGACTTTCCTTTTTTTTCAGTCGGTTAGGGGCACTAAATGTATATGCTTTACGTAAAAACTTATGGGATTTATCAATCCCCTTCAAATAAAGAATGAGTTTGTGTAGATCAGATGACCAGAATGAGCCATCAATCATAACACTTGGGAAAGCATCCATTTCATTATTTTGCACTATTAAATTGTAGTACACTGTATTAACAATCTCTTTCTATTGATATTGCCAAATACCGCATTAGTTGTTGGGTGGCTGTGCTGGCAAGCATTTATAAGGATTACATGAATAATCATTACATCACAGATGCTCATCCCATTAAATTTAAAAACCAATGTGCCTGCTGGTACAAATGACCTTTTTTTCTGCTCCTGCAGAAAGTTGAACTGCAAACTAGCTGGTGTACATGCAACATGTTGGTCACATGTGTAGCTTGGTGGACTGCTGTTGCTACAAGAGGCATAAATTCCTCTTGAATAAACTTGCACTTGCTATGTAATCCAGTAGCCTCATTATAGTAAATACAGTTGTGTTTGTTTTGTTTTGTTTTTCTTTCTCTCCATAAAAGGCACAATGAAAAGGCATTCAATTATTAACCTGTTGAGGATGGGCTGATTTTGCTATAACACACATTTCCAATAGACACCTGCCCGAGCATTCTCGGGACTCGTTTTCAATGGGTCAAAAACCTGTTCTTTCAACATACACATTTAAATGTTTGGAATCCATATGCATGCGTAAGTTGCTGCTCTAGCAGGCAGGCCTTGGACAATACTTCTGCTTTTACAGGAACAACTTTAGTTTTAGAAATTATGCATGAATGTGAAATGCATTGGTACAGTAAATTGGGTTTAATAGTCATACTGTGTAGGTAAGGTGTCAATAGCACTGCCCCCTCTTTGTGGGTCAAAGGTAATATAAATCCAACTCCTCAGATTGGTGTAATGTGTAAGTGCCCACATTGCCTGAACTTGCGAGAGTCAGCATTTTTTTTTTTTTTTTTTTTTTTGCTATTTTAGTTCATCAACCATAAAATCTTACTATGATGTGCATGTTTTGTAAGTCAGAGTAACCCAATCAAGAGTGCCAACAGCAGTTGTCCCACATAAAAGATCACTGTGATGCAGTACGGATTACTAGTTGCATGACAACGTAATTTCCCACATGACGACAATACAAGTAGTTTTGTGATGGTTGACACAGAAAGTACACGAGATTTGCTGGTCAGTGGAAAAAAATAATGGTTAAAGTCTGGAACAAAAACCACAATTGACACTTAACTGCAGCCTCAAAAACATTCTTTCGTGAAATAACCCCTTGTCCCATCCCCTCCTTGCCCCCCCCCCCCCCCCCCCCATTATCAAAAACAAATACAATTGGTAGTGCTCACAGCTTTGCTTCCAGGAAACATCATCGAGTGAAGTCATTTATTCCAACCAGTAGATGGAGCTTTCTAATCAAATCCAAATACACCATGTATCCTCCATTTGGGATTGAGCAAAGCGTAACGCGCACCCCGTCTGGGGATTGTCCATCAGTTGTCCGTATTGTATAAACACTGAACGCAGAGCTCACGACCCCGAGGCCTCCTCTTCTGAACTCGACCCCGCCGACTTGGCAGCCGACAGAGCCTCCACCGTGCTGAACATGTGCAGACAGTTATCGGCTCCTCCGCAGAGCAGCAGCTGTTTCAATTAATTTGAGAGGAGGTGATAAAAGAAGTTACTTTTCGGAAGATGATTATAGTGTGCTTATTACATACATGCATTCATAGCCTGTTGGTAGCATTAATGTGCACTATTGTCACTCTAATCCAGTAAAGCATGGTATTTCAAATTTCTCTCTTTTGTAGATAAACTCAGGAAAACCTACTGGTAAACAACAGGCATACACAGAAGAGCAGAACAAGCAAGAGGGAAAAAAAAAAACACTGATTTTCTAGACATGTGTACAATGTACATAAAATGTATATTTCACCAGTCTTGTGTTGGAATTTAAACATTCTGAAGGGATCATCGAGTATTTAATGCTGTAGTTTTCAGTAAAAGAATGCAATGGGCGACTTACTTCCGGTATTGACCAATCAACTGCGAGAATCTTCTCGTCTAAGCCAGTCATATTGAAGAGTGGTGCCTTTGGGCTGTAATGGAATTAAAACAATGCATAAAACATAGCAGACTGGACACTTGAATGCTAAATATGCCCTTCCACAAAAACAACTACAACAACAACAACAAAAATTTAAAGGGTTCTCATGATTTGTAGGAGTATACATATAGTGTAAATGCACTTAGCAATTATTAATATTTTTTTACTTTAAATATCACACTATCCAGCATAAACCTGTTATAAAATGATCGTCTAGAAAGGGCACTCAAATCACGCCTACCCAAAACAACTTTGCTCACAATGTTGAGAGTCACCCAAGTAGCTTTGTAGACATGCTAACGGGGGACATTACACTAGAACTTACTTATTGCAAACAATGAGCATGTCATTTCCAATCCATAAAAAGATGGGATCTCCACAAATTTTCATCTCATCTCTGGCAGGTCTTGTGTATGTACAACATGAGCTACAGTACAAATACGTCCTTATGAAAAATTAGCACAGGAAATTAAAAAAAAAAAACGAAAACATAATGCCTCCGGCGACACTTCATGGTGGAGGCATAAAAATGTTACATGTGCATGTCTTTAGGAAAGACATGGACACATACAAAATATCTGTAGTGATATCTGTAGTGTCTTACTTTTTTTTTGGGGGGGGGGGGAAATAATGCTTAAATAAATTCATGTTTAACTGAACAAAACAAAATTCTTTCAAATTATAGTGTGTGTCAGTTACAACTATATAAAAAGTATGTTCAATAAAAATGTTCAAAATGAAAATACACAGTGCAATCAATCACAATCAATGTACACGTACCTTCGGATGTCCCAAAGCTTCAGAGCCTTGTCATATGACCCTGATAAGAGTTGATTACTGTTGCTAGGAGACCACTGAACTGACGACACCCAGCCGTGGTGGTGAGAGAGAGATGATTTCACAACAGAGCCCTCTGTGGACAAACGGTAAGGACATATTTTCACTTTGTTTGTTTGATCATTTGTTCTTTCAGTCTTTCATTCACTCATTCATTCAGTCATATGCTGTAAACCAGAAACATTTTTCATAGTGACATTAAATATTCACAAATTGAAGCTGACTCCTTTTTCCGTTGCATGAAACTTTCACAAATTGCAACTGGTGTTCAGTGAATTCTGCAGACAAAAACCTTTCACATGCATTTCACTTTCACAAATCTTGGTTTTTCGCAAAATTCACAAAAATTTCATGCACATTAAAATTTCTGGTTTTACAGTACAATGTATGTACACATTGGTTGCAGAGCAGTCAGTGCCAAATTGTTAATTCATCAGAACTTGATGAGACAGTGTTCCTGTACAATCTCTATCTGTGTCATACGTATACTCTATTTTTTTTTTTTTAATTCTTGAATCTGGATTTACATTGCCTGCACAACTAGCCTTTCACACTAGCAAAGTCTTGAGAGAGCATTTTTGTGACTGACCCGCAAAATGCTCTCATTCTAAATGTGTGTTCCCAATGGGAAAGTGGTATCTCTATCTTGGATGAGAAAAAGGGTGATAGAATGGCGCACCTTTTGACCTCGTGTCCCAAAGCCTGATGTGTCTGTCCACACTGCCGCTGGCCAGGAGACCACACAGGGCAGAGTATGAGATGCTCAAGAAAGCTTTTGTGCCAGTCTGGAGAGAGAACAATCGGGAATCAAACATTGCATTTCACTCAATGACCTTATTCATGACTTCTCAAATTGGAAAAATATCATGCACAGTTCTATCTTTTATGTGATCACACATCACAATATGTAAGTCAAAAGAAGTTGCATGGGTCAATTTCCAAGTAAACCTGGAAAGACTTGTTTTAGGGTAAGTAAATGTTAATTTCACATTTTTGGCATTTTCTAAAGGATTAATCCCTTTTTGGAACAGTTTTGTTAACATATCTTTCAATGGTCTTTCATACGTGGTTCACACTTTATTTTCTCTAAAGAGACACATGATTTTAAAGTGTGAATGAAAACCTTTTAAAAATATAAATCGTTATCAGGTATAGCATTTTCACTTTAACATAATCATTTACACTTGAAGATAACCATGGCTCGAAAGTGCACAGTATTGTGATAACAACCCTTTCACCGTATTGTCTTTTTTTTCCCTTTATTTTTATTTTTATTTTTTTGCACACGTTGAAGAGTGAGTCGGTATGTTCCAATGAATCTTTTAATCTTCGCTAAAGCTCTATTTCTGAAGGGTAACTTTCCTTGGCACTGGAATTTTGATCATGTATTATCAGTTAAATAGATAAGAACATAATATTTGTATGTACAGTTTTTAAGAGGAGGGTGTAAATCTCAGCTGAGGATCTCTTCTTTGACAATCTGACCCCTTATACTATATTATCTCATCAGGTGAATATTGATGGCTCTGAGATGCAAGGTCTGACATAATTATCTGTGATGCTGTTCACAAACTAGAACAGTAAGCTCTGCAGTATAAAGTGTTAAATAACCAAATCAATAATGACAGCTGGACAATCAAAGACCCAGTCTCATGAAACAATTACTCTAATGAATCAACATATGCCATAAACTTGGTGTATGTTTTATTTTCACTGCACACACACCAATATACAGTTTCAGTATGACATTCCAGATGTTATATTGTGTAGAGTATGGATTACTGATTAAGACACTTTGACAAATAAGCCATGCAACAATTAACCTTTACTGTGCCTTCCATGCTGGTTATAACTCATACTGATTCCTGTCCACTTGTGATATTTTTGCATGCTGGTAAATTCAGGGCCCAACCATCATTCACAAAATTCGTGAAAAATTAAATCCTGCCGAAAATGACAGCTCTTACAGTAGGAGCCAATAATGGCAGCTGTGTGAACAGGCCTTTAATATAATATCAACACATCATCAAAATCCCCATAATCCTCAGTGTTTCACCACAGACTCCTTGTTGAACTGAGGCATGGTTACGCCTGATTGCAAGGTCAAGTTGAGAGGAGATGCCAATAAGAATGAAGAGAAAATTCACGAAGGTGGTACAATCTTTGTCCATGGTTTAAACCATGGACAAAGACCATAGTTTTGTATGGGGCGCCAAGTGTTGCATGGCCTATTTCAAAACGAAATCAGTCATTTCGTTGTCGAAATGACCATTTCTTTAACGAAATGATCATTTCGTCGAAGAAATTCATTTCATTGAAATGACTGATTTCATAACGAAGTAGGCCATGCGATACTTGGTGCCCCATACAAAACTATGGTCTTTGTCCATGGTTTAAACCATGGACAAAGATTGTACCACCTTCATGAATTTGGGCCAAAGGGCTGGCACAGCTTACTTCTAACCACTATGAGCAGTTCTATCCTCCCTCTATCAATTCCCATTCACATGATCACACCCACCAGGGTTGCTGCGTTGGTGCCCTGCTGCACATCCCACAGCTGTATCGTGTGATCCCATGATGCACTGCACACCTCATGGCTGCCGGTCCACACAACTGAAGATACGGCCTCCTTATGCCCATCCAATGTAGCTATTGGTGTCTAAAATAGAGCACGTATAGTAATGTATACATATTAATAAATTCATACACACATGCATGTATGCATGTACAGCAGTGGTCAGTAGTTAGAAAACTTTTACAGCATTTATCTGATAATGAAACGACCACTAAATTATATGAATATCACATTTATATTTAAGATACTAATTTAGGGGATCATTAACTCTGATGATTAGGGGTTTGTGGATTAAAAAGAGAACAATTCACTCAATCAATAAATTTCACTCGGTTTACAATTCCACTCTGCCTTAATGAGCTATTAAATTCCCCATTTTACAGACATTGTAACTTCAAACATACTAGAACTCCTTCGTAGGCATGTCTACATCCTTTTTTATTTTCTTTCTTTCTTTTGGAAATGAAACAGATTTATGCTGGAACTGTAACACCTGTACCTAATCAATCATTAATCAATGGAGAAAATAAAATCAATGAGCAAACAATATACTACATATATCATTGCCACGATCAAACATTTACTCGACAGAATTCCTTCCTTTCTTTGGTGCCATTTGTGATGTTATTGAAGAAACAAACAAACAAAAATGAATGCAAACGATATCAGCTAAATCAAACTAGGAAAGATGATCAACATTTAGAAACAAAAAGAAAAGTGTGTCAAAAGTTACAGTAAAATATGTCGTTATTTACTCTAGAGGTGGCAGCTTGCATTTAGGCAGAGCAAATCATGCTATCACGCACATAAAAAGTTTGACAGCTTGCATTATGCATTTAAAAACCAATGTTTTGTCAAGAAAACAGAAAAAAAAAATTAACCCACTGAAGACAAGTCCTGAGGATTACTCTGGCAGGTGTCTATGGGAAATGCGTGTTATAGCAAAATCAGTCCGTCCTCAACGGGTTAAAGGTCCAGTTTACTTTTGGGAGCAGTGAATTAAAAAATGTTCAAGATATCACATTTGGTGCATATGTGTAGGTCTGTTCACAAAACATCCTACCATATGAAAATTTTGCAATAAAGCCTAAAATATAAGGAGATATCAGTATTTTTTCTCATTAAACCCTAACTGCACTCGGTTTAGTCTGGAAACATTTTTATTACAACTATTGTTCACATTTTGTTTATCTAACTACACTTAACATCGATTATACGGATTCAAATTTTTGCAGTGGTTGTTTCTATCCCTAACTTACATTTTAGAACTATTTTAAAGCACCAATGCTGGGTTTTTGTTTCCTCTGCAAATGCTATATTATGCCTTTAAGATGGTAAACTGACCCTGATGATTGGTGCTGAGCCATCTCTCCTTGCCCTCTTCTTCTGTTGCTCCTGGATTTCTGGAGGTTCCTCTTCACCTGAACTTGGTACTGAGTATTTTCAATGTTTGAAAAATAAAATGTCAAGATTTGAGCTGCATAATATGATTTCCTTGTCTTGAATAATACAATACATACAAGATTTGTGTGGTTTTTGATTTCCCACCCCCCCCCCCCCTTCTCCTCCATGCTAAAAGTCAGGGGGTGCTATATTCACACACGAACGATTTTATGGTGATATAACAAGAACAGGTTTCAAAAGGATAATTGATTCATTCTAGGATTAACTTCATGCTTTGACGGATCAACAATTTATAAGAAATTGGTAATGATTGCAAAGCCATTAGCAAGAAGTGAATCCACTATTGTACTGTCAAAAAAAAAAAATCTAGTGTAAAGATGTCCATGTTTTGATTTCTCTTTAAATATGAAACACAACATTCATCTCAACGAAACTATCTCTTTTGAGATAATTCTAAATCATTACACTGCCTGAATTTCTTTATTGAGAAATGAAATCAAAGTTTGATAGATAATCACTCAGCCACAAACTCACCAGCTGACCACAGCTTTAACATCTTGTCGAAAGAACCACTGCATATCTGTAATATGAGTCAAGGACAAACACAAGATTGCTGTAACGGTTGCTTGAACTCCGTTTTTTTTTTTTTAGAAGTGAAATTGTGCTGGGAATTACAAATAATACTCACAAGTGTGTTTAATCATCAGCAAACAATAAGCTGAAAAATGTCTTTGTATAAACACTTAAATACAGGTTGCTACCATGCCTTTATCGGCATGATAAAAGAGCATCTTTACATCAAACCAGAGTCAATGTCCTTTCCTGGACAAATAGCAAGTTTCAAAAAATTATCAAAAGTAAAGAGTCGTCATAACATATACCATATCACTATTAGCATGAACATAATCAGAATTGAACGATAACTAAATATTTTTATCAAACTGTAATCCATCATGATGAGCCCCAACAAACAGTATCTTGTCATTCAGGATCAGCCAATGCCATCGTTTGAAAATATGCAACTGTTTACATCGCAGATGAAGTCACATTTCAGTATTTAATGGAGGAAATAATCTCCCTCTTTCAAAACATGCTGACTGTGATTCTGCTTCTCTGAGTCATGAACTGTGTGGAAACATGAAAATGAATTCACAATACCAATTCCCCCTCATAACACTCAAAAAGTTTGAAAGAAGGATGGTGTACATGAGAGGCTCATTATAGCTAATGTATACGCTGTTATTTTCGCGTACAGATATTTTCGCGAATGACGAGGCCATATAGACATTTTCACGAGATGTTGTTTTCGCGAATTGGTTTGGGGCGTTTTGGGGCGGTTCAGTTACTAATGGGTTAAAACTCACCCTGGTTCCTGACTGGTCCACCGCCACCGAATCAACACTCTTTGCATGTCCTCTACACGTATGCAATGGCCTGGCTTGCTTCTCATCCTCCTTCCACTCCCAAATGATGAGGGTTTGGTCATGTGATCCACTTACAAGCAAACTCTCTGAGCCACCTACAATGAGCAGACAGAATAAACAGGATGTGATTATATGTACTCCATATCATTAAAGGCACTGTCTACCATTGGGAGCAGAGATTTAAAAATGTTACAAGTTATCACATTTGATGCATATGTCTAGGTCAGTTGTATCACTAAAATCCTACCATGAAATTTGGGAATAAAGCCTAAAATATAAGGAGATATAACTGTTTTTCTTAATAAACCATAACTGCACCCAGTTTATTCCAGAAACAATTTTACTATAACTATTGTTCACATTTTGTACATTTAACAATACTTAACATTGATTACACTGATAAACATTTTTACATTGGTCGTTTCTATCCCTAACTCACATTTTAAAACTATTTTGAAGCACTAAAGCTGCATTTTTGTTTCATCTGCAATTAGTAAATACCTTTAATGAAACTGTTCAAAATTTGCTGTTTATCTGAAAGTTTACACTCCTCTGATCCACTTCATTCCTTGCCAGTGGATTACTAGCTACGGCTACAATTCCTTGTAAACTTTAAAATTCTTCGATTCACAACATCCATATCATTTAATTGAAAATGTGTAAAGATAAGGTATTCATAAAACTTCAAGAGGAAGGCCCATCTCCATCTGGCACCACAGAGAGGCTTGAAATATCTGAACATCATTGGTACACTGATGGGGAATGAACAAGTGAAACAAGGAAGACTGATGTAGACCCTTCAAAATGAAGATTGTATAAACTGTACGCCGACATGAGAGCAGTTACTACAGCAGCCGCTGGGATATAATTAATCAGTGATGGCAAGCATTTGAACCCATTCCCAACAGGAACCTGGTAGTCTGTGTATTAAATCTATGGTGCTTTCAGAATTTAGTATGGAACAGTTTAATTATTCATGTATCCACTTGATGATTGCAAACATGTGAATACTGTAAAACATGATATTTTCACGGCATGAAATTTTCGTGAATTTGAGCCAATGGCTTTTTTTGCAAGTTGCCTCTAACATTCAATGCGTATAGCGTAGACAAGAACTTTCATATTGATTATGCATTTTCATTTCACGAACCTTGGCTCTCACAAAATTCGCGAAATTAAAGTGCACATGAAAATGTCTTGTTTTTAAATGATGCCATCATTTCTCGTAAATGCGATTCACCTGTTGTGATCCATTTGACGCATTTCACAGGATCGGTATGATACTGTAGTGTCGCAACATTCTCTCCGTCCTTTCCCCACAGCCGAACACCGTTGTCATAGCAACCTGTAAGGATTCTAGGGAGATAAACAGAGAAAACTCAAAGTAAAAACATTACGCTTTCATCATCTTCATTTTTCATTCATCTTTCTTCATGATCTTTCTTTCTGGAGTTCTATGTGAAATTCATACAAAATGGATTATTTGTACTTAAGACAATTCATTTGAGAAAAAAATTGGTCACAAGTGCTATGTAGATTTTCATATTACTATCATTACCATTATCATCATAACTATCATTATCTAATGCTGGTTTATTATTTTGATATTTACATATGTGACCCTGCACCTCAAAACAAACAAAAAGTCACCAGACATGAGTTTTCAGTTAAGACCATATTCTGAAAGAGTAGACTTTAAGCTTTGAAATGATGTATAACTCAAATCAAATGGACTCTCCTAACCTATCTAAATACTGGAAAGAAAGCACAAACTCAGGAAAAGTGTGAACTGAGAACAGAGGCTCTGAAGTACAGTGTCTATTCAAGTGCTTAATCTTTACAAACCGTGCTGGCTGTGCGATGAATGGGACAAAAAAAAAAAAAAAAAACAGAAAGTAAACTGCCAGAGTAACAACAATGAAGAGATTTTCAGATTAAACTGAAATTAAGCATGCCTCATTAACACATTCTTTCCATAATTAATGCCAACTTTCAAAGCAGTAGCACTATTCTTTCAAAAGTTATTAGAGTTGAAAGTGAAGAGTGTGGACAAGGTTTTTCAGAAATGAAAAAGGGATTCTAAAGACACACCTAATCACACTATTCTACCAAAAATGTTCAAGATAAACTGCTAAAAAAACACACTTTCCTGCCCGTTTTATGATACCAAATTTTAGCATAATGTAAAAGAAGACCCGCTCTTTCAGAAAATATGAAAAAGTCAAGTTCGGCTAGGTTGACCCATTTCACTTATTTTCAGTCCTCACGCAAAAGCAGTGTGTGCGACTTTATTTTCGTTTTGAGGTGCACGGTCACATATATGTACAATGCTCAGAAACAACTTTGATGGTGATGCATTAAAGTTATCAAATGTCCATCTGTATTGATCAAAAATAAAACTGTTATTATTTCAAACATTCCAATATCATTATGATACACTTTTTTTTTTGCACGATTGTTGGAACAGAGGAGAAAATATCATTCTTTTGTTAATGCGGAAGATACTGTTTTTTTCCTAATCACACAAAATCTCCACAAAATGTCTTGCTTTACTCTCATGAAGTCTTGCTTCACACAATCTCACAACTGCATAGTGACATAGACAAGTACATTTATGTCTACCATAGACAGGGGCAGATCCAGGAATTCTGTAAAGGGGAGGCGCCTTTGCAAAATTAAAAGGAGGCGCACGCATCCCCCCCCAAAAAAAAATTTTAGTTTTATTTCTTTTGTTAAACCAAAAAATAAAGAAGGGACACGCGTCCGGTGCGCCCCCCTCTGGATCTGCCACTGATAGATGTGCATACTAGAATATATTGGCATAATGTAACTCAGAACTATTATATCTTAAACACTTTGGTATAGTGCAATTAAATCATCAAGCTGGCTGAATGGTCTCTCTGTTACATTGTTAAACCTTCCGAGGCGTTGTTATTGCATAAACAATTTGAAAACAAACAACTGGTGAAATTGACCACTGACCTTCCATTGTATTCAGTTTAAGGTATAATAGTGTGATTAAAATCTGTCACCAGAAGTTTCATTGAATGCTTTATGGTGAACATTGCTAGTGGTATTTTGCAATTAGAGTGCATAAAGGGAAGGTACAGTATTGGTAGAGATGAGAATTGGGCTTTTAACTTTTTGCGAGATACCAAGAAAACACATGATATAGTACAGAGCATAACATTTTAAGAGGATTTCAAAGTTTATTTGATGAAAATCGGGTTTGGAATGACTGAAACATCCAAAAACAAAGTAAAACAAAGCGGTCGTAATAAAGTGTGGGTCCCACACTTTATTAGAATCACTCTTTTTTGGATATCTCAGCCATTTCAAAACCAATTTTCATCAAATAAACTTTGAATTCCTCATAGAATTACATGCTCTTTCATATTTCATAAGAGTTTTTTTTCATTATCTCACCCAAAAATGTTAGAAACCTGAAATTAGGTCTCAACCAAAACTATACGATCCCTATATTAACATACAGACCAACAACATACAACCATATCCAATGATGCCTGTACAAAACATACCAGCTCCACAAACCTGTTAATAGGTCTATACACCTGGACAAAGTACACTGTATGATTCAGATGTAATGCCAGAAAGTCTCGTCAATGAATTCATTGCACATTCTCCGCACAGATGCTAATTAGTAGTGACATGCCAACATGCAGATATCCCCTAATTTGGGTCGGCATTTTGAACGCGCACACCAGGATACTTTACTATCTATGTAATTTTCCCAGCTACCTACATAGGAAGGCATGACCATAAGCTCAAGTATGTAATCCCAACCGCGACCATAGATGTGTACAAATTTTCCCTTTTCCCCCCAGCTGTTAGAACCTGGAACCATCTGCCAGGACCTGTGGTCGAGATTACCAACCCATCAACATTCAGAGAGGCTGCTCTTCCAGTCATCCGAGTGATGCAGCCTCCTGTCAGGTCACACATGCTCTAAAGCAAAGAGGCATGTTTTTTTACTAGCACTATGCACTGTCACTTGTATTGTACATTAGTGACATTTAAAATCATCCTGCTCATCATGTCACCTCTCACTGATGCACGACACTTCTACCATCCCGGGATAGTTCCATGGAGCTGCTGACAGAGATTAATACTTCAAGGTTCAAGGTTCAAGACATGGGCATTGTGACTGATAGGAGAATGTACACTGCGCAATTTATATTATAGAATGGGTAGCGAGAATCTTGCGATCTCATTGGTCGAGAGCTATGTGTTTATTTATACTGGCCGCACGCTGAGTCACAGTGGTAAACAAGTTATCGCGCACTTGTAGCTAGAGTACGCGCGCTTGTAACAAAGGTTCGCCCATTAAGCAAGTGTTAGCACACTCAATACGCGACGCCTATTGGCTAAAACAACCATGCATCAGTTTTTATTATATACCTCATATAGAATCCTCTCATCTGATTGGTTAAAAGCGGGGTCATGAAAATAGCTGTGCCCCATTTTTGATTTACTGTGCCCGGCACCGGGGCACAGTAAATCAACTGTGCCCTGTAAACAGGTTTGGAGACAGTCGCGACCCCGTACACACAGATCGCTCATATGTACGCACCAATGATACGACCGCCGCGCATTCGATCAGCGTGCTGTAAAAGAGACTAGCGGTCACCGTGCCCTGTAAATAGGTTTGGAGACAGTCGCAACCCCGTACACATAGATCACTCAACGTACCAATGATACGACCGCCACGCTGTCGATCAGCATTGATTACGAATGCTGTAAAAGACACTAGAATCTATATTTTTGGTATCTATATTTCAGTATCTATATTTTCGGTATATAAAACAAATAATGACTGCTTGATATTCGGGGCACAGTTAAAATTATGTAGGCCCTCGGTGATGTGAAAACCATAACCATGCCCTCAGCTTCGCTTCGGGCATAGTTACGGTTTTCACATCACCTTGGGCCCATAATTTTAACTGTGCCCCTCATAGCAGTCATTATTTGTATACTGATGCACGGTTTACCATGCGTCCAGTAAAAACTGATCCATGGTTTTCGGGCTCTCGTCTATGGCAAGCCAAAAGAAAATGCATCCAGTAAATTTGTCATCGGGTAACACGATAGAAAAATAGGTTTTTTTGGCAAGATAATTACCCATTCCATAAATCAGATGACGCACTGTCTTTTCGTGCGTCAGTCGGAATATAGTGTGCATGCGGTAACTATGGAATTTAGCCTAAACCCACTCGGCTTCGCCTCGTGGGTTAAGCATTCCATAGTTACCTTATGCACACAATTCCAACTGACGCACTCAGATCCATGCGTCATTTGTATACTAACCTGTCGTTCCATCCATGAATAGCACTGACCCAATCATCATGCAGAATGCTCCCCACTGGTTCAGGGGCAGCCTGCTTCACCACATACTCCACCTCAACTACCGTTTCGGTAGAGATGCCGCTAGCCTCGAGGTGACTTGCCAGGGGCAGTCGAAGGAACTCTCCATCGATGAGGAAGTCAAAATCCACATTCTGAATGTCCGCCTCCGCTTTATCTATCCACCAGTGAGATGAAAAGGACAATGCAATGACCTAAAGTTTGTAGCATGTATCTGTCACATTTCAGAGCACTTCATAATTGTAGATCACAGAACAACATAGAGATCCATGTGACACAATGGTACAATGTGTATGACACAAGTTAGTGAGAGAGAGCAAATGATTCGAGCATGAGAATATCCTATTTTAATCACCGACATCTTCAACAGAAAATGCGATATTGGTCCATGGGTACCTGCGTCCATTCACTGGACGTCACCTTATGCCCAAATTCACATATGTATTTGTAATTAATACACACTTACAGATGAAAGATATTATTATGGGGATATTTACATGTATCTGTTAGTACTAGGATTGGACAGTGGAATGAAAGTATCATTTAAATTGCATAAATCTATGAAGAAGAAAAAAAGAAGGAAAAAGAAAGAAATAAAAAAGGTAAATACAGTTTGTACCCCAAATACAATTCAACATTGTATTAGGAAAATGAATTTTACCTTCATTTAGGAGCTTGTTGATGAGTGAGCTGAGTTCTGGGACACCCACGTGCACTGGTACAGAAAATGGGGCATCAGAAACACGGTATCTGCAACAGGATCAAGAGTATTACAGGCAAAGATAAGATTACAGGAACATCAGACACTGCACAATAATGACCATGCTTAGATAAAATTGAAGGACTGCTCTATACGAGATGAAATGCATGAATAATTATGGACTCAAAGACGTGCTCATTGCAATTATAATCTTATTGACTCGCAACCGATTTGCACTTAATGAAATGCATTATTTGTTATGACCAGTGAGAATTTAAAAATATCAGACTTCCATTGAAACTAAATTGCACTTATAAAAATTTAAATTTAGAATTGTTTATGTTTTGTAAGGGTGTGGCATGTTTCTTTTCTGTCTTTCTTTGGTTATTTCCTTGGAGGTAGGTTAAACGTACACATCCTACAGCAGGAAAATTGGTGTAGACTATAAAGGTGATATCCCATGAACCACCACGCACTGAGCCGCAGTCAAGCTTCTCCTCCTGTTTGGACGCTGTGTTCAAAATAGTTGCTGAACAACAGTTACTGAACAGGCTTTGATGAGAAGCACCATAGAAGTGGAATACTGGAAATATTAGAAGTGACAATTCAACAAGTGATAAACTGCAGTAGTGCAGCCCGCCTCACACTGCAATTTTGACACATCGTACACTGTGCAATATCACATACATTGTACCTTTGCTCTCCACTGCAGGATTATGAAGTTACATTTACGATGTTACATCACAGAAAATTGTCATGATCATGGCGCAAAGTGCGAGGAAGTCTGCTATGAATTACAATACGTTTGCAGACCACAGTCTAGCTGGAACACAAAAAATGCTGGAAATCTAACAAACGATAGTTGTGAAAATGTCATCATTTTTTTTATTCCAACTCCAAGTGTCACTTTAGTCTACAGAGGAGAGCCGTAAAAGAAAAAAAAAACCTTCGGACAAACGGCTTTTTCTGTTTCACTTAGCGTAATGAGGCTGCGGACTGTAGCATTCAGGATCATGACAGGGGTAGTATCGCGGATAAATATCAACTTAAAATCGAAAAATTTCTTCAATTTGAAGACTTTATACAGGTGAAGTTGAAGTGTTGACAACAGGTAACATGCAACGTTTGGTTCTGCCAATAGTCCCTTTCTGTTCAAATTGATGACTTCATGTGACTCGGGTTGAGAGGAACCTGGGAGAGCTACACAGAATTGACGGCCAGCGCATGCGCACACATCACATGCGCACAAATTTCAAATCCATTGACCGGATAAGATGTCTGTCATTGTTAACCCGTTGCGGACGGTTTGATTTTGCTACAACACGCATTTCCCATAGACACCTGCCCGAGTATACTCGGGACTCATCCTCAACGGGTTAAAGGATGGTACAGTATTGGTGGAGATGAGAATTTGGCTTTTAACCTTTTGCAAGATACCAACACTTGTGATAGTCTACAGAGCATACCATTTTACGAGGAATTCAAAGTTTATTTGATGAAAATCGGGTTTCGAATGACTGAAACATCCAAAAACAAAGTAAAACAAAGCGATCATAACAAAGTGTGGGTCTCAAACTTTATTAGAATCGCTCTTTTTTGGATATCTAAGGACGTAGTCGTAGACTCAGCCATTTCAAAACCAATTTTCTAGAGTAAAAGCCCCAATTTTCGGACACTTAAGCTTTTTTGCAATATTTATTCAACTCAAATAATACTCCACAAATTATATCTATAATAACGTATGTTAAATATATTAACCTAATTTTTCCCAATATTGATTTTGTTAAACAGATCATGAAATTTCACAAAATCCCCAAATATTATGACCTTGACAATTCCCCAAAATTCGGACAGCGTCTCCAAAATTCGGACACGCGCGCAATGTCAATACGCATAATGTACAAGGCCACTGAAAAATCAACACGCGCCATACCTTGTTGGCACAAAGTTGCATCGGGGATGTTGCGGCGCCCTTTCGTGTCCGAATTTTGGGGACTGTGCACTTGCATTCAGCCCCTATACTCACTGCATCGGCACGTACAAAGATTTTGTTTTTCTTTTGTGTTTTTGAGGATACCATCACACTCTGAGCTTGCGATAAACAAAAAGTCTCACAAAAGAATTGCGTAATTTTTCAATTTTTAGCGCTTTTTTGGCGACCCCGATTCTCTACATGGGACCTAATTCGCGCGCGCTTTGGAAAAGTTGCGGCGATTCCGCATTTTTGACGGCAAAATTTGGGATTTTAGGTGGATTTTTGAAGGTGACTCGGGTACTTTCCTGGGCTGTGGTGAACGCAACCATTTCTGAGATAACTTGAGCGTTTACGCGATATTTATATTTTGCATGTCACCCGTGCCAGAATTTCCTGCATCACCAAGGTTCGGACGCAACGTGTTGTGAATGCATTGAATCTCTCGCACAGCGTGCGAGTATAAGGATAGTACCTCGCTCTCGTAGTGCGATGTACTACAGTATGTATACGGTTTCGCCCGTGCGTAGCCCGCGCGCTGATACATTCACATAGGCAGCCGAGCGCATGGCGCGGTGCGTCGCGCATGTTGATGCACGGACATATGGGGCTGAACAATGAGTACAGGGGGCCGAACCATGGTTGCAGTGCAAGCGTTCGGATTATGCACGCCATTTTGCTTCCGCTGCTTATGATGACGAACATTGGGCCACTTGCTTTATGTGAAACGATGTGATATGCTTGTGTGTTGTGACAGTCCACTTTGCTGCCTTGTGATAAGTGGTAAGTGTCCGGATATTGGAGGCCGGCCGAAAATTGGGGTTCTTACTCTAGATCTACATCTGTAGGCCTAAACGTTGAATTCCTCACAGAATTAATTTACATGCTCTTTCCATATTTCAGAAGAGGTTTCTCATTATTATCTGACCAAAAAATGTTACAATGTAGAAACCTGAAATTAGGTCTCAACCAAAACTATACAATCAATTTATTATTTATACACAGCACATGCACAGTCAGTCGCTGTAGCCTGTACAGCGTCTGGTCGGGCTAGTAGTGGCAAGTAGTCGGGCTACCTAACGTTAGTGGCAACGTGTGCAACCTCTGTGTGAGGAGGAGTCGTGCACGTGAGACGATGTGAAAACAACACATGTTGCTCCGCGTGGGACCACGCTGAAGTCTGAGGAGCGCATTCTTTTTGACAGACATTATCAAAGCATATCTGGAAAGAATTAATGATGAGATGATCATTTTTCTAATACAATTCCTAAGATCTACGATCTTAACGAGATAGTGTAATGCACCATAACTTACTGTTCCTGTTTCGTGAAGAATCGAGTTTGTTGATACGCTCCCACGTTGTCTTCACTGTGCGACGCCATTTTGTTCCCTTGTCGTGTTGTTGTTGTTTTGTTGTTCAGTTCAGCGCAGCTCCAGTGGCGTTTTCTATTCATTCCCCGGCATCCGTCGGTTTTCCTCCGTTCCGCGGCACGATTTTGTTTTCTTCAAAAGTAAGTTTGTTTTTTGAAAGCAGTGCTGTATTCGCTTCACAAATACAATAACTAAGAATTCTCACGTCACAAGGTTAGAAGTTAATTTTAGTGTTGATCTTTCAGTCCATCTATTGCCTATTTTTTTTTCTCTCATTATAATACATTACATAGTAACCCATTTGGACGTTTTCTGATCGTTCTTGAAACGTTCCAAGTTCGTTATTTGGACGTTTCGTCATTTAAAGAAACGTTTTCTTTGTGTGGAAGGTCACTTTTGACGTATTTAGAACGTTTAAAATGGACGTTATAAAATTCTTTTTTTAACTGTTGAAAAAAAAAAACTAATGGAAAAACTATATTTCAAAATTTTTAAGAATCTGCAGAAAACCTTTTGGACGATATATAGACGTCCGAAAACCTTTTTAAAAATGCTCAAAACGTTCTGTGGATGTTCTGCGGACGTCGAGAAAACCTTTGAAAACCGTCTCCCGAACGTTCACAACGTTTTAAGAACGTCTCAAAAAAGTTTAGAGATCCTTTTATATTAGAACGTCCAGAAAGCCTTTTAAGAACGTCTAATGTGTATTTTTATTGGGCATTAAAAAAAAGAGAAAAAGTAAACGTTATGTGATTATACAGGCACAATCTGGGATTAATGTACCCTAATACTACTCCTATATTCTAATCTGTTCCTAATGTCCTACCGCACCTATACCTATATATATACTACATCCTATTCCCAGTTGATGTATCTGCATCACATTCTTTTATATACCGGCAAAAATGTTGTAATGCATGAAGACATGGTTACTTCAACTAAAATTAAATCACATATACCTTTATTAGGCCTATAGATTGAAATATGAAAATACGTCTTCATAACACAATTAGAAATTGTGAATAACTGAACAATCGATAACGTGGGTACAATTTTTAACACAAAGTTTGATCACAGCATACTTTAGATTTCAATGTCTTTTATTCATTTCCACTAGCTTTCAAATTTTAGATTTTCTTAGTTGAATATTCATAAATTTGCATGAATGTTCATGATAAATAAATCAATGACGAAGACGTAGCGGACCAAATAAAAACATTTGTAAACGTTCATTACATAGACGAAGTTGACGTAGCAGACCTAATAAAACGTTTGTGGACGTTTATAAATGACGAATATGTGGCAGACAGGCGTTTTGTAACGTCCATCGACGTTTTTAAGACGTTCTCAAAAAAATCTGTGCTTTGCCTTAAATACTTAGTCCAAACTTTGACGTTATATTATGTACGTTTTAAAAACGTGCATTTTATACGACGACGTACGGAACCTAAAAAAATAAATAAATAAATAAATAAAAAATTGAGGAAACGTTCTACGAACATTATGTTTTTACTGGGAATATATTGTAGATGAAATTAGTGACATTTAATAGCATCACACGTTAATTATGATATAATATCTTTTTGAATTTATTTATCATGATATTTATTTCATTTATCAATAAGAGAATAAACAAGTCATCTTTTCACTCCACTTTGCAAGCGGGGAAAATTTTTAATAACCACTCGTAGCTGGACAATCTTTCAATTTTGAAGTGGCACGTCCATTTTCAACAACAGCAAACAATACAAGCAACAATGCAAAGGTCAAAAAGGTGATTGGAATGATCATCAGATCTGTGTGGATGTATTTCGTACGAATACACGAGAATTATTGGAATTAAGTCATTGACTTTCGTGGGTTTTTTTTATACCTTGCACCTCCTGCCTCTTGCGGATGTGATGTCACCGGCAGCAAGGAAGTATACAACGGTCCAAAATGTTTGTTTTATGATCAGTCAGCACTCGGGTAGACCGTCTTCTAACTGGTACCAGGTACCAGATATTGTTTTTGTTTTATTTAGCGATACACGGTGATTAAAGAGTTGAAGAGTTGGATCCTACAAAGGAAAGGAAGAGAGAAAGAAAAAGGAGCAGATTATTATGTATATACATTATCAGAGAGAAGAGAGAGAGAGAGGCATATAATAAGGCAATCAGACTGACAGGAAAATAAAACGTGTAATGTGATATATTAACTCATTTATTATCATTGTATAGCACTCTGAAACTTTCTCTAGTTGCTATGGTTTGGTGCGTTTAGTTTATTAACATAGACAGTTTAGACCATTATACCATTCAACTTATCGTTTCGTTTGACTATTACTACTACTTATTATACTACTCATGAGGGGAGTGCATTCTACAAGCTAGGCTTTTTAGCAGTTCCCTCCATTTCCGACATGTTTTCCTTGATTACAGTTCGCCCATGCATTTCCTTAAACTACAAGTATGTTTTGTTTTATAGTTAAAGAAAATGGTCTGCATCAATATCGCTTGAATATGCAAAAGTCACATTGTACTCATTTTTTGTTTGTATAATATGTCAAAATAATGTCATATATATTGTATTGTATACTTTTGTCGGAAATGCAGTAAAATGAAATGAAATGAATCGGAGCTTTTGCTTCCCCTATTGTAGTCCTTTTATTCCGTGTTCAAATTCATTACAGATGAAGTGAATACCTGTCAAAAATCAGTCAGCCCTCTCTTAAAGCAATCTAACAAACAGCGAACAAACAAACAAAACATAGAGATTCATCAGTCGTTGATTGATATGTATGATCTTCTTCCTGGTTACCCCCCCCCCCCCCCCCCCACATTCAAAGATGAAGGTAACATTTTACATCACCTTCTTCACGTGTGACATAATCCATAATGGCATTATGGTTGAAAGAAAAGGAAGCGGCAAAAACAAACATGCAAAAGAAATAATCTAAAAAGATGACTGCTACTAAAAAAGAAAGAAAGAAACAGGCAGACACAACAGAGATTTGAGAAATCTAAATGTAACATTGGTACAAGGTGTAACAATTTAAAGAGAGCATTTCTTCATTCTCATTCTCATTCCTTCATTATCAAACAAGTGTAAAACTTTTTTTTTTTCATTTTTCTTCTCGATTTGAATGAAAATTAATGTTCTTCCTCTGTGTACTCGACCTAACTTATTTTTGGTAAAGTCATGGAGTTGAATGCACTCCATACTTTAGGCTTTGCCCCCTTTCAATCCGTTGGACATTATGGATGCACGTTTGCTCTTTTTGTGTTGCTTCGCTTTTGTTACGTCCTGTTCTTCACCCCAATTCCCTGAACAATGTGTCAGTCGCTGCCTCACACGGCCGGAAAGGCTATGGAATAAAACCGGAAAGACAACTCATCAGGTTAACACCGGGTGATTTGGCACTGTCAGGCACCGATTGGGACGATTTTCAGCTCAAAATGTATAAAAGTCGACCACATTGGCTGTACTCCTCAGATTTCTCGGGTGTTCCACGAGAGAAAAACTCCGAAGCAACGACCAGAAAACTTGCCAAGAGACGGATTTCATCACCATGGCCTGGAAATCAACTTTGCTCATCCTTTTTCTCGCTGCGCTTACTGTCGCAGGTAAGAATAATATCTTTCTTTCACATCGAGTTCTATTTTTTCATATGTTTACTCATTTACCTATTACGCGACACTGAAATTAAAATCATCAAAATGGTGAATGTTTGATTTTCTGCCCGATAAAAGAATCACATCAGCGCTCAAAAACTGTCTAGTAAAAAACAAACAAACAAACTTAAACTTTATTTCTGTGTTGAGTACAAATTCGTAAAACAACTAAGTTTGCAGCGATTTCTAGTCTCTCTCAGGCCGGTTAATGAAGTTATTATTGTTACTGAACGAAAACAATACTAAGTGAAATCACTGGAAAAAACGGTTCGGCAGTTGGTTTTCAGTCTTACATTAATATTGTTGCTTTAAGGTTACATTGTTATCTCAACGTCTAGTTTGATTAACCCTTTCGAAACCAGGGACTTTGGATATTAGTGTTTAAATGATATGGGGTTTTGTGCTCTAATTCGCACTCAAGGCACACAAAGGGTTGACAGGAGGCTACCCCTAATAATTAAATTGCTTCTATTCGTCTAATATCGTAACATTTTGTCCACTTCTTTTGTTGCAATATCTGTCCTAATACACTTCATGATAATGTACATTGACGATGATACCATGAAGATTGTAAAGATAACTTTTTTATGATATACCGCTGTCTTCGATGCTTCTTTTACAGTGTGCGCACAGAACGGTCGTCGGGGTCCAGACGATAGACGAGGGCGGGGTCGACCCTCTGATCGTCCTGAAAGTTGGGGAGGACCAGGTGGCCGCCAGACTGAGGCGAATCTAGAGCAACGCGGAGGCGGACGAGGAGATGGTGGTCGTAGGAATGAGGGTCGTTCTCGACCAGGAGAACAGTTCTCAGAAGGCCAAGGAAGACAAGGCTTACAGGGAGGTGAAGGAGCTGAGTTCGGAGGACCAGGGGGCTTCAGACGGAGAGGCGGTAAACCGTTCTTTGGACAGGGAGGAAGACGAGAGGAAGGTCGACAAGGAGGACCGGATGGGGATATGTCACCGATGCCTTTTGGTGGTGGTAGGAGATCTGATAGAGCAAATGAAACCGATGGTGACGAAAGCTTCCCTGGTCGTCATCACGGAAGGCATCACTCACGCCACCATCACCATCATCAACATCACCATGGAAGGCGTAATGAGAGTGAGGAATCTGAAGGAGATAACAACGGTACCAGTATCTTCCCTTTCAGGTTCGGTCGCCATGGAAACCGCCGACATCACCATGTAAAGTGCAATGAGAGTGAGGAGTATGATGGCGAAGAAGACAACAATGACACTCGCATCTCTGACTTCGAGGATGCACCATTTGGTAGACCATCTCGTCGTCGTCACCATCCCTGCAAACGTAATCGTACCGAGGAGGAAAACGCATTCTCAGGTCGAGGGGATCGTCGTGATCAATCTGGACGGGATGGCGGGCGACGTGGCGAAGGAGAAAACGATCATCCCTTCCAACGTCCGGGCAAGGGTGGACGTCACGGTAACCGCGGTGGTCGTCCATTTGGCCGTCGAGGTGACAGAAAACCCGACAGCGATGAGGAGGACATGTCGACCACTATCCCAACAAGGACTGAAGAAGTTGAGATAGAAGCAGTTGTTACCGACTTCCCCGAAATGAATGACGGCTTCTTGGCATGAGCAGACTTCCTTCGTGTTTTCATGCCCTAGGACTTGGTGAACATAAGAACATAAGAATTTAAACACCTTGTGGAATGACATTGACTCGATTGCTCCAAGTTGTGTGTCATAGATCTGGAGCTGCAATCCCTTTCAAAATTTATCCCCAAACTGCTAGACTTCTGCAGTCAAGTTTTCATATCTTTAGTTTGCACTCAGGACTTTTAAAAATCTCCCGTTGAGCGTATTAACCCAATTTCTAGAAAATGATAAAAACCTATTTGATATAATTTTGTTCATATGATAAGTCGCCAAATTTGAAAATGTAATTTGAAATGATCATGATTTGTCGTATTAACTGCCACTTTTGCCAAGTGGGAACGGAATATGCATGTAAAAAAATAATAATAAACTGCATAATTTATAATGCACTATATTGCAATACTTTCAACCGTAACGCCGCGTTGTTTGTTTGTTTGTTTTTATGTGCCCTTGGTAGAGGAGGAGACAAAAAGAACATTTTACATTTTGTTGACAAGTGTTATGTGTGTCTGTGTGTACATGTGTAGAGTAAGAAAACACAAAATAGTTTGAAACACACACACGCATACACACAGCACGCGCACACACACACACACAAGGGCCCGAATTCACGAAGGTGGTTTAAACTTAGACCATGGTACAAATTTAGACCAAGGTCTAAAATAAGCGTTAAATAGGCGTACCAATACATGCGCGCATCAATGCACGTTTTTTACTGGATGCCTGTTAGCGTACGAAATCTGTCAATCATATCTACGCAGAAGAAATATACATAAACCATGATTTAGACCACCTTCGTGAATTCGGGCCACAGAGCTCATGGCTGCGCCCAGTGCCATAAAATGTCTGCTGCCCTCAACGAACCCGAATCGGTCAATACTGGGGGATATTTCACATTTCACATTGGGCCAACAGTGAACGTCTGTGTAGAGTAAGAAAACACAAAATAGTTTGAAACACACACACGCATACACACACGCACGCGCGTGCGCACACACACACATACACACACACACACGCACGCACAGAGTATACTGGGGGATATCGACATTGGGCCAACAGTGAACGTCTGATGTTAAACATCTCCTTCCTAACCCTTTGTTTTTCAATAATAATGTTCCCTGAAAGTGGAGGTTTGCATAAGGTGTCCATAACGGATACATTGGGTTTGCGGTTCACCATGTGGTAGTCCTGAAAAGGACTGTTGGAAGAGGAGATAGGAGATAATTGATGAGGGAGAAGCTACTACATTGTATCTCCTCTTCCAAAAGTTCTTTTGAGGACTACCACATGGTGAACCGCACACCTAATATCCGTTAATAATGTTCCCTGCTCTTTTTCTCGAGTACAATTTGTACTCAGTATGCAATGTGCGTCGCAAATTACATAGTACACTTTGTACAAATGTGCAATGCTGTTACCACCGAAATACTCAGTTCTGTTGAAGTGTCAGTAAGCCAAATATGATGCATTTGATGTGTTCTGTATTATGTGTGCTACACGTTTATACCGACATACATCTGTGTTTATATCTTACTGGCATATCATGGTCACATACAAGCACAACCATGTACAGTAAGCATTGAAACATATATTTCATTTCAAGCTGATTTTTTTTTTCCTTTCCAATTCTTCATTCATTGACATCTTGTGATGTATTCATGTCACACAATGTGATACATATGTTTTGAGAGACTTTGGCCCAAATTCACGAAGGTAGTTCAACCTTGTGTAAACCTAGACCATGATTCAAATTTAGACCATTGTCTAAAATAAGCTTGAAATAGGCGTGCCTTTGACATGGGCGTATCGATGAACGTTTGTTATACAGGACGTCTGTTGGCGTACGCAACTGTCAATTGTATTTATGCAGAAAAAATTAAACCATGGTTTAAATTTGCACCTCCATTATGTCCCAAGTGTGTAAAAGCATGGTGGACAGTGTGGATGACACTCCTGTGTTTGAGCATCCCATTCACAGTGTATAAAAATACACATACATTCTCTCAATGCCATCTTCAGGCATAAAATGAACCTTCTGTGCATACGCTTGATGAAAATCATCTCATCAAGAAAAAAGAAGTATTAAAAATTGATGCATCCTTCTGCATAACTATTTAAGCAGAAATGTACTTCATCTTCTGGAACACTATCTTTACACTCAAATCAAATTTAGGACAATAAAACTGTGTGAAAACCAACCCTTTAAACATTTCCCACTTCCTTCAAGATTCCTATTTTCACACACATTTTTGGATAACTCCCTTCACACATCCATGACAAATCTCGCAATTTTGTAGACGTTGTGTCACGACTGCCAACTGGGTACACATATTCCATTTTTGGCTACTTTGTGGGTGGAATTTCCTTCAAATAACTATTACTGGCACCAGTGTGAGCTTCAACATGGACTGATTGAACTGGAGCAATACTGTATGCTGCAGTATACAGTTTATTACTTATTTCTACAGTTGTAGGCACAGCACTTGATATTGTATACATTGTTCTTGTGATGGAATCGGGATAGCTCCGTGTTACTTGAGGATTTTTCATGAAGGCTTCAGAATATGTCTATCAATTCCGCAAAGGATATTAAGCTCATAAACGGTTATCATCAATTCAAGGCATCTACATCCCAAAGATCAACATAATCAGGTGGTCTTAAGGGGTTTTTAGCACACAGAAATTACTGCAAGACATCCCGAAGTTATGCAACATTCTGTGCACCATGCTCAAAATTTGCGACTTGTTAAAATACGGAAATTGCAAGTACAGTGTGTAGGCAAATGTGTCCACAAATGTACTAAACATCTGGCTACTGATCATGCCTTTTGATTGCAGACCATTCACTATAGTCAATCACGATTGTTCAAAATTATGGGTGTGATGGACCCTGAGAGTATCTTGACCCTTCAGTCCAGGATGTGACGTATAATATTATTTTCAGCAATACATGTATTTCATTCTCTGGCTGCCTGTCAATAGATGGCGCTATTCTAATCATCTGCTGGCAAGTAGAAGCACCAGGGCCCTTTTGCATAAAAAGTTGTGATCAAACATAATAGGTCAGAAGGTCAAAGATAAGTCTCTGAATACTCAATTCTGATTGGCCGATACATGACTTCTATTTGATTTTCTGACCTGTATATGAGTGCACCGTTTTTATGCAGCAGGGCCCAGCCAGCAGATAATCAGGAGTAACACCATCCATTGACGGGCAGGCAGATGATGAAACACGATTGCATTATACACACTGTACATGGTGTACGTGTACCTCCCATTTTTACTACTCCACTACGAGCTTGACCCTAACCACAAGGGCCTATCCACCTTATGCAAGACTGTAATTAATTCATGCACAATGTCAAAATCTCTTCCATACAGCAAAGTTATAATTTTATGTGTAGGACCACTCATCTCCATATATTTTTTCATTATTTCTATTTTTTTTTTACATTTTCTTTTGTGTTACACACTTCACAGATAAATGCCATGATTTGCAAGATGATATCACAACTGTTACAGCCTTTGCGATTCTCTAGCATTATGTTTCTATCTGAATGATTCTACTATACCCAATCCCTAAAAGAAAAAAAAAAAGAAATTACATTAGAGTAAAAAGATGTAAAACATCAATTTTCTTCAAAATCAAATGCATGTAAATTTCCAAGGGGGAATATGATGTTTTGGTACTCAGATGGGAGGGGACCAATGCATTTTCCATGGCATAATAGTGTCAACTATAGCAATTGATGCTGGAGTAAGAAAAAACAGTAATAAAAGTGGTGTTCTTTAAAATGTTGCTAAACATTTTAGACTCCCATCACCTCCCTTCCCCCCCCCCCCCCCCAAAAAAAAAAAAACCTTGCACAACAAGGCAAAAACTCCATCACTGCTCAGTCTACCTGGTATCTTTTGTACTGCAGCTCCCTTCTGAGTCGGAGAGGCAGCATTTAAACTCTAGTGCACAGGGAAATGAAACATCAAGAACAAAAGAAGTGTATAAATATTGGCCTTCTGCCATGAACAGATTCCACCATTCTTATACTTGATGATAAATGGCATCAAGCTGGTTTAACAGGGTCCTGTACCACATGCAATGCACTCGTAAGTGTTCCATGTACAAGTTGCATGGGCAGTGCCTTTGCACAAAGACATGAGCAGGACATCATATTCAGTTCAGGTGTTCAAAATAATTTCCACACAGCGTTTCTCTACTTTTGTGACAACAAAATAATTGCTTCCATAGACAAAAGTTCTCTTTCTCTCTCTCAAAACAGAGGAGAGATATCATTCCAAATCATTATCAGACTGGGGTACCCTCTCCTCTTGATGGGGTTTCAGTTCTTGCTTTGGTCTGATCCGCATTTGTTGCGTCTTCGAGAGAAATCTTGTCCACGGCATGAAGGAGACCATCCAGGTTGTCGTGATACTGCTTGCTCGACATCCTCAGCTGGCTTGGCAGAGGGCTGCTGTAAGCATGAGATGCTTCCACCTCCTCCAGAGCCCGGGAGGACTTGAGGTCCTCTACGGCCCCCTGCACCAGGACATTGAGAAGCCATGCAGGGTTACGCTTCCGCTCCGTTGTGAGGGGTGGGTAGGGGTTCCCGATGTACTCCAGGAAGGCCGTCTTCTGATTCTGTTCTCCTCGGAAACCCGGGACTCGCAACAGCCTGGTGAAGTTCTGTGCTGTCCCTTCAAAGCGGGGACCCAGCACCTTAAAGAGCTTGTGAACTTGCCTCTTATCCTGTGACAAGACCAAAAGGAGACAATACAGACTACTTAGTTTGCAGATGACACATGAAAGAGGAACTCTTTGACAATTTGAAGTTTTGGTTGAAGGTGTTTTATGACTATCAATAGACTGCCATTGAACATCACAATTTTAATGCACTGCAAGTTAAACCACCTGTTTGTCATTTTAGAAATAATTTTATTATAACAACATGACAGCAAACTTTGTTAATTTGTTCAGTCATTATCATGTTATCTGTTTGCAGTCTATTATAAAATGGGTTTAAGAATGTAGCCAATTGGAAGCGCTGAAATGAGTCACGTGTGCGTGCATTAATTTCTTCAGGTATGCACTAAGAAGAGTCTCTCTTCCACCTCCCTGGCCTGACGTACGTCACAATGTTTACACTAGCAGTGCGCACTCAATCAGTTGTTACAAGTGCATCACGCCCTACTATACGCGCT
The DNA here is from genome assembly GCA_033980235.1 of Diadema setosum. Lineage (NCBI taxonomy): Eukaryota > Metazoa > Echinodermata > Echinoidea > Diadematoida > Diadematidae > Diadema > Diadema setosum. Next base: position 29,564,328 of record CM067075.1, on the reverse strand, counting down.
GTCAATCCTGTAAACAACTTCTAGTTCGGGCCGCGGGCTGCCACAACAGCCGGCGGCCTTTCTTGTGCATAACAGTACGTGGCGTACGTATACTTTTATACGTACGTACAGTACTTATGTGCGGGATTTCCGAGTGCGACGTGCGTAAATGTTTGGGACGAACATCTTCGGACATCTTGACTTTTGAGCGAGTGCTACATGTAGCTGACTAGTATTGACCCACAAAGGTACGTGAATAATGCTGTTAGTTTTCGACCCATTTTATAAAACAAATGATGCACAGGATTATTTCGTGGCATTAGTGAAGGTGCGGCGCACTCTCGAGTATTGACAACGGTTGCAAACATGCACTCGGCTGCGCCTCGTGCATGTCGCACCACTGTCAATACTCTCGAGCGCGCCACACCTTCACTAACGCACTCTATCCTGTGCATCATTTGTATATCATTAAGTGATGTTTTCCCTTCACTCAATCATGAGCAAGGGCTTTTAACCCATCGAAGACAAGCTGGTTTTAGTACAGCACATATTCCCTATACACACCTGTTTGTGCATTCTCTAGTCTTCAACACGTTGATAATGTTACTTGTTCAAATAGTATGCATATATCGAGATGTTAAAACCATTCACAGTCAACACATTATTTTGTAATTTGAGAAGTCAGAACATGCAAAAATGTCCTTTGAAGAAATGCACAAAGAAAATGCATTTACAAGTACTTGTTTCACAGCCTTTTCCCTTTTTTTTCAGTGATATTTCATACAAGATTTTAGTGAAATTTCAGTGATACAGATGAGAGCAGTCTGCAGTACCAAGCCCCTAAACAGAGTGCTAGTGCAAGGTAAACAGAACAATTCACGACCTACTTTTCTTTCTTATCAATTTTTCTTTTTTCATTTCAATATTACATGCCTTGCAACTTCAAATACATGCAACAGTTAGCCATAATTTAGCACTGGCAACTTTTCTCCATTCTATACGCAAAATCTGTTACACAGTACGTCTACTTTTATAACACTCCTCTAATCCTAGAGTACATGTATATCAATGGTATAGCAATACCTTGAGGGGCAAAAAGCACTGCTTTCACATCTCTACATCCAAGTAAATTCAAAATCCAAGTAATTTCTTGTAAGTAAAATACAGGATTTTAGTTTAAGAGTTCAACGATAAAAATTTGACTGAAATCGGATGAAAAATAAGGAAGTTATGGCATTTTAAAGTTTTGCTAATTTCTGCAAAACAGTTCTTGTACAGTAGATATGCTTGTACTGTACAAATGAGTGAGCTAACCATGTCATACTCTCACAACTTGCCATCGATCATGTACAAAAAAAGAAAAAAAAAAGATGAATATTCAATGTTTAGAACTGCTATTTAAGTCTGATACATGATGTTATTCCTGGTTCAATAACTTCAGAATAGTGATCAGTTTTGTAGATAAACAAGGATTGGAGCCTCAGGCATAATTGCATTTGCATGAAAAAAATGAAAATTTCAAAATGTTATGTACAAACTACAGTGTATATATGGTAAGGTGTGAGGGAATGATATGCTCACTTTGCCATTTGCATATTCATATTGACTGTTCAAGAACTGTTTCCCCCCAAAATAGCATAACTTCAAAATGTCATACCTTCCTTATTTTTCATCCAATTTCTGTCAAAATTATACCATCGAACTTGTAATATTTTACTCTTTCTTTTCAGACGAACTTATAATTGGACTGGATTTCCCCTTTAAAGGTCCAGTTTACCTTTGGGAGTAGAGATTTCAAAAATTTTCAAGATATCACATTTGATGCATATGTGTAAGTCTGCTGTATCATAACACATCCTACCATATAAAATTTTTGCAATAAAGTCTAAAATACGAGGAGATATCAGTGTTTTTCTCCATAAACCGTAACTGTAGACGGTTTAATCCGGAAACATTTTTATTATAACTATTGTTCACATTTTGTGTGTTAACAACACTTAACATTGATTATACAGATTCAAATTTTTACAGTGGTTGTTTCTAGCCTTAACTCACATTTCAGAACTACATGTATTTTGAATCACTAATGCTGGGTTTTTGTTTTATCTGCAAATGGTAAATTATGCCTTTAATATGGGAGGTAAAATACATGTGATGCACACCAAAGCTAAGTAGTCAGAGTGTAGGTAATCTGGTGAAGAATACATTATCTTGTATACTACATTGCAATACAATTTTACTTTTGTCAAAGATGTAAATAGCAATGGTATGACAAATGTTCTGTCTTTACCTTTAGCCAAAAGTCGGCTATTTTCATGGCTTCAGGATCCCGGTCTCCCCTTTTTGCTACAGTGATAAGCTGTTGAAGAGAGAAAGGAATGACACACTCTTTACAAATAGTTGTACTTGTGGAGTAGCTGGTAACATGCTATGTGGGAGGGAAGTGCTATCCAAATAATTGTCTTTGTCTTTACAATGATGTACATGTACTAGTAGTTTGGGAGTACAATAATTATTTCATCTTGACAAAACAATAGAACTCATGAAATCATTTGACTCGATGTCAGATAATGATAATGATAATGAATAATATTTACAATGTATATAGTGCTTAATACTGATGTTTCTAAGCGCATCAATCAGGAAAAAAAAAAGTATGACAATACGTACATATTATGACATAACTCATATATACACATTGTATATAAATATCCAGATCTTGGATATTGTTTTGTTTTGTTTCTGGATTTTGTTGTTTCTTTTTGTGGGTTTGTTTGTTTGCTCTTTGCTACACATGTAATCATCCAATCATCCTACCCTACTTGGTGCATGATTGAATTAAGATTTTGTTTTCTCCAGGACAGCAAGACAGGCGAGTCACAACAGAGCTGTATAGTAAAAAGTTACCGTAAATGCCTATAACTTAATCCAGTTTAGTCGTAACTCAACAGAGGTCTGCCGAGTTGGGCAAGTTTTGTTTAATGACACAGGTGACATGCTTCACAAGAGTTTTCTCTGTGAATTGCAGCTGTAATGTACATTGTAGGCTACCTGTTGCAGGAGCCATCTCACACTATGCGACAATGTGGTGACTTGAATGAATGACTCTGTGCTGTGCTAAAGCAGTTTAGTACACCCTGGATACTATTTCATAATCTTGATATCATCTTGCACATGCATAGAACGATTCTACCCCCCAATTGCATGAGACAATGATAAGTATAGCTACACATCTATAGACAATAGTGCACTCCCATCATGAACTAACATGTTTATCAGGGAATAATTTTCCAACTCATATTTGATTAGCAAATTTCAGCTGATGAACAATATTTCGAATGGTATCCTGTACACTTCTATGCGATAAAACTGCTACACAAAAGTTAGTTTGTGTAGCAGTAGTGTAAAAATGCATAGCAAATTGCAATGCGATACCAGGAAAATTATTCCCTGGTTATAACAAAATTCCAGTTATTATACAGTAACACAACGAAGTAAAAATTCTGGCCAGAACATTTTTCGCTCTATGTTTTTTATTTTTTTATTTTTTCAGTTATAATACAACTAAATAAATTTCGATAAAATGAAAGAAAACTGCCGGTCCTGAGGACTTGGTTATAAACGCCAGCCAACCGGAGTCCACTGTATCACTAATAATAACCTGAGCTGAGTAAACTTACTAGGTCCTATCAGATAGTTAAAATTCCAGAACCATGTTTACTACAATGTATGGTCCATAGAGTTTAGATACAGTTAGCTACGTTCTAGATCTCATCACCGTGTTCATGTTAAAGTTACTACACTACAGTTTAATGCAGGAATGGCAATGCAATGGCAATGCCAACGAAGATAGGTTTAATATTATTTTTAATGTCATAGGCCTACATTAGCATACTGCATACATTAATGAGCGGCTGTGACATCATCGGGTAAAAAGATTTACTTAACACGATTTATCTTGGTCATCTTATTCAGGAAATGAACTGGCATAGAGCGTCTTATCCTTGTCAGAAACGTGCTATGATTGTTCATGTTCCATTCGAGGGTCTAGTTAGTTACCTACATAAATTGTAGACCCCTCTACAATGTAGGTGTTATCTACATGGTATATTGTAGTTCATAGGATAACTAGACTAACACGATTTAGATTACGTGGGCCCATGCGACAGTCGACGTCTGTGGATCAAGTACATGTATAGGAAGAGTACAGTGTACCGGTATACCTACCCTTTCAGCATACTTCTGTGTCTCGTACGCTTTCATGTAACCCAGTTCGATACGTTCATACTTCACAAGTGCAGTAATATATGCTTGAAGTAAATTCACACGGTTTTCCGGGCTACCACCGAAGCGCAAGTAGGGCTTTATCTTAAATTTTATCCTTCTCATCTTGAACGCTTGACGAGATCACGATGCATCTGCATAATCCCCATCCACGCCACGTACGTACCAATATGTACCACCACACTCACGACTTGGTTGTGTGCTCTTGATGATATCGATAAACGATAAACCTGACCGACCACGTGAAAAGCTACTAGTTAGTAAGGGTACTAGGTCTCGCGCAGGGACGTAATGATCGCGCATAGTGCAACTGCGTATAGCAAGCGATATTACGCGTAGTTGTAAGCGCAAAATTTGCCGATACGCCCATGGAATAAACATACCTGACCTACCGCTCAACATGAGAAGGAAGCAGCTAAGAAATTTTGATTTCCAACAAATTTTCCACTAAATTTCCAATTTTTTACCTTGTACAAACCTACCTTCCCTTAAAATCTGTTCTAAGGATGTTGTAGCCTAGACGTGTCGTCTCGCTTGTCTCGTTCGTAGTCGATAGAATTCGTAATTTGTTCGATCGATCGTTTACCACGTGACGTCATCATACACAAGAACAATGTATGCTGCCAGCTACGCTGAAATACTATTAATAAATGTTGTTTTAAGTCAAATTTTAACACAACGATTATAATGTTACAAAGGAATAAATATTTCAGTCTATCGAAGTTGAAGTGTGATTTCAATTTGAATTTGCTTGTGATTTCTTGCGCTAACTTGTGATATATTTGTGACAGGGGAGGGCCATAATGATACTGAAGAAAACAACTTAGATGAGAGTGTGACAAATGGGTGACGAAAATGAGAGGGTGACGAATGGGTAAGCACAAACACACACACACACACACACACACACACAAAATATATGTTCATATTCTACTTTTTTTCCATTTTATATTACATGTATATTATTGGTTAAAGTGATTAGAAATATTGTAAGAAAACTTTATAAATGAAAATCATTAACGATTTATGAAAATATCAATGATAAAAATAATGATAATAAGAATGATAAAATGAGATGATGGTGGTGGAAGTGATAATAATAATAAAAATGATAATGATGATGATGATTATGATGATCGATGATGGTGGTGGTGATAATAGTAATAATGATAATAATAATAATAATAATAATAATAATAATAATAATAATAATAATAAGACATATAATAATAATAATGATAATAATAATAATAATAATAATAACACATACATTTGTATAATAATGATAACAATGATATACACAAGTTAGGTAAAACTGCTGTTGCTTAACAGGGACAAATTTAATATCAAGTGAAAAAATATTCTACGAAAGCCGGAGCACGTTACAGCCGCAGAGGGGCAGACACTTTCACGCATGAAACTACAGAGGGCAGCTGCGCGATCTTTACATACCCCGAGAAATTGAACGCATAAAAAAAAAGTCCGACATGCAAACGGCGACAGCGCACTACTCCGTCATCGTATTATCAGGAGATTCTGGGAGGTGATTTTTCTGCATTTTCGTGATATTCATTGAGAAATTCAGGTACGATTATGGAATAACTTCTATTATAAGAGCATTTCAAATTTTCGTGCGCGATATCTAGACCCCTCAACCATATTCTAACTTCCAGACGCTGAA